>OZ038514.1:69780484-70300484 GCA_964036315.1 Acanthosepion esculentum
CGTTGGACTTTCTGGGAGTGGGGGTCGTCTGCGTGGGACTTTCTGGGTTCTGTCTCCTGGGTGGGGGTCGTCTGCTTGGGACTTTCTGGGACTGTGGGACGTCTGCGTGGGACTTTCTGGGACTGTCTCCTGGGTGGGGATTCGTCTGCATGGGATTACATGGGACTGGGGGTCGTTTGCGTGGGACATTCTGGGACTGGGGGTTGTCTGCATGGGTCTTTTTGGGACTCTCTCCTGGGTTGGGGTCGTCTGCGTGGGACTTTCTGGTACAGTCTCCTGGGTGGGGAGTCGTCTGCGTGGGACTTTCTGTGTCTGGGGGTCGTCTGCGTGTGTCTTTCTGGGACTGTCTCCTGACTGGGTGGTTGTCGGCGTTGAAATTTCTGGGCATGTCTCCTGGGTGAGGGGTCTTCTGCGTGGGACTTTCTGGGACTGGGTGTCGTCCGCGTGGTACTTTCTGGGAATGTCTCCTGGGTGGGGGTCGTCTGCCTTGGACTTTCTGGGACTGGGGGTCGTCCGCGTGGGACTTTCTGGGAATGTCTCCTGGATGGGGGTTCGTCTGCGTTGGACATTCTGGGACTGGGTGTCGTCCGCGTGGGATTTTCTGGGTCTGTCTCCTGGGTGGGGTTTCGTCTGCGTGGGACTTTCTGGAACTGGGTGGTCGTCTGCGTGGGACTTTCTGGGACTGTCTCCTCGGTGGGGGTCGTCTGCATGGGACTTTCTTGGACTGTGACTCGTCTGCGTGGGATTTTCTTGGACTGGAGTTCGTCTGCGTGGGACTTTCTGGTACTGCCTCCTTGGTGGGGGGTCGTCTGCGTAGGACTTTCTGGGACTGGGCGTCTTCTGCGTTGGACTTTCTGGGACTGTCTCCTGTCTGGGGGGTCGTCTGCGCGGGACTTTCTGGGACTGGGGGTCGTCTGCGTAGGAATTTCTCGAACTGTCTCCTGAGTGGGGGGTCGTGTGCGTGGGACTTTCTGGGACTGGGGGTCGTCTGCGTGGGAATTTCTGGGACTGGGGGTCGTCTGTGTGGGTCTTTCTGGGACTGTCTCCTTACTGGGGGGTTGTCTGCGTTGAAATTTCTGGGCATGTCTCCTGGTTGAGGGGTCTGCGTGGGACTTTCTGGTACTGGGGGTCGTCTGCGTAGGACTTTCTGGGACTGTCTCCTGGGTGGGGGTCGTCTGCATGGGACTTTCTTGGACTGTGACTCGTCTGCGTGGGATTTTCTGGGACTGGAGTTCGTCTGCGTTGGACTTTCTGGTAATGCCTCCTTGGTGGGGGGTCGTCTGCGTGGGACTTTCTGGGACTGGGCGTCTTCTGCGTTGGACTTTCTGGGACTGTCTCCTGTCTGGGGGGTCGTCTGCGCGGGACTTTCTGGGACTGGGGGTCGTCTGCGTAGGAATTTCTCGAACTGTCTCCTGAGTGGGGGGTCGTCTTCGTGGGACTTTCTGGGACTGGGGGTCGTCTGCGTGGGAATTTCTGGGACTGTCTCCTGGGTGGGGGTCGTCCGCTTGGGAATTTCTGGGACTGTGGGTGGTCTGCGTGGGACTTTCTGGGACTGTCTCCTGGGTGGGGGGTCGTCGGCGTGAGACATTCGTGGACTGTCGGTCGTCTACGTAGGACTTTATATGACTGTCTCCTGGGTGGGGGGTCGTATGCATGGGACTTTCTTCGACTGTCTCCTGGGTGGGGGGTCGTCTGCGTAGGACTTTCTGTGACTGGGTGTCGTCCGCGTGGGAATTTCTGGGACTGTCTCCTGGGTAGGGTTTCGTCTGCGTGGGATTTTCTGGAACTGTGTGGTCGTCTGCGTGGGACTTGCTGGGACTGTCTCCTGGGTGTGGTGTCGTCTGCGTGGGACTTTCTGTGACTGTCTCCTGGGTGGGGGTTCGTCTGCGTGGGACTTTCTGGTACTGGGGGTCGTCTGCGTGGGACTTCTGGGACTGTCTCCTCGGTGGGGGGGGTCGTCTCCGTGGGATATCTGGGACTGTCTCCTGGGTGGGGATTCGTCTGCATGGGATTACCTGGGACTGGTGGTCGTCTGCGTGGGACATTCTGGGACTGGGGGTCGTCTGCGTGGGTCTTTTTGGGACTCTCTCCTGGGTGGGGGTCGTCTGCGTGGGACTTTCTTGTACAGTCTCCTGGGTGGGGAGTCGTCTGCGTGGGACTTTCTGGGACTGGGGTCGTCTGCGTGGGTCTTTCTGGGACTGTCTCATGACTGGGTGGTTGTCTGCGTTGAAATTTCTGGGCATGTCTACTGGGTGAGGGGTCTTCTGCGTGGGACTTGCTGGGACTGGGGGTCGTCTCCGTGGGACTGTCTCCTGGGTGGGGGGTCGTCTGCGTGGGATACCTAGGACTGTCTCCTGGGTGGGGTGTCGTCTGCATGGGACTATCTGGGACTGGGGGTCGTCTGCATGGGTCTTTCTGGTACAGTCGCCTGGGTGCGGTGTCGTCTGCGTGGGATTTTGTGGGACTGGGGGTCGTATGCGTGGGACATTCTGGGACTGGGGGTCGTCTTCGGGGGTCTTTCTGGGACTCTCTCCTTGGTGGGGGTTCCTCTGCGTTGGACTTTCTGGGACTGTCTCCTGGGTGGGGATCGTCAGCGTGGGACTTTCTGGGACTGGGGGTCGTCTGCGTGGGACTTTCAGGGACTGGGTGTCGTCTGCGTGGGAATTTCTGGGACTGTCACCTGGGTGGCGGGTCGTCTGCGTGGGACTTTCTGGGACTGTCTCATGGGGGGGCGGGTGTCGTCTGCGTGGAACTTCTGGGATTGTCTCCTGGTTGGGTGTTCGTCTGCGTTGGATTTTCTGGGACTGGAGGTCGTCTGCGTGGGACTTTCTGGTACTGCCTCCTTGGTGGGGGTTCTTCTGCGCTGGATTTTCTGGGACTGGGCGTCTTCTGCGTTGGACTTTCTGGGACTGTCTCCTGTCTGGGGGGTCGTCTGCGCGGGACTTTCTGGGACTGGGGGTCGTCTGCGTAGGAATTTCTCGGACTGTCTCCTGAGTGGGGTGTCATCTGCGTGGGAATTTCTGGGACTGGGGGTCGTCTGCGTGGGAATTTCTGGGACTGTCTCCTGGGTGGGGGTTGTCTGCTTGGGAGTTTCTGGGACTGTGGGTCGTCTGCGTGGGACTTTCTG
This sequence comes from Acanthosepion esculentum, assembly GCA_964036315.1. Taxonomy (NCBI): domain Eukaryota; kingdom Metazoa; phylum Mollusca; class Cephalopoda; order Sepiida; family Sepiidae; genus Acanthosepion; species Acanthosepion esculentum. The sequence goes on from OZ038514.1 coordinate 69,783,612, forward strand.
GGACTGTCTCCTGGTTAGGGGGTCGTCTGCGTGGGACATTCGTGGACTTGTGGTCGTCTGCGTGGGACTTTCTGGGACTGTCTCCTGGGTGTGGTGTCGTCTGCGTGGGACTTTCTGTGACTGTCTCCTGGGTGGGGGTTCGTCAGCGTGGGACTTGCTGGGACTGTCTCCTGACTGGGGGTCGTCTGCGTGGGACTTTCTGGGACTGGGGTCGTCTGCGTGGGACTTTCTGGGGCTGGGGGTCTTCTGCGTGGGACTTTCTGGGATTGGGGGTCGTCTGCGTGGGACTTTCTAGGACTGTCTCCTGGGTGGGGAGTCGTCTGCGTGGGATATCTGGGACTGTCTCCTGGATGGGGGGTCGTCTGCGCCGGACTTTCTGGGACTGGGGGACGTCTGCGTAGGAATTTCTGTGACTGTCTCCTGGGTGGGGAGTCGTCTGCGTGGGACATTCCGTGACTGGGGGTCGTCTGCGTGGGAATTTCTGGGACTGTCTCCTGGGTGGGGGTCGTCTGCTTGGGAATTTCTGGGAATGTCTCCTGCGTAGGGGGTCGTCTGCGTGGGACTTTCAGGGACTGGGTGTCGTCTGCGTGGGACTTTCTGGGACTGTCTCCTGGGTGGGGGCTCGTCTGCGTGGGACTTTCTGGGACTGTCTCCTGGGTGGGGGGTCGTCTGCGTGGGATATCTAGGACTGTATCCTGGGTGGGGGGTCGTCGGCATGGGACTTTCTGGGACTAGGGGTCTTCTGCGTGGGACTTTCTGGGACTGTCTCCTGGGTGCTGGTCGTCTGCGTGGGACTTTCTGGGACTAGGGGTCGTCTGCGTGGGACTTTCTGGGACTGTCTCCTGGGTGGGGGGTCGTCGGCATGGGACTTTCTGGGACTAGGGGTCTTCTGCGTGGGACTTTCTGGTACTGTCTCCTGGGTGGGTGTTCGTCTGCGTGGGATTTTCTGGGACTGGGGGTCGTATGCGTGGGACTTGCTGGGACTGGGGGTCGTCTCCGTGGGACTGTCTCCTGGGTGGGGGGTCGTCTGCGTGGGATACCTAGGACTGTCTCCTGGGTGGGGTGTCGTCTGCATGGGACTTTCTGGGACTGGGGGTCGTCTGCATGGGTCTTTCTGGTACAGTCGCCTGGGTGCGGTGTCGTCTGCGTGGGATTTTGTGGGACTGGGGGTCGTCTGCGTGGGACATTCTGGGACTGGGGGTCGTCTTCGGGGGTCTTTCTGGGACTCTCTCCTTGGTGGGGGTTCCTCTGCGTGGGATTTTCTGGGACTGTCTCCTGGGTGGGGGTCGTCAGCGTGGGATTTTCTGGGACTGGGGGTCGTCTGCGTGGGACTTTCAGGGACTGGGTGTCGTCTGCGTGGGACTTTCTGGGACTGTCACCTGGGTGGCGGGTCGTCTGCGTGGGACTTTCTGGGACTGTCTCATGGGGGGACGGGTGTCGTCTGCGTGGAACTTCTGGGATTGTCTCCTGGTTGGGTGTTCGTCTGCGTTGGATTTTCTGGGACTGGAGGTCGTCTGCGTGGGACTATCTGGGACACTCTCCTCGGGTGGGTGTTCGTCTGCGTGGGACTTTCTGTGACTGGGGGTCGTCTGCGTGGGATATCTGGGTCTGTCTCCAGGTTGGGGGTCGTCTGCATGGGACTATCTGGGACTGGGGGTCGTCTGCGTGGGAATTTCTGGGATTGTCTCCTGGGTCGGGGGTCGTCATCGTGGGACTTTCTGGGACTGGGTGTCGTCTGTGTCGGACTTTCTGGGACTGGGGGTCGTCTGCGTCGGACTTTCTGGGACTGGGGGTAGTCTGCGTGGGACTTTCTAGGACTGTCTTCAGGGTTGGGTGGTCGTCTGCGTGGGACATTCTGGAACTGTTTCCTGGGTGGGGACTCGTCTGCGTGGGACTTTCTGGGACTGGGGGTCGTCTGCGTGGGTCTTTCTGGGACAGTCTCCTGGGTGCGGTGTCGTCTGCGTGGGACTTTGTGGGACTGGGGGTCTTCTGCGTGGGACTTTCTGGGATTGGGGGTCGTTTGCGTGGGACTTTCTGGGACTGTCTCCTGGGTTGGGGGTCGTCTGCGTGGGACATTCTGGGACTGACTCCTGGGTGGGGCTCGTCTGCGTTGGACTTTCTGGGACTGTCTACTGGGTGGGGGGTCGTCTGCGTGGGATATCTGGGACTGTCTCCTGGGTGGGGGGTCTTCTTCATGGGACTTTCTGGGACTGGGGGTCGTCTGCGTGAGTCTTTCTTGCACTCTCTCCTGAGTGGGGAGTCGTCTGCGTGGGACATTCCGTGACTGGGGGTGGTCTGCATGGGTCTTTCTGAGATTGTCTCCTGGGTGGGGGTTCGTCTGCGTGGGACTTTCTGGGAATGTCTCCTTCGTGGGGGGTCGTCTGCGTGGTACTTTCAGGGACTGGGTGTCGTCTGCGTGGGACTTTCTGGGACTGTCTCCTGGTTGGGGGCTCGTCTGCGTTGGACTGTCTCCTGGGTGGGTCTCGTCTGCGTGGGATATCTAGGACTGTCTCCTGGGTGGGGGGTCGTCTGCATGGGATTTTCTGGGACTGGGGGTCTTTTGCGTGGGACTTTCTGGGACTGTCTCCTGCGTGGGGGGTAGTCTGCGTGGGACTTTCTTGGACTGGGGGTCGTCTGTGTGGGACTTTCTGAGACTGTCTCCTGGGTGGGGGCTCGTCTACGTGGGACTTTCTGGGACTGTCTCCTGGGAGGGGGGTCGTCTGCATGGGACTTTCTGGGACCACGGGTCTTCTGCGTGGGACTTTCTTGGACTGTCTCCTGCGTGGGGGGTCGTCTGCGTGGGACTTTCAGGGACTGGGTGTCGTCTGCGTGGGACCTTCTGGGACTGTCTCCTGGGTGGTGGTCGTCTGCGTGGGACTTTCTGGGACTGGGGGTCGTCTGCGTGGGACTTTCAGGGACTGGGTGTCGTCTGCGTTTGACTTTCTGGGACTGTCTCCTGGGTGGCGGGTCGTCTGCGTGGGAGTTTCTGGGACTGTCTCATGGGTGGGGTGTCGTCTGCGTGGAACTTTCTTGGACTGTCTCCTGGTTGGGTGTTCGTCTGCGTTGGATTTTCTGGGACTGGAGGTCGTCGCCGTGGGACTATCTGGGACTGTCTCCTGGGTGGGGGTCGTCTTCGTGGGACTTTCTGGGACTGTGGGTCGTCTGCCTGGGACTTTCTGGGACTGTCTCCTGGGTGGGGGTTCGTCTCCGTGGGACTTTCTAGGACTGTCTTCAGGGTTGGGTGGTCGTATGCGTGGGACATTCTGGGACTAGGGGCTCGTCGGCGTGGGCCTTACTAGGACTGGGTGTCGTCTGCGTGGGACATTCTGGGACTGGGGGTCGTCTGCGTGTGACTTTCTGGGACTGTGGGTCGTCTGCGTGTTATTTTCTGGGACTGTCTCCTGGGTGGGGGTCGTCTGCCTGGGAATTTCTGGGACTGGGTGTCGTCTGCGGGCGACTCTCTGGGACTGGGGGCCGTCTGCGTGGGACTTTTTGGGAGTGGGGGTCGTCTGCTTGGGACATTCTGGGACTGTCTCCTGGGTGTGAGGTCGTCTATTTGGGACTTTCTGGGACTGTCTCCTGGATGGGGGGTCGTCTGCGTGGGACTTTCTGGGACTGGGTGTCGTCTGCGTGGGATTTTCTGGGACTGTCTCCTGGGTGGTGGTCGTCTGCGTGGGACTTTCTTGGACTGGGGGTCGTCTGCGTGGGACTTTCATGGACTGTCTCCTAGGTGGGGGCTCGTCTGCGTGGGACTTCCTCGGACTGTCTCCTGGGTGGGGGGTTGTCTGTTTGGGACTTTCTGGGATTGTCTCCTCGGTGGGGGGTCGTCTGCATGGGACTTCCTAAAACTGGGGGTCGTCTGTGTGGGACTTTCTGGGACTGGGGGTCATCTGCGTGGGTCTTTCTCGGACTGTCTCCTGGGTGGGGGTTCATCTGCTGGGACTCTCTCATGCATGGGGGCTCGTGTGCGTGGGACTTTCTGAGTCTTTCTCCTGGGCGGTGATCGTCTTCATGGGACTTCCTGGGACTGTCTCCTGGGTGGGGGTCGTCTGCGTGGGTGTTTCTGGGACTGGGGGTCGTCTGCGTGGGTCTTTCCGAGTCTGTCTCCTGGGTGGGGGTTCGTCTGCGTTTGACTTTCTGGGACTGTCTCATGCTTGGGGGGTCGTCTGCGTGGGACTTTCTGGGACTGTCTCCTGGGTGGGGGCTCGTATGCGTGGGAATTTCTGAGACTGTCTCCTGGGTGGGGGGTCGTCTGCGTGGGACTTTCTGGGACTGGGGGTCTTCTGCGTGGGACTTTCTGTGACTGTGGGTCGTCTGCGTTGGTCTTTCTGGGACTGTCTCCTGTGTGGGAGTCTTCTGCGTGGGACTTTCTAGGACTGGGGATCGTCTGCGTGGGACATTTTGGGAGAGGTGGTCGTCTACGTGGGACTTTCTGGGACTGTCTCCTAGGTGGGAGGTCGTCTGTTTGGTACTTTCTCGGTGGGTGATCATCTGCGTGGGATTTTCTGGGACTGGGGGTCGTCTGCGTGGTACTTGCTGGGAGACTCTTCTGTCTGGGGATCGTCTGCGTGGGACTTTCTTGGACTGGGTGTCGTCTGCGTGGGACTTTCTGGGACAGTCTCCTGGGTGCGGTGTCGTCTGCGTGGGACTTTATGGCACGGGGGTCGTCTGTGTGGGACATTCTGGGACTGTCTCCTGGGTGGGGGGTCGTCTGCATGGGTCTTTCTGGGACAGTCTCCTGGGTGCGGTGTCGTCTGCGTGGGACTTTGTGGGACTGGGGGTCGTCTGCGTGGGACTTTCTGGGTGGGGGGTCGTCTGCGTGGGACTGGAATCGTCTGCGTGGGACTTTCTGGGACTGTCTCCTGGGGGGTTGTCTGTCTGGAACTTTCTGGGACTGTCTCCTGGGTGGGGGTCGTCTGCGTGGGACTTTCTTAGATTGGGGGTCGTCTGCGTGGAACTTTCTGGGACTGTCTCCTGGATGGGGGGTCGTCTGCGTGGGATATCTGTGTCTGTCTCCTTGGTTGGGGGTTGTCTGCATGGGACTTTCTGGGACTGGGTGTCGTCTGCGTGGGTTTTTCTGGGACTGTCTCCTGGGTGGGGGTCGTCTGCCTGGGACTTTCTAGGACTGGGGGTCGTCTGCGTGGGACTCTCTGGGACAGGGGGCCGTCAGCGTGGGACTTTTTGGGAGTGGGGTTCGTCTGCGTGGGACATTCTGGGACTGTCTCCTGGGTGGGAGGTCGTCTATTTGTGACTTTCTGGGACTGTCTCCTGGGTAGGGGGTCGTCTCCGTGGGACTTTCTGGGACTGGGTGTCGTCTGCGTGGGATTTTCTGGGACTGTCTCCTGGGTGGTGGTCGTCTGCGTGGGACTTTCTGGGACTGGGGGTCGTCTGCGTGGGACTTTGTGGGACTGTCTCCTAGGTGTGGGCTCGTCTGCGTGGGACTTCCTAGGACTGGGGGTCGCCTGCGTGGGACTTTCTGGGACTGGGGGTTGTCTGCGTGGGACTTTCTCGGACTGTCTCCTGGGTGGGGGTTCGTCTGCGTTGGACTTTCTGCGATTCTCTCATGCGTGGGGGTCGTCTGCATGGGACTTCCTGGGGCTGTCTCCTGGGTGGGGGTCGTCTACGTGGGACTTTCTTGGACTGGGGGTTGTCTGCGTGGGACTTTCTGGGACTGGGTGTCTTCTGCGTGGGACTTTCTGGGACTGGGGGTCGTCTGCGTGGGTCTTTCTGGGTCAGTCTCCTGGGTGGGGTTCGTCTGCGTTGGACTTTCTGGGACAGTCTCATGCTTGTGGGGTTTTCTGCGTGGGACTTTCTGAGACTGTCTCTTGGGTGGGGGGTCTTCTGCGTGGGACTTTCTGGGACTGGGGGTCGTCTGCGTGGGACTTTCTCTGACTGTGGGTCGTCTGCGTTGGTCTTTCTGGGACTGTCTCCTGGGTGAAGGGTCGTCTGCGTGGGACTTTCTTGGACTGGGGGTCGTCTGTGTGGGACTTTCTGAGACTGTCTCCTGGGTGGGGGCTCGTCTACGTGGCACTTTCTGGGACTGTCTCCTGGGAGGGGGTCGTCTGCATGGTACTTTCTGGTCCCACGGGTCTTCTGCGTGGGACTTTCTGGGACTGGGTGTCGTCTGCGTGGGATTTTCTGGGACTGTCTCCTGGGTGGTGGTCGTCTGCGTGGGACTTTCTTGGACTGGGGGTCGTCTGCGTGGGACTTTCTGGGACTGTCTCCTAGGTGGGGGCTCGTCTGCGTGTGACTTCCTGGGACTGTCTCCTGGGTGGGGGTTTGTCTGTTTGGGACTTTCTGGGATTGTCTCCTGGGTGGGGGTCGTCTGCATGGGACTTCCTAAAACTGGGGGTCGTCTGTGTGGGACTTTCTGGGACTGGGGGTCATCTGCGTGGGTCTTTCTCGGACTGTCTCCTTGGTGGGGGTTCATCTGCGTTGGACTTTCTGGGACTCTCTCATGCATGGGGGGTCATGTGCGTGGGACTTTCTGAGTCTTTCTCCTGGGCGGGGGTCGTCTGCATGGGACTTCCTGGGACTGTCTCCTGGGTGGGGGTCGTCTGCGTGGGAGTTTCTGGGACTGTCTCCTGGGTGGGGGTTTTCTGCGTGGGACTTTCTGGGACTGGATGTCGTCTGCGTGGGACTTTCTGGGACTGGGGGTAGTCTGCGTGGGTCTTTCTGGGTCTGTCTCCTGGGTGGGGGTTCGTCTGCGTTTGACTATCTGGGACTGTCTCATGCTTGCGGTGTCGTCTGTGTGGGACTTTCTGGGACTGTCTCCTGGGTGGGTGCTCGTATGCGTGGGAATTTCTTAGACTGTCTCCTGGGTGGGGGGTCGTCTGCGTGGGACTTTCTGGGACTGGGGGTCTTCTGCGTGGGACTTTCTGTGACTGTGGGTCGTCTGCGTTGGTCTTTCTGGGACTGTCTCCTGTGTGGGAGTCTTCTGCGTGGGACTTTCTAGGACTGGGAATCGTCTGCGTGGTACATTTTGGGAGTGGTGGTCGTCTACGTGGGACTTTCTGGGACTGTCTCCTAGGTGGGAGGTCGTCTGTTTGGTACTTTCTGGGTGGGTGATCATCTGCGTGGGATTTTCTGGGACTGGGGGTCGTCTGCGTGGGACTTGCTTGGAGACTCTCCTGTCTGGGGATCGTCTGCGTGGGACTTTCTTGGACTGGGTGTCGTCTGCGTGGGACTTTCTGGGACAGTCTCCTGGGTGCGGTGTCGTCTGCGTGGGACTTTGTGGCACGGGGGTCGTCTGTGTGGGACTTTCTGGGACTGTCTCCTGGGTGGGGGGTCGTCTGCATGGGTCTTTCTTGGACAGTCTCCTGGGTGCGGTGTCGTCTGCGTGGGACTTTGTGGGACTGGGGGTCGTCTGCGTGGGACTTTCTGGACTGTCTCCTGGGTGGGGGGTCGTCTGCGTGGGACTGGAATCGTCTGCGTGGGACTTTCTGGGACTCGTGGTCTTTTGCGTGGCACTTTCTGGGACTGTCTCCTAGGGGGGTTGTCTGTCTGGAACTTTCTGGGACTGTCTCCTGGGTGGGGGTCGTCTGCGTGGGACTTTCTTGGATTGGGGGTCGTCTGCGTGGGACTTTCTGGGACTGTCTCCTGGATGGGGTGTCGTCTGCGTGGGATATCTGTGTCTGTCTCCTAGGTTGGGGGTTGTCTGCATGGGACTTTCTGGGACTGGTGGTCGTCTGCGTGTGACTTTCTGGGACTGTGGGTCGTCTGCGTGTTATTTTCTGGGACTGTCTCCTGGGTGGGGGGTCGTCTGAGTGGGACTTTCTGGGACTGGGTGTCGTCTGCGTGGGTTTTTCTTGGACTGTCTCCTGGGTGGGGGTCGTCTGCCTGGGACTTTCTAGGACTGGGGGTCGTCTGCGTGGGACTCTCTGGGACAGGGGGCCGTCTGCGTGGGACTTTTTGGGAGTGGGGGTCGTCTGCGTGGTACATTCTGGGACTGTCTCCTGGGTGGGAGGTCGTCTATTTGGGACTTTCTGGGACTGTCTCCTGGGTGGGGGGTCGTCTCCGTGGGACTTTCTTGGACTGGGTGTCGTCTGCGTGGGATTTTCTGGGACTGGGGGTCGTCTGCGTGGGACTTTGTGGGACTGTCTCCTAGGTGTGGGCTCGTCTGCGTGGGACTTCCTAGGACTGTGGGTCGTCTGCGTGGGACTTTCTGGGACTGGGGGTTGTCTGCGTGGGACTTTCTCGGACTGTCTCCTGGGTGGGGGTTCGTCTGTTTGGGACTTTCTGGGATTGTCTCCTGGGTGGGGGTCGTCTGCATGGGACTTCCTAAAACTGGGGGTCGTCTGTGTGGGACTTTCTGGGACTGGGGGTCATCTGCGTGGGTCTTTCTCGGACTGTCTCCTGGGTGGGGGTTCATCTGCGTTGGACTTTCTGGGACTCTCTCATGCATGGGGGGTCATGTGCGTGGGACTTTCTGAGTCTTTCTCCTGGGCGGGGTTCGTCTGCATGGGACTTCCTGGGACTGTCTCCTGGGTGGGGGTTTGTCTGTTTGGGACTTTCTGGGATTGTCTCCTGGGTGGGGGTCGTCTGCATGGGACTTCCTAAAACTGGGGGTCGTCTGTGTGGGACTTTCTGGGACTGGGGGTCATCTGCGTGGGTCTTTCTCGGACTGTCTCCTGGGTGGGGGTTCATCTGCGTTGGACTTTCTGGGACTCTCTCATGCATGGGGGGTCATGTGCGTGGGACTTTCTGAGTCTTTCTCCTGGGCGGGGGTCGTCTGCATGGGACTTCCTGGGACTGTCTCCTGGGTGGGGGTCGTCTGCGTGGGAGTTTCTGGGACTGTCTCCTGGGTGGGGGTTTTCTGCGTGGGACTTTCTGGGACTGGATGTCGTCTGCGTGGGACTTTCTGGGACTGGGGGTAGTCTGCGTGGGTCTTTCTGGGTCTGTCTCCTGGGTGGGGGTTCGTCTGCGTTTGACTATCTGGGACTGTCTCATGCTTGCGGTGTCGTCTGTGTGGGACTTTCTGGGACTGTCTCCTGGGTGGGTGCTCGTATGCGTGGGAATTTCTTAGACTGTCTCCTGGGTGGGGGGTCGTCTGCGTGGGACTTTCTGGGACTGGGGGTCTTCTGCGTGGGACTTTCTGTGACTGTGGGTCGTCTGCGTTGGTCTTTCTGGGACTGTCTCCTGTGTGGGAGTCTTCTGCGTGGGACTTTCTAGGACTGGGAATCGTCTGCGTGGTACATTTTGGGAGTGGTGGTCGTCTACGTGGGACTTTCTGGGACTGTCTCCTAGGTGGGAGGTCGTCTGTTTGGTACTTTCTGGGTGGGTGATCATCTGCGTGGGATTTTCTGGGACTGGGGGTCGTCTGCGTGGGACTTGCTTGGAGACTCTCCTGTCTGGGGATCGTCTGCGTGGGACTTTCTTGGACTGGGTGTCGTCTGCGTGGGACTTTCTGGGACAGTCTCCTGGGTGCGGTGTCGTCTGCGTGGGACTTTGTGGCACGGGGGTCGTCTGTGTGGGACTTTCTGGGACTGTCTCCTGGGTGGGGGGTCGTCTGCATGGGTCTTTCTTGGACAGTCTCCTGGGTGCGGTGTCGTCTGCGTGGGACTTTGTGGGACTGGGGGTCGTCTGCGTGGGACTTTCTGGACTGTCTCCTGGGTGGGGGGTCGTCTGCGTGGGACTGGAATCGTCTGCGTGGGACTTTCTGGGACTCGTGGTCTTTTGCGTGGCACTTTCTGGGACTGTCTCCTAGGGGGGTTGTCTGTCTGGAACTTTCTGGGACTGTCTCCTGGGTGGGGGTCGTCTGCGTGGGACTTTCTTGGATTGGGGGTCGTCTGCGTGGGACTTTCTGGGACTGTCTCCTGGATGGGGTGTCGTCTGCGTGGGATATCTGTGTCTGTCTCCTAGGTTGGGGGTTGTCTGCATGGGACTTTCTGGGACTGGTGGTCGTCTGCGTGTGACTTTCTGGGACTGTGGGTCGTCTGCGTGTTATTTTCTGGGACTGTCTCCTGGGTGGGGGGTCGTCTGAGTGGGACTTTCTGGGACTGGGTGTCGTCTGCGTGGGTTTTTCTTGGACTGTCTCCTGGGTGGGGGTCGTCTGCCTGGGACTTTCTAGGACTGGGGGTCGTCTGCGTGGGACTCTCTGGGACAGGGGGCCGTCTGCGTGGGACTTTTTGGGAGTGGGGGTCGTCTGCGTGGTACATTCTGGGACTGTCTCCTGGGTGGGAGGTCGTCTATTTGGGACTTTCTGGGACTGTCTCCTGGGTGGGGGGTCGTCTCCGTGGGACTTTCTTGGACTGGGTGTCGTCTGCGTGGGATTTTCTGGGACTGGGGGTCGTCTGCGTGGGACTTTGTGGGACTGTCTCCTAGGTGTGGGCTCGTCTGCGTGGGACTTCCTAGGACTGTGGGTCGTCTGCGTGGGACTTTCTGGGACTGGGGGTTGTCTGCGTGGGACTTTCTCGGACTGTCTCCTGGGTGGGGGTTCGTCTGCGTTGGACTTTCTGGGACTCTCTCATGCGTGGGGGGTCGTCTGCATGGGACTTCCTGGGGCTGTCTCCTGGGTGGGGGTCGTCTACGTATGACTTTCTGGGACTGGGGGTTGTCTGCGTGGGACTTTCTGGGACTGGGGTCGTCTGCGTGGGACTTTCTCTGACTGTGGGTCGTCTGCGTTGGTCTTTCTGGGACTGTCTCCTGGGTGGGAGTCTTCTGCGTGGGACTTTCTAGGACTGGGGGTCGTCTTCGTAGGACTTGCCGGGACTGGGGGCCGTCTGCGTGGGACTTTTTAGGAGTGGGGGTCGTCTGCGTGGGTCTTTCTTGGACTGTCTCCTAGGTGGGACGTCGTCTGTTTGGTACTTTCTGGGACTGTCTCCTGGGTGGGGGGTCGTCTGCGTGGGACTTTCAGGGACTGGGTCTCGTCTGCGTTGGACTTTCTGGGACTGTCTACTGGGTGGGGTGTCGTCTGCGTGGGACTTTCTGGGACTGGCTCCTGGGTGGAAGGGTCGTCTGCGTGGGACTTTCTGGGGCTGGCTCCTGGGTGGGTGTTCATCTGCGTGGGATTTTCTGGGACTGGGTGTCGTCTGCGTGGGACTTGCTGGGACACTCTCCTGTCTGGGGCTCGTCAGCGTGGGACTTTCTGGGACTGGGGGTCGTCTGCGTGAGTCTTTCTGTGACTGCGGGTCTTCTGCATTGGTCTTTCTGGGACTGTCTCCTGGGTGGGAGTCGTCTGCGTGGGACTTTCTAGGACTGGGGGTCGTCTGCGTGGGACTTGCTGGGACTGGGGGCCGTCTGCGTGGGACTTTTTGGGAGTGCGGGTCGTCTGCGTGGGACCTTCTGGGACTGTCTCGTAGTTGGCAGGTCGTCTGTTTGGTACTTTCTGGGGCTGTCTCCTGGGTGGGGGGTCGTCTGCGTGGGACTTTCAGGGGCTGGGTCTCGTCTGCGTGGGACTTTCTGGGACTGTCTACTGGGTGGGGTGTCGTCTGCGTGTGACTTTCTGGGACTGGCTCCTGGGTGGAAGGGTCGTCTGCGTGGGACTTTCTGGGATTGGCTCCTGGATGGGTTTTCATCTGCGTGGGATTTTCTGGGACTGGGGGTCGTCTGCGTGGGACTTGCTGGGACACTCTCCTGTCTGGGGATCGTTTGCGTGGGACTTTCTTGGACTGGGTGTCGTCTGCGTGGGACTTTCTGGGACTGTCTCCTGGGTGGGGGCTCGTCTGCGTTGGACTTTCTGGGACTGGGGGTCGTCTGCATGGGTCTTTCTGGGACAGTCTCCTGGGTGCGGTGTCGTCTGCGTGGGACTTCCTAGGACTGGGGGTCGTCTGTGTGGGACTTTCTGGGACTGTCTCCTGGGTGTGGGGTCGTCTGCGTGGGACATTCTGTGACTGGAATCGTCTGCGTGGGACTTTCTGTGACTGGGGGTCTTTTGCGTGGGACTTTCTGGGACTGTCTCCTGGGGGGGTTGTCTGTCTGGAACTTTCTGGGACTGTCTCCTGGGTGGGGGTCGTCTGCGTGGGATATCTGTGTCTGTCTCCTTGGTTGGGGGTTGTCTGCATGGGACTTTCTGGGACTGGGGGTCGTCTGCGTGTGACTTTCTGGGACTGTGGGTCGTGTGCGTGTTATTTTCTGGGGCTGTCTCCTGGGTGGGGGGTCGTCTGCGTGGGACTTTCTGGGACATGGTGTCGTCTGCGTGGGTTTGTCTGGGACTGTCTCCTGGGTGGGGGTCGTCTGCCTGGGACTTTCTAGGACTCGGTTTCGTCTGCGTGGGACTTTTTGGGAGTGGGGGTCGTCTGCGTGGGACATTCTGGGACTGTCTCCTGGGTGGTCGTCTGCGTGGGATATCTAGGACTGTGTCCTGGGTGGGGTGTCGTCTTCATGGGACTGTCTGGGACTGGGGGTCGTCTGCGTGGGACTTTCGGGGACTGACTCCTGGGTGGGGGTCGTCTGCGTGGGATTTTCTTGGACTGGCTCCTGGGTGGAAGTGTCGTCTGCCTGTTACTTTCTGGGACTGGCTCCTGGGTGGAAGGGTCGTCTGCGTGGGACTTTCTGGGACTGGCTCCTGGGTGGGTGTTCATCTGCGTGGGATTTTCTGGGACTGTGTGTCGTCTGCGTGGGACTTGCTGGGACACTCTCCTGTCTGGGGCTCGTCAGCGTGGGACTTTCTGGGACTGGGGGTCGTCTGCGTGGGACTTTCTGTGACTGCGGGTCTTCTGCATTGGTCTTTCTGGGACTGTCTCCTGGGTGGGAGTCGTCTGCGTGGGACTTTCTAGGACTGGGGGTCGTCTGCGTAGGACTTGCTGGGACTGGGGGCCGTCTGCGTGGGACTTTTTGGGAGTGCGGGTCGTCTGCGTGGCACCTTCTGGGACTGTCTCCTAGGTGGGAGGTCGTCTGTTTCGTACTTTCTGGGACTGTCTCCTGGGTGGGGGGTCGTCTGCGTGGGACTTTCAGGGGCTGGGTCTCGTCTGCGTGGGACTTTCTGGGACTGGATCCTGGGTAGAAGGGTCGTCTGCGTGGGACTTTCTGGGATTGGCTCCTGGATGGGTGTTCATCTGCGTGGGATTTTCTGGGACTGGGTGTCTTCTGCGTGGGACTTTCTGCGACTGGGGGTCGTCTGCGTTGGTCTTTCTGGGTCAGTCTCCTAGGTGGGGGTTCGTCTGCGTTGGACTTTCTGGGACAGTCTCATGCTTGGGGGGTTTTCTGCGTGGGACTTTCTGAGACTGTCTCTTGGGTGGGGGGTCGTCTGCGTGGGACTTTCTGGGACTGGGGGTCTTCTGCGTGGGACTTTCTCTGACTGTGGGTCGTCTGCGTTGGTCTTTCTGGCACTGTCTCCTGGGTGGGAGTCTTCTGCGTGGGACTTTCTAGGACTGGGGGTCGTCTTCGTAGGACTTGCCGGGACTGGGGGCCGTCTGCGTGTGACTTTTTAGGAGTGGGGGTCGTCTGCGTTGGACTTTCTGGGACTGTCTACTGGGTGGGGTGTCGTCTGCGTGGGACTTTCTGGGACTGGCTCCTGGGTGGAAGGGTCGTCTGCGTGGGACTTTCTGGGGCTGGCTCCTGGGTGGGTGTTCATCTCCGTGGGATTTTCTGGGACTGGGTGTCGTCTGCGTGGGACTTGCTGGGACACTCTCCTGACTGGGGCTCGTCAGCGTGGGACTTTCTGGGACTGGGGGTCGTCTGCGTGAGACTTTCTGTGACTGCGGGTCTTCTGCATTGGTCTTTCTGGGACTGTCTCCTGGGTGGGAGTCGTCTGCGTGGGACTTTCTAGGACTGGGGTTCGTCTGCGTGGGACTTGCTGGGACTGGGGGCCGTCTGCGTGGGACTTTTTGGGAGTGCGGGTCGTCTGCGTGGGACCTTCTGGGACTGTCTCGTAGGTGGGAGGTCGTCTGTTTGGTACTTTCTGGGGCTGTCTCCTGGGTGGGAGGTCGTCTGCGTGGGACTTTCAGGGGCTGGGTCTCGTCTGCGTGGGACTTTCTGGGACTTTCTACTGGGTGGGGTGTCGTCTGCGTGTGACTTTCTGGGACTGGCTCCTGGGTGGAAGGGTCGTCTGCGTGGGACTTTCTGGGATTGGCTCCTGGATGGGTGTTCATCTGCGTGTGACTTTCTGGGACTGGCTCCTGGGTGGAAGGGTCGTCTGCCTGGGACTTTCTCGGACTGTCTCCTGGGTGGGGGTTCGTCTGCGTTGGACTTTCTGGGACTCTCTCATGCGTGGGGGGTCGTCTGCATGGGACTTCCTGGGGCTGTCTCCTGGGTGGGGGTCGTCTACGTATGACTTTCTGGGACTGGGGGTTGTCTGCGTGGGACTTTCTGGGACTGGGTGTCTTCTGCGTGGGACTTTCTGGGACTGGGGGTCGTCTGCGTTGGTCTTTCTGGGTCAGTCTCCTGGGTGGGGGTTCGTCTGCGTTGGACTTTCTGGGACAGTCTCATGCTTGGGGGGTTTTCTGCGTGGGACTTTCTGAGACTGTCTCTTGGGTGGGGGGTCGTCTGCGTGGGACTTTCTGGGACTGGGGGTCGTCTGCGTGGGACTTTCTCTGACTGTGGGTCGTCTGCGTTGGTCTTTCTGGGACTGTCTCCTGGGTGGGAGTCTTCTGCGTGGGACTTTCTAGGACTGGGGGTCGTCTTCGTGGGACTTGCCGGGACTGGGGGCCGTCTGCGTGGGACTTTTTAGGAGTGGGGGTCGTCTACGTGGGTCTTTCTTGGACTGTCTCCTATGTGGGAGGTCGTCTGTTTGGTACTTTCTGGGACTGTCTCCTGGGTGGGGGGTCGTCTGCGTGGGACTTTCAGGGACTGGGTCTCGTCTGCGTTGGACTTTCTGGGACTGTCTACTGGGTGGGGTGTCGTCTGCGTGGGACTTTCTGGGACTGGCTCCTGGGTGGAAGGGTCGTCTGCGTGGGACTTTCTGGGGCTGGCTCCTGGGTGGGTGTTCATCTGCGTGGGATTTTCTGGGACTGGGTGTCGTCTGCGTGGGACTTGCTGGGACACTCTCCTGTCTGGGGCTCGTCAGCGTGGGACTTTCTTGGACTGGGTGTCGTCTGCGTGGGACTTTCTGGGACTGTCTCCTGGGTGGGGGCTCGTCTGCGTTGGACTTTCTGGGACTGGGGGTCGTCTGCATGGGTCTTTCTGGGACAGTCTCCTGGGTGCGGTGTCGTCTGCGTGGGACTTCCTAGGACTGGGGGTCGTCTGTGTGGGACTTTCTGGGACTGTCTCCTGGGTGTGGGGTCGTCTGCGTGGGACATTCTAGGACTGGAATCGTCTGCGTGGGACTTTCTGTGACTGGGGCTCTTTTGCGTGGGACTTTCTGGGACTGTCTCCTGGGGGGTTGTCTGTCTGGAACTTTCTGGGACTGTCTCCTGGTTGGGGGTCGTCTGCGTGGGATATCTGTGTCTGTCTCCTTGGTTGGGGGTTGTCTGCATGGGACTTTCTGGGACTGGGGGTCGTCTGCGTGTGACTTTCTGGGACTGTGGGTCGTGTGCGTGTTATTTTCTGGGGCTGTCTCCTGGGTGGGGGGTCGTCTGCGTGGGACTTTCTGGGACAGGGTGTCGTCTGCGTGGGTTTGTCTGGGACTGTCTCCTGGGTGGGGGTCGTCTGCCTGGGACTTTCTAGGACTCGGTTTCGTCTGCGTGGGACTCTCTGGGACAGGGTGCCGTCTGCGTGGGACTTTTTGGGAGTGGGGGTCGTCTGCGTGGGACATTCTGGGACTGTCTATTGGGTGGTCGTCTGCGTGGGATATCTTGGACTGTGACCTGGGTGGGGTGTCGTCTTCATGGGACTGTCTGGGACTGGGGGTCGTCTGCGTGGGACTTTCGGGGACTGACTCCTGGGTGGGGGTCGTCTGCGTGGGATTTTCTTGGACTGGCTCCTGGGTGGAAGTGTCGTCTGCCTGGTACTTTCTGGGACTGGCTCCTGGGTGGAAGGGTCGTCTGCGTGGGACTTTCTGGGACTGGCTCCTGGGTGGGTGTTCATCTGCGTGGGATTTTCTGGGACTGGGTGTCGTCTGCGTGGGACTTGCTGGGACACTCTCCTGTCTGGGGCTCGTCAGCGTGGGACTTTCTGGGACTGGGGGTCGTCTGCGTGGGACTTTCTGTGACTGCGGGTCTTCTGCATTGGTCTTTCTGGGACTGTCTCCTGGGTGGGAGTCGTCTGCGTGGGACTTTCTAGGACAGGGGGGCGTCTGCGTAGGACTTGCTGGGACTGGGGGCCGTCTGCGTGGGACTTTTTGGGAGTGCGGGTCGTCTGCGTGGCACCTTCTGGGACTGTCTCCTAGGTGGGAGGTCGTCTGTTTCGTACTTTCTGGGACTGTCTCCTGGGTGGGGCGGTCGTCTGCGTGGGACTTTCAGGGGATGGGTCTCGTCTGCGTGGGACTTTCTGGGACTGTATACTGGGTGGGGTGTCGTCTGCGTGGGACTTTCTGGGACTGGATCCTGGGTAGAAGGGTCGTCTGCGTGGGACTTTCTGGGATTGGCTCCTGGATGGGTGTTCATCTGCGTGGGATTTTCTGGGACTGGGGCTCGTCTGCGTGGGACTTGCTGGGACACTCTCCTGTCTGGGGATCGTCTGCGTGGGACTTTCTTGGACTGGGTGTCGTCTGCGTGGGACTTCCTGGGACTGTCTCCTGGGTGGGGGCTCGTCTGCGTTGGACTTTCTGGGACTGGGGGTCGTCTGCATGGGTCTTTCTGGGACAGTCTCCTGGGTGCGGTGTCGTCTGCGTGGGACTTTGTGGGACGGGGGTCGTCTGTGTGGGACTTTCTGGGACTGTCTCCTGGGTGTGGGGTCGTCTGCGTGGGACATTCTGGGACTGGAATCGTCTGCGTGGGATTTTCTGTGACTGGGGGTCTTTTGCGTGGGACTTTCTGGCACTGTCTCCTGGGGGGGTTGTCTGTCTGGAACTTTCTGGGACTGTCTACTGGGTGGGGGTCGTCTGCGTGGGACTTTGTTGGATTGGGGGTCGTCTGCGTGGGACTTTCTGGGACTGTCTCCTGGATGGGGGGTCGTCTGCGTGGGATATCTGTGTCTGTATCCTTTGTTGGGGGTTGTCTGCATGGGACTTTCTGGGACTGGGGGTCGTCTGCGTGTGACTTTCCGGGACAGTGGGTCGTCTGCGTGTTATTTTCTGGGGCTGTCTCCTGGGTGGGGGGTCGTCTGCGTGAGTCTCTCTGGGACTGGGTGTCGTCTGCGTGGGTTTTTCTGGGACTGTCTCCTGGGTGGGGGTCGTCTGCCTGGGACTTTCTAGGACTCGGTTTCGTCTGCGTGGGACTCTCTGGGACAGGGTGCCGTCTGCGTGGGACTTTTTGGGAGTGGGGGTCGTCTGCGTGGGACATTCTGGGACTGTTTCCTGGGTGGTCGTCTGCGTGGGATATCTAGGACTGTGTCCTGGGTGGGGTGTCGTCTTCATGGGACTGTCTGGGACTGGGGGTCGTCTGCGTGGGACTTTCGGGGACTGACTCCTGGGTGGGGGTCGTCTGCGTGGGACTTTCTGGGACTGGCTCCTGGGTGGAAGTGTCGTCTGCCTGGTACTTTCTGGGACTGGCTCCTGGGTGGGTGTTCATCTGCGTGGGATTTTCTGGGACTGGGGGTCGTCTGCGTGGGACTAGCTGGGACACTTTCCTGTCTGGGGCTCGTCTGCGTGAGACTTTCTTTGACTGGGTGTCGTCTGCGTGGGACTTTCTAGGTCTGTCTCCTGGGTGGGGGCTCGTCTGCGTTGGACTTTCTGGGACTGGGGGTCGTCTGCATGGGTCTTTCTGGGACAGTCTCCTGGGTGCGGTGTCGTCTGCGTGGGACTTTGTGGGACTGGGGGTAGTCTGCGTGGGACTTTCTGGGACTGTCCCCTGGGTGGGGGGTCGTCTGCGTGGGACTTTCTGGGACTGGGGTCGTCTGCGTGGGACTTTCTGGGACTGGGGGTCTTTTGCGTGGGACTTTCTGGGACTGTCTCCTGGGGGGTCGTCTGCATGGGTCTTTCTGGGACAGTCTCCTGGGTGCGGTGTCGTCTGCGTGGGACTTTGTGGGACTGGGGGTCGTCTGCGTGGGACTTTCTGGGACTGTCCCCTGGGTGGGGGGTCGTCTGCGTGGGACTTTCTGGGACTGGGGACGTCTGCGTGGGACTTTCTGGGACTGGGGGTCTTTTGCGTGGGACTTTCTGGGACTGTCTCCTTGGGGGGTTGTCTGTCTGGAACTTTCTGGGGCTGTCTCCTGGGTGGGGGTCGTCTGCGTGGGACTTTCTGGGACTGTCTCCTGGGTGGGATTCGTCTGCATGGGACTTCCTAGGACTAGAGGTCGTCTGTGTGGGACTTTCTGGGACAGTGGGTCGTCTGCGTGGTTCTTTCTGGGACTGTCTCCTGGGGTGGGTGTTCGTCTGCGTTGGACTTTCTGGGACTGTCTCATGCGTGGGGGGTCGTCTGCGTGTGACTTTCTCGGACTGTCTCCTGGGTGGGGGTCGTCTGCGTGGGACTTTCTGGGACTGGGGGTCGTCTGCGTGGGACTTTCTGGGACTGTCTCCTGGGTGGGGGGTCGTCTGCGTGGGACTTTCTGGGACTGTCTCCTGAGTGGGGGGTCGTCTGCGTGGGACTTTCTGGGACTGTCTCCTGGGTGGGGTGTTGTCTGTTTAGGACTTTCTTGGACTATCCTGGGTGGGCGTCGTCTGCGTGGGACTTTCTGGGACTGTCTCCTGGGTGGGGTTCGTCTGCATGGGACTTCCTAGGACTGGGGGTCGTCTGTGTGGGACTTTCTGGGACTGGGGGTCGTCTTCGTGGGACTTTCTGGGACTGTCTCCTGGGTGGGGGGTCGTCTGCGTGGGACTTTCTGGCACTGTCTCCTGGGTGGGGTCTCGTCTGCCTGGGACTTTCTGATACTGTCTGCTGGGTGGGTGTCGTCTGCCTGGGACTTCCTGGGACTGTCTCCTGGGTGGGGGTCGTCTGCGTGGGACTTTCTGTGACTGGGGGTCGTCTGCGTGGGACTTGCTGGGACTGTCTCCTGTCTGGGGGTCGTCTGCCTTGGACATTCTTGGATTGGGGGTCGTCTGCGTTGGACATTCTGTCTCCTGGATGGGGGGTTTGTCTGCGTGGGATATCTGTGTATGTCTCCTTGGTGGGTGGTCGTCTGCATGGGACTTTCTGGGACTGGGGGTCGTCTGCGTGGGACTCTCTGGGACTGGGGGCCGTCTGTGTGGGACTTTTTGGAGTGGGGGTCGTCTACGTGGGACTTTCTGGGACTGTCTCCTGTGTGGGAGGTCGTCTTTTTGGCACTTTCTGGGACTGTCTCCTGGGTGGGGGTCGTCTGCGTGGGACTTTAAGGGACTGGGTCTCGTCTGCGTGGGACTTTCTGGGACTGTCTACTGGGTGGGGGGTCGTCTGCGTGGGACTTTCTGGGACTGTCTCCTTGTTGGGTGTTCGTCTGCGTGGGATTTTCTGGGACTGGGGGTCGTCTGCGTTGGATTTGCTGGGACACTCTCCTGTCTGGGGGTCGTCTTCGTGGGACTTTCATGGACTGGGGGTCGTCTCCGTGGGACTTTCTGGGACAGTCTCCTGGGTGCGGTGTCGTCTGCGTGGGACTTTGTAGGACTGTCTCCTCGGTGGGGTGTCGTCTGCGTGGGACGTTCTGGGACTTTCTGGGACTGTCTCCTGGGTGTGGGGTCGTCTGCGTGGGACTTTCTGGGACTGTCTCCTGGGTGGGTGTTCGTCTGCGTGGGATTTTCTGGGATTGGGGGTCGTCTGCGTGGGAGTTGCTTGGATTGTCTCCTGTCTGTGGGTCGTCTGCGTGGGACTTTCTTGGACTGGGGTTCGTCTGCGTGGGACTTTCTGGGACTGTCTCCTGGGTGGGGGCTCGTCTGCGTGGGACTTTCTGGGACTGTCTCCTGGGTGGGGGGTCGTCTGCATGGGACTTTCTGGGACAGGGGGTCTTCAGCGTGGGACTTTCTTGGACTGTCTCCTGGGTGGGGTTCGTCTGCGTGGGACATTGTGGGACTGTAGGTCTTCTGCGTGGGACTTTCTGGGACTGGGGTTCGTCTGCGTGGGTCTTTCTGGGACTCTCTCCTGGGTGGGGGTCGTCTGCGTGGGACTTTCTGGGACTGTCTCCCTGGTGGGGACTCGTCTGCGTGGGACTTTCTGGGACTGGGGGTCGTCTGCGTGGGTCTTTCTGGGACTGTCTCCTGGGTGGGGGGTCGTCTGCGTGGGACTTTCTGCCACTGTTTCCTGTGTGGGGATTCGTCTGCGTGGGTCTTTCTGGGACAGTCTCCTGGGTGCGGTGTCGTCTGCGTGGGACTTTGTCGGACTGGGGGTCGTCTGCGTGGGACTTTCTGGGACTGGGGGTCGTCTGCGTGGGACTTTCTTGGACTGTCTCCGGGGTGGGGGATCGTCTTTTTGGGACTTTCTGGGACTGGTTCCTGGGTGGGGGGTGGTCTGCGTGGGACTTTCTGGGAATGGGGCTCGTCTGCGTGGGACTTTCTGGGACTGGGGGTCGTCAGCGTGGAACTTTCTGTGACAGTTTCCTGGGTGGGGGTTCGTCTGCGTGGGACTTTCTGGGACTGGGGTTCGTCTCCGTGGGTCTTTCTGGGACTGTCTCCTGGGTGGGGGTTCGTCTGCGTGGGACTTTCTGGGACTGTCTCCTTGGTGGGGTGTCGTCTGCGTGGGACATTCTGGGAGTGGGGGGCGTCTGCGTGGGACTTACTGGGACTGGGGGTCGTCTGCGTGGGACTTTCTATGACTGTCTCCTTGGTGGGATCGTCTAAGTGGGACTTACTGGGACAGTGGGTCGTCTGCGTGGGACTTTCTGGGACTGTCTCCTGTGTGGGGGGTCGTCTGCGTGGGACTTTCTGGGACTGTCTCCTGGGTGGGGGTCGTCTTCGTGGGACTTTCTGGGACTGTCTCCTGGGTGGGTGTTCGTGTGCGTGGGACTTTCTGTGACTGGGGGTTGTCTGAGTGGGATATATGGTTCTGTCTCCTGGGTGGGGGGTCGTCTGCCTGAGACTTTCTGGGATTGGGGGTCGTCTGCGTGGGATATCTTGGTCTGTCTCCTGGGTGGGAGGTCGTCTGCATGGGACTTTCTGCGATTGGGGGTCGTCTGCGTGCGACTTTCTGGGATTGTCTCCTGGGTTGGGGGGTCGTCTGCGTGGGACTTGCTGGGACTGGGGGTTTCTTCGAGGGACTTTCTGGGACTGTCTCCTGTCTGGGGGGTCGTCTGCGTGGGACTTTCTGGGACTAGGGGGTCGTCTGCGTGGGACTTTCTGGGACTCGGTGTCGTCTAGGTGGAACTTTCTGGGACTGGGGGTCGTCTACGTGGGACTTTCTATGGCTGTCTCCTGGGTGGGGGGTCGTCTGCTTGGGACTTTCTGGGACTCGGGGTCGTCTGCGTGGGACTTTCTGGGAGTCGGGGTCGTCTGCGTTGGACTTTCTGGGACTGTCTCCTGGGGGGTCGTCTGTGTCGAAAAAACTTTTGTAATTATGGATAAGGCAAGAAATTCCCGACAAATGGTCACCAATATTTTGTGGATTCGATAAAAAGGAAAAATTAGAAATGCATTCTTATTGTGCACACTGGAATTCGGACGCTGTAAATTGTCAGACGACATACCGCGCACATGGTGAAAGTTGTACTTTTTACTATCTGAGCAAATGAAATATCACTGTATACACAGACAAATCAAATAATTGCACACAATTTGATACCCATTTTGAAAATATTTCTTTTACTGGAAAAACGTTATAAACAAGTGAAATATGACTGATTTCCCAGTTTATGGCCGCGAGACAATTTCAGCAAATGAGCTAACACAAGTCCCCATACCGTTGAATTTCGCCTCGACTCTATTCAACGTGTCGAAAAACTTTTGTAATTATTGATAAGGTAAGAAATTCTCGACAATTGGACACCAATATTTTGTGGATTCGATAGAAAGGAAAAATTAGAAATGCAGTCTTATTGTGCACACTGGAATTCGGACGCTGTAAATTGTCAGACGACATACGGCGCACATGGTGAAAGCTCTCCTTTTTACTATGTGAGCAAATAAAAAATCCCTGTAAACATAGACAAATCAAATAATTGTACACAATTTGATACCCATTTTGAAAATATTTCTTTTACTGGAAAAAATTTATAAACAAGTGAAATATGACTGATTTCCCAGTTTAGGGACGCATGAAAATTTGAACAAATGAGATGACACAAGTCCCCATACCGTTGAATTTGGCCTCGAATCTATACAAAGTGTCGAAAAAACTTTTGTAATTATGGATAAGGCAAGAAATTCTCGACAATTTGACAGCAATATTTTGTGGATTCGATAAAATGAAAAATTAGAAATGTAGTTTTAGTTTTCAGACTGGAATTCGTACGCTGTAAATTGTCAGACGACATACCGCGCTGATGGTGAAAGCTGTACTTTTTAAAATCTGACCAAATGAAAAATCCCTGTAAACATAGACCAACCAAATAATTGCACACAATGTGATACCCATTTTGAAAATATTTCTTTTCCTTGATAAAAGTTATAAACAAGTGAATTATGACTGATTTCCCAGTTTAGGGCCGCATGAGAATTTCCGCAAATGAGCTAACACAATTCCCCATAACGTTGAATTTCGCCTCGACTCTATTCAATGTGTCGAAAAAACTTGTGTAATCATGGATAAGGCAAGAAATTCCCGACAATTGGAAAACAATATTTTGTGGATTCTTTAAAAAGGAAAAATTAGAATTGCAGTCTTATTGTTCACACTGGAATTCGGAAACTGTAATTTGTCAGACGACATACCGCGCACCTGGTGAAAGCTGTACTTTTTACTATCTGACCAAATAAAAAATCCCTGTATACATAGAACAATCGAATAATTGCACACAATTTGATACCCATTTTGAAAATATTTCTTTTACCGGAAAAAAATTTTAAACAATGAAATATGACTGATTACCCAGTTTAGGTCCGCATGACAATTTCTGCAAATGAGCTAACACTAGTCCCCATAACGTTGAATTTCGACTCGACTCTAATCACCGTGGCGAAAAAACTTTTGTAATTATGGATAAGGCAAGAAATTCCCGACAATTGGAGAGCAATATTTTGTGGATTCTATCAAAAGGAAAAATTAGAAATGCAGTCTTATTGTGCAGACTGGAATTCGGACGCTGTAAATTGTCAGACGTCATACCGCGCACATGGTGAAAGCTGTACTTTTTACTATCTGACCAAATAAAAAATACCTGTAAACATAGACAAATCTAATAATTTCACACAATTTGATATCCATTTTGAAAATATTTCTTTTACTGGAAAAAAGTTATAAACAAGTGAATATGACTGATTTCCCAGTTTAGGGCCGCATGACAATTTCCGCAAATGAGCTAACACCAGTCCCTATACCGTTGAATTTCGCCTCGACTCTATTCAAGATGTCGAATAAACTTTTGTAATTATGGATAAGGTAAGAAATTCCCGACAATTGGACACCAATATTTTGTGGATTCGATAAAAAGGAAAAATTAGAAATGCAGTCATATAGTACACACTGGAATTAGGACGCTGTAAATTGTCAGACGACATACCGCGCACATGGTAAAAGCTGTACTTTTTACTATCTGAGCAAATGAAACATCCCTGTAAACATAGACAAATCAAATAATTGCACACAATTTGTCACCCATTTTGAAAATATTTCTTTTACTGGAAAAAAGTTATAAACAAGTGAAATATGACTGATTTCCCAGTTTAGGTCCGCATGACAATTTCCGCAAATGAGCTAATACACGTCCCCATACCGTTGAATTTCGACTCGACTCTAATCAAGGTGTCGAAAAACATTTTGTAATCATGGATGAGGCAAGAAATTCCCGACAATTGGACAGCAATATTTTGTGGATTCTATAAAAAGGAAAAATTAGAAATGCAGTCTTATTGTGCACACTGGAATTCGGACGCTGTAAATTGTCTGAGGACATACCGCGAACATGGTGAAAGCTGTACTTTTTACTATCTGTGCAAATGAATAATTCCTGTAAACATAGACAAATCAAATAATTGCACACAATTTGATACCCATTTTCAAAATATTTCTTTAATGGAAAAAAGTTATAAACAAGTGAAATATGACTGATTTCCCTGTTTAGGGCTGCATAACAATTTCCGTAAATGAGCTAACACAAGCCCCATACCGTTGAATTTCGCCTCCACTCTATTCAAGGTGTCGAAAAACTTTTGTACTTATTGATAAGGTAAGAAATTCCCGGCAATTGCACACCAACAGATCAGAGGCCATGCTGCTGGAGGTAGTCTAACATCTTACATTAGACGCTCAAATATGGACGGGAAACCAACAGATCAGAGGCCATGCTGCTGGACGTAGTTTATCTTTTTACATTAGACGCTCAAATATGCACCAGAAACCAACAGATCAGAATCATGGCTGCTGGAAGTAGTGTATCATCTTACACAAGACGCTCAAATATGGACCGGAAGCTAACAAGTCAGAGGCCATGCTGCTGGACGTAGTCTAAGATCTTACATTGGAGGCTCAAATATGGACCGGAAACCAACAGAACAAAGGCCATGCTGCTGGACGTAGTTTATCATTTTACATTAGACGCTCAAATATGCACCAGAAACCAAGAGATCAGAATCATGGCTGCTGGACGTGGTGTATCATCTTACACAAACGCTCAAATATGGAACGAAAGCCAACTGGTCAGAGGCCTTGCTGCTGGCAGTAGTCAAAAATATTACATTAGACGCTCAAATATAGACAGGAAACCAACAGATCAGAGGCCATGAAGCTGGACGTAGTTTATCTTTTTACATTAGACGCTCAAATATGCACCAGAAACCAAGATATCAGAAACAGGGCTGCTGGACGTAGTGTATCATCTTACACAAGACGCTCAAATATGGACCGGAAGCCAACATGGCAGTGGCCATGCTGCTGTACGTAGTCTAAAATCTTACATTAGACGCTCAAATATGGACCAGAAACCAATAGATCAGATGCCATGCTGCTGGTCGTAGTTTATCTTTTTACATTAGACGCTCAAATATGCACCAGAAACCAACAGATCAGAATCATGGCTGCTGGACGTAGTGTATCATCTTACACATGACGCTCAAATATGGACCGGAAGCCAACAGGTCAGAGTCCATGCTGCTAGACGTAGTCTAAAATCTTACGTTAGACACTCAAATATGGATCGGAAACCAACAGATCAGAGGCCATGCTGCTGGACGTAGTTTATCTTTTTACATTAGACGCTCAAATAGGCACCAGAAACCAACAGATCAGAATCATGGCTGCTGGACGTAGTGTATCATCTTACACAAGACACTCAAATATCGAGCGGAACCCTACAAGTCAGAGGCCATGCTGCTGGACGTAGTCTAAAATCTTACATCAGACGCTCAAATATGGACGGGAAACCAACAGATCAGAGGCCATGCTGCTGGACGTAGTTTATCTTTTTAGATTAGACGCTCAAATATGCACCAGAAACCAAGAGATCAGAAACAGGTCTGCTGGACGTAGTGTATCACCTTACACAAGAC
Organism: Acanthosepion esculentum; assembly: GCA_964036315.1. Taxonomy (NCBI): domain Eukaryota; kingdom Metazoa; phylum Mollusca; class Cephalopoda; order Sepiida; family Sepiidae; genus Acanthosepion; species Acanthosepion esculentum. The sequence continues at coordinate 69,809,068 of OZ038514.1, forward strand.
GCTCTAATATGGACCGGAAGCCAACAGGTCAGAGGCCATGCTGCTGGACATAGTTTATCTTTTTACATTAGACGCTCAAATATGCACCAGAAACCAAGAGATCAGAAACAGGGCTGCTGGTTGTAGTGTATCATCTTACACAAGACGCTCAAATATGGACCGGAAGCCAACAGGTCAGAGGCTATGCGGCTGGATGTAGTCTAAAATCTTATATTAGACGGACAAATATGGACCGGAAACCAACAGATCATAGGCCATGCTGCTGGACGTAGTTTATCTTTTTACATTAGACGCTCAAATATGCACAAGAAACTAAGAGATCAGAAAGAGGGCTGCTGGACATAGTGTATCATCTTACACAAGACGCTCAAATATGGACCTGAAGCCAACAGGTCAGAGGCAATGCGGCTGGACGTAGTCTAAAATCTTACATTGGACGCTCAAATAGGGACCGGAAACCAACAGTTCAGAGGCCATGCTGCTGGTCGTAGTATACCTTTTTACATTAGACGCTCAAATATGCACCAGAAACCAACAGATCAGAATCATGACTGCTGGACGTAGTGTATCATCTTACACAAGACGGTCAAATATGGACCGGAAGCCAAGAGGTCAGAGGCCATGCTGCTGGGCGTAGTCTAAAATCTTACATTAGACGCTCAAATATGAACCGGAAACCAACAGATCAGAGGCCATGCTGCTGGACGTAGATTATCTTTTTACATTAGACGCTCAAATATGCACCAGAAACCAAGAGATCAGAAACAGGGCTGCTGGACGTTGTGTATCATATACACAAGACGCTCAAATACGGAACGGAAACCAAGAGTTCAGAGGCCATTCTGCTGGACGTAGTCTAACATCTTACATTAGACGCTCAAATATGGACCGGAAACCAACAGATCAGAGGCCATGCTGCTGGACGTAGTTTATCTTTTTACATTAGACGCTCAAATATGCACCAGAAACCAACAGATCAGAATGATGGCTGCTAGACGTAGTGTATCATCTTACACAAGACGCTCAGATATGGTCCGGAAGCCAACAGGTCAGAGGCCATGCTGCTGGACGTATTCTAAAATCTAACATAAGACGCTCAAATATGGACCAGAAAACAAGAGATCAGAGGCCATGCTGCTGGACGTAGTTTATTGTTTTACATTAGACGCTCAAATATGCACCAGAAACCAAGAGATCAGAAACAGGGCTGCTGGACGTAGTGTATCATCTTACACAAGACGCCCAAATATGGACCGTAAGTCAACAGGTCAGAGGCTTTGCTGCTGGACGTAGTCTAAAATCTTATATTAGACGCTCAACTATGGACCGGAAACCAAAAGATCAGAGGCCATGCTGCTGGACGTAGTATATCTTTTTACATTAGACGCTCAAATATGCACCAGAAACCAAGAGATCAGAAACAGGGCTGCTGGACGTAGTTTATCATCTTACACAAGACGCTCAAATATGGACCTGTAGCCAACAGGTCAGAGGCTATGCTGCTTGTCGTAGTCTAAAATCTTATATTAGACGCTCAAATATGGACCGGAAACCAACAGATCAGAGGCCATGCTGCTGGACGTAGTTTATCTTTTTACATTAGACGCTCAAATATGCACCAGAAACCAAGAGATTAGAAACAGGGCTGCTGGACCTAGTGTATCATCTTACACAAGACGCCCAAATTTGGACCGGAAGCCAACAGGTCAGATGCTATGCTGATGGACGTAGTCTAAAATCTTATATTAGACGCTCAACTATGGACCGGAAACCAACAGATCAGAGGCCATGCTGCTGGACGTAGTATATCTTTTTACATTAGAGGCTCAAATATGCACAAGAAACCATGAGATCAGAAACAGGGCTGCTGGACGTAATGTATCATCTTAGACAAGACGCTCAAATATGGACCGGAAGCCAACAGGTCAGAGGCTATGCTGCTGGACGTAGTCTAAAATCTTATATTAGACGCTCAAATATGGACCGGAAACCAACAGTTCACAGGCCATGCTGCTGGCCGTAGTATATCTTTTTACATTAGACATTCAAATATGCACAAGATACCAAGAGATCAGAAACAGGGCTGCTGGACGTAGTGTATCATACACAAGACGCTCAAATATGGATCTGAAGCCAACAGGTCAGAGGCAATGCGGCTGGACGTCGTCTAAAATCTTACATTGGACGCTCAAATATGGTCCGGAAACCAATAGAACAGAGGACATCCTGCTGGACGTAGTTTATCTTTTTACATTAGACGCTCAAATATGCACCAGAAACCAAGAGATCAGAATCATGGCTGCTGGACGTAGTGTATCATCTTACACAAGACGCTCAAATATGTACCGGAAGCCAACAGGACAGAGTCCATGCTGCTGAACGTAGTGTAAAATCTTACATTAGACGCTCAAATATGGATCGAAAACCAACAGATCAGAGGCCATGCTGCTGGACGTAGTTTATCTTTTTACATTAGACGCTCAAATATGCACCAGAAACCAACAGATCAGAATCATGGCTGCTAGACGTAGTCTATCATCTTACACAAGACGCTCAGATATGGTCCGGAAGCCAACAGGTCAGAGGCAATGCTGCTGGACGTAGTCTAAAATCTTTCATTAGACGCTCAAATATGGACCGGAAACCAACAGATCAGAGGCCATGCTGCTGGACGTAGTCTAAATTCTTATATTAGACGCTCGAATATGGACAAGAAACCAACAGATCAGAGGCCAGGCTGCTGGACGTAGTATATCTTTTTACATTAGAAGCTCAAATATGCACCAGAAACCAAGAGATCAGAAACAGGGCTGCTGGACCTAGTGTATCATCTTAAACAAGACGCTCAAATATGGACCGGAAGCCAACAGGGCAGAGGCTATGCAGCTGGATGTAGTCTAAAATCTTGTATTAGACGCACAAATATGGACCGGAAACCAAAAGATCATAGGCCATGCTGCTGGACGTAGTTTATCTTTTTACATTAGACGCTCAATTATTAACAAGAAACCAAGAGATCAGAAACAGGGCTGCTGGACCTAGTGTATCATCTTACACAAGACGCTCAAATATGGACCTGAAGCCAACAGGTCAGAGGCAATGCGGCTGGACGTAGTCTAAAATCTTACATTGGACGCTCAAATATGGACCGGAAACCAACAGTTCAGAGGCCATGCTGCTGGGCGTAGTATACCTTTTTACATTAGACGCTCAAATATGCACCAGAAACCAAGAGATCAGAATCATGGCTGCTGGACGTAGTGTATCATCTTACACAAGACGGTCAAATATGGACCGGAAGCCAAGAGGTCAGAGTACATGCTGCTGGGCGTAGTCTAAAATCTTACATTAGACGCTCAAATATGAACCAGTAACCAACAGATCAGAGGCCATGCTGCTGGACGTAGATTATCTTTTTACATTAGACGCTCAAATATGCACCAGAAACCAAGAGATCAGAAACAGGGCTGCTGGACGTTGTGTATCATATACACAAGACGCTCAAATACGGAACGGAAACCAAGAGTTCAGAGGCCATTCTGCTGGACGTAGTCTAACATCTTACATTAGACGCTGAAATATGGACCGGAAACCAACAGATCAGAGGCCATGCTGCTGGACGTAGTTTATCTTTTTACATTAGACGCTCAAATATGCACCAGAAACCAACAGATCAGAATCATGGCTGCTAGACGTAGTGTATCATCTTACACAAGACGCTCAGATATGGTCCAGAAGCCAACAGGTCAGAGGCCATGCTGCTGGACGTAGTCTAAAATCTTACATTAGAGGCTTAAATATGGACCGGAAACAAAGAGATCAGAGCCCATGCTGCTGGACGTAGTTTATTTTTTTACATTAGACGCTCAAATATGCACCAGAAACCACGAGATCAGAAACAGGGCTGCTGGACGTAGTGTATCATCTTACACAAGACGCCCAAATATGGACCGTAAGTCAACAGGTCAGAGGCTATGCTGCTGGACGTAGTCTAAAATCTTATATTAGACGCTCAAATATGGACCGGAAACCAACAGATCAGAGGCCATGCTGCTGGACGTAGTATATCTTTTTACATTAGACGCTCAAATATGCACAAGAAACCAAGAGATCAGAAACAGGGCTGCTGGACGTAGTGTATCATCTTAGACAAGACTCTCAAATATGGACCGGAAGCCAACAGGTCAGAGGCTATGCTGCTGGACGTAGTCTAAAATCTTATATTAGACGCTCAAATATGGACCGGAAACCAACAGATCAGAGGCCATGCTGCTGGCCGTAGTATATCTTTTTACATTAGACATTCAAATATGCACAAGATACCAAGAGATCAGAAACAGGGCTGCTGGACGTAGTGTATCATCTTACACAAGACGCTCAAATATGGACCTGAATCCAACAGGTCAGAGGCAATGCGGCTGGACGTCGTCTAAAATCTTACATTGGACGCTCAAATATGGTCCGGAAACCAACAGAACAGAGGACATGCTGCTGGACGTAGTTTATCTTTGTACATTAGACGCTCAAATATGCACCTGAAACCCACAGATCAGAAACAGGTCTGCTGGACGTAGTGTATCATCTTACAGAAGACGCTCAAATATGGACCGGAAGTCAACAGGTCAGAGGCCATGCTGCTGGACGTAGTCTAAAATCTTACAATAGACGCTCAGATATGAACCGGAAACCATCAGATCAGAGGCCATGCTGCTGGGCGTAGATTATCTTTTTACATTAGACGCTCAAATATGCACCAGAAACCAAGAGATCAGAAAGAGGGCTGCTGGACGTTGTGTATCATATACACAAGACGCTCAAATACGGAACGGAAACCAAGAGTTCAGAGGCCATTCTGCTGGACGTAGTCTAACATCTTACATTAGACGCTCAAATATGGACCGGAAACCAACAGATCAGAGGCCATGCTGCTGGACGTAGTATATCTTTGTACATTAGACGCTCAAATATGCACAAGAAACCAGGAGATCAGAAACAGTGCTGCTGGACGTAGTGTATCATCTTAGACAAGACGCTCAAATATGGACCGGAGGCCAACAGGTCAGAGGCTATGCTGCTGTACGTAGTCTAAAATCTTATATTAGACGCTCAAATATGGACCGGAAACCAACAGATCAGAGGCCATGCTGCTGGCCGTAGTATATCTTTTTACATTAGACATTCAAATATGCACAAGATACCAAGAGATCAGAATCAGGGCTGCTGGACGTAGTGTATCATCTTACACAAGACGCTCAAATATGGACCTGAAGCCAACAGGTCAGAGGCAATGCGACTGGACGTCGTCTAAAATCTTACATTGGACGCTCAAATATGGTCCGGAAACCAACAGAACAGAGGACATGCTGCTGGACGTAGTTTATCTTTGTACATTAGACGCTCAAATATGCACCTGAAACCCACAGATCAGAAACAGGTCTGCTGGACGTAGTGTATCATCTTATAGAAGAAGCTCAAATATGGACCGGAAGCCAACAGGTCAGTGGCCATGCTGCTGGACGTAGTCTAAAATCTTACATTAGACGCTCAAATATGAACCGGAAACCAACAGTTCAGAGGCCATGCTGCTGGACGTAGATTATCTTTTTACATTAGACGCTCAAATATGCACCAGAAACCAAGAGATCAGAAACAGTGCTGCTGGACGTTGTGTATCATATACACAAGACGCTCAAATACAGAACGGAAACCAAGAGTTCAGAGGCCATTCTGCTGGACGTAGTCTAACATCTTACATTAGACGCTCAAATATGGACCGGAAACCAACTGATCAGAGGCCATGCTGCTGGACGTAGTTTATCTTTTTACATTAGACGCTCAAATATGCACCAGAAACAAACAGATCAGAATCATGGCTGCTAGACGTAGTGTATCATCTTACACAAGACGCTCAGATATGGTCCGGAAGCCAACAGGTCATAGGCCATGCTGCTGGACGTAGTCTAAAATCTTACATTAGACGCTCAAATATGGACCGGAAACCAAGAGATCAGAGACCATGCTGCTGCACGTAGTTTATTTTTTTACATTAGACGCTCAAATATGCACCAGAAACAAAGAGATCAGAAACAGGGCTGCTGGACGTAGTGTATCATCTTACACAAGACGCCCAAATATGGACCGTAAGTCAACAGGTCAGAGGCTATGCTGCTGGAGGTAGTCTAAAATCTTACATTAGACGCTCAAATATGGACCGGAAACCAACAGATCAGAGGCCATGCTGCTGGACGTAGTATATCTTTTTACATTAGACGCTCAAATATGCACAAGAAACCAAGAGATCAGAAACAGGGCTGCTGGACGTAGTGTATCATCTTAGACAAGACGCTCAAATATGGACCGGAAGCCAACAGGTCAGAGGCTATGCTGCTGGACGTAGTCTAAAATCTTATATTAGACACTCAAATATGGAGCGGAAACCAACAGATCAGAGGCCATGCTGCTGGCCGTAGTATATCTTTTTACATTAGACATTCAAATATGCACAAGATACCAAGAGATCAGAAACAGGGCTGCTGGACGTAGTGTATCATCTTACACAAGACGTTCAAATATGGACCTGAAGCCAACAGGTCAGAGGCAATACGACTGGACGTCGTCTAAAATCTTACATTGGACGCTCAAATATGGTCCGAAAACCAACAGAACAGAGGACATGCTGCTGGACGTAGTTTATCTTTGTACATTAGACGCTCAAATATGCACCTGAAACCCACAGATCAGAAACAGGTCTGCTGGACGTAGTGTATCATCTTACAGAAGACGCTCAAATATGGACCGGAAGCCAACAGGTCAGTGGCCATGCTGCTGGACGTAGTCTAAAATCTTACATTAGACGCTCAAATATGAACCGGAAACCAACAGATCAGAGGCCATGCTGCTGGACGTAGATTATCTTTTTACATTAGACGCTCAAATATGCACCAGAAACCAATAGATCAGAAACAGTGCTGCTGGACGTTGTGTATCATATACACAAGACGCTCAAATACAGAACGGAAACCAAGAGTTCAGAGGCCATTCTGCTGGACGTAGTCTAACATCTTACATTAGACGCTCAAATATGGACCGGAAACCAACTGATCAGAGGCCATGCTGCTGGACGTAGTTTATCTTTTTACATTAGACGCTCAAATATGCACCAGAAACCAACAGATCAGAATCATGGCTGCTAGACGTAGTGTATCATCTTACACAAGACGCTCAGATATGGTCCGGAAGCCAACAGGTCAGAGGCCATGCTGCTGGACGTAGTCTAAAATCTTACATTAGACGCTCAAATATGGACCGGAAACCAAGAGATCAGAGACCATGCTGCTGGACGTAGTTTATTTTTTTACATTAGACGCTCAAATATGCACCAGAAACAAAGAGATCAGAAACAGGGCTGCTGGACGTAGTGTATCATCTTACACAAGACGCCCAAATATGGACCGTAAGTCAACAGGTCAGAGGCTATGCTGCTGGAGGTAGTCTAAAATCTTACATTAGACGCACAAATATGGACCGGAAACCAACAGATCAGAGGCCATGCTGCTGGACGTAGTATATCTTTTTACATTAGACGCTCAAATATGCACAAGAAACCAAGAGATCAGAAACAGGGCTGCTGGACGTAGTGTATCATCTTAGACAAGACGCTCAAATATGGACCGGAAGCCAACAGGTCAGAGGCTATGCTGCTGGACGTAGTCTAAAATCTTATATTAGACACTCAAATATGGACCGGAATCCAACAGATCAGAGGCCATGCTGCTGGCCGTAGTATATCTTTTTACATTAGACATTCAAATATGCACAAGATACCAAGAGATCAGAAACAGGGCTGCTGGACGTAGTGTATCATCTTACACAAGACGTTCAAATATGGACCTGAAGCCAACAGGTCAGAGGCAATGCGACTGGACGTCGTCTAAAATCTTACATTGGACGCTCAAATATGGTCCGGAAACCAACAGAACAGAGGACATGCTGCTGGACGTAGTTTATCTTTGTACATTAGACGCTCAAATATGCACCTGAAACCCACAGATAAGAAACAGGTCTGCTGGACGTAGTGTATCATCTTACAGAAGACGCTCAAATATGGACCGGAAGCCAACAGGTCAGTGGCCATGCTGCTAGACGTAGTCTAAAATCTTACATTAGACGCTCAAATATGAACCGGAAACCAACAGATCAGAGGCCATGCTGCTGGACGTAGATTATCTTTTTACATTAGACGCTCAAATATGCACCAGAAACCAAGAGATCAGAAACAGTGCTGCTGGACGTTGTGTATCATATACACAAGACGCTCAAATACAGAACGGAAACCAAGAGTTCAGAGGCCATTCTGCTGGACGTAGTCTAACATCTTACATTAGACGCTCAAATATGGACCGGAAACCAACTGATCAGAGGCCATGCTGCTGGACGTAGTTTATCTTTTTACATTAGACGCTCAAACATGCACCAGAAACCAACAGATCAGAATCATGGCTGCTAGACGTAGTGTATCATCTTACACAAGACGCTCAGATATGGTCCGGAAGCCAACAGGTCAGAGGCCATGCTGCTGGACGTAGTCTAAAATCTTACATTAGACGCTCAAATATGGACCGGAAACCAAGAGATCAGAGACCATGCTGCTGGACGTAGTTTATTTTTTTACATTAGACGCTCAAATATGCACCAGAAACAAAGAGATCAGAAACAGGGCTGCTGGACGTAGTGTATCATCTTACACAAGACGCCCAAATATGGACCGTAAGTCAACAGGTCAGAGGCTATGCTGCTGGAGGTAGTCTAAAATCTTACATTAGACGGTCAAATATCGACCGGAAACCAACAGATCAGAGGCCATGCTGCTGGACGTAGTATATCTTTTTACATTAGACGCTCAAATATGCACAAGAAACCAAGAGTTCAGAAACAGGGCTGCTGGACGTAGTGTATCATCTTAGACAAGACGCTCAAATATGGACCGGAAGCCAACAGGTCAGAGGCTATGCTGCTGGACGTAGTCTAAAATCTTATATTAGACACTCAAATATGGACCGGAAACCAACAGATCAGAGGCCATGCTGCTGGCCGTAGTATATCTTTTTACATTAGACATTCAAATATGCACAAGATACCAAGAGATCAGAAACAAGGCTGCTGGACGTAGTGTATCATCTTACACAAGACGTTCAAATATGGACCTGAAGCCAACAGGTCAGAGGGAATGCGACTGGACGTCGTCTAAAATCTTACATTGGACGCTCAAATATGGTCCGGAAACCAACAGAACAGAGGACATGCTGCTGGACGTAGTTTATCTTTGTACATTAGACGCTCAAATATGCACCTGAAACCCACAGATCAGAAACAGGTCTGCTGGACGTAGTGTATCATCTTACAGAAGACGCTCAAATATGGACCGGAAGCCAACAGGTCAGTGGCCATGCTGCTGGACGTAGTCTAAAATCTTACATTAGACGCTCAAATATGAACCGGAAACCAACAGATCAGAGGCCATGCTGCTGGACGTAGATTATCTTTTTACATTAGACGCTCAAATATGCACCAGAAACCAAGAGATCAGAAACAGTGCTGCTGGACGTTGTGTATCATATACACAAGACGCTCAAATACAGAACGGAAACCAAGAGTTCAGAGGCCATTCTGCTGGACGTAGTCTAACATCTTACATTAGACGCTCAAATATGGACCGGAAACCAACTGATCAGAGGCCATGCTGCTGGACGTAGTTTATCTTTTTACATTAGACGCTCAAATATGCACCAGAAACCAACAGATCAGAATCATGGCTGCTAGACGTAGTGTATCATCTTACACAAGACGCTCAGATATGGTCCGGAAGCCAACAGGTCAGAGGCCATGCTGCTGGACGTAGTCTAAAATCTTACATTAGACGCTCAAATATGGACCGGAAACCAAGAGATCAGAGACCATGCTGCTGGACGTAGTTTATTTTTTTACATTAGACGCTCAAATATGCACCAGAAACCAAGAGATCAGAAACAGGGCTGCTGGACGTAGTGTATCATCTTACACAAGACGCCCAAATATGGACCGTAAGTCAACAGGTCAGAGGCTATGCTGCTGGAGGTAGTCTAAAATCTTACATTAGACGCTCAAATATGGACCGGAAACCAACAGATCAGAGGCCATGCTGCTGGACGTAGTTTATATTTTTACATTAGACGCTCAAATATGCACCAGAAACCAAGAGATCAGAAACAGGGCTGCTGGACGTAGTGTATCATCTCACACAAGACGCTCAAATTTGGACCGGAAGCCAACAGGTCAGAGGCTATGCTGCTGGTCGTAGTCTAAAATCTTATATTAGACGCTCAACTATGGAACGGAAAGCAAAAGATCAGAGGCCATGCTGCTGGACGTAGTATATCTTTTTACATTAGACGCTCAAATATGCACCAGAAACCAAGAGATCAGAAACAGGGCTGCTGGACGTAGTTTATCATCTTACACAAGACGCTCAAATATGGATCTAAAGCCAACAGGTCAGAGGCTATGCTGCTGGTCGTAGTCTAAAATCTTATATTAGACGCTCAAATATGGACCGGAAACCAACAGATCAGAGGCCATGCTGCTGGACGTAGTATATCTTTTTACATTAGACGCTCAAATATGTATCAGAAACCAAGAGATCAGAAACAGGTCTGCTGGACGTAGTGTATCATCTTACACAAGACGCTCAAATATGGACCTGAAGCCAACAGGTCAGAGGCTATGCTGCTGGTCGTAGTCTAAAATCTTATATTAGACGCTCAAATATGGACTGGAAACCAACAGATCAGAGGCCATGCTGCTGGACGTAGTTTATTTTTTTACATTAGACGCTCAAATATGCACAAGAATCCAAGAGATCAGAAACAGGGCTGCTGGACGTAGTGTATCATCTTACACAAGACGCTCAAATATTGACCGGAAGCCAACAGGTCAGAGGCTATGCTGCTGGACGTAGTCTAAAATCTTATATTACACGCTCAAATATGGACCGGAAACCAACAGATCAGAGGCCATGCTGCTGGACGTAGTATATCTTTTTACATTAGACATTCAAATATGCACAAGATACCAAGAGATCAGAAACAGGGCAGCTGGACGGAGTGTATCATCTTACACAAGACGCTCAAATATGGACCTGAAGCCAACAGGTCAGAGGCAATGCGGCTGGACCTCGTCTAAAATCTTACATTGGACGCTCACATATGGTCCGGAAACCAACAGAACAGAGGACATGCTGCTGGCCGTAGTTTATCTTTTTACATTAGACGCTCAAATATGCACCTGAAACACACAGATCAGAAACAGGTCTGCTGGACGTAGTGTATCATCTTACAGAAGACGCTCAAATATGGACCGGAAGGCAACAGGTCAGAGGCCATGCTGCTGGACGTAGATTATCTTTTTACATTAGACGCTCAAATATGCACCAGAAACCAAGAGATCAGAAACAGGGCTGCTGGACGTTGTGTATCATATACACAAGACGCTCAAATACGGAACGGAAACCAAGACTTCAGAGGCCATTCTGCTGGACGTAGTCTAACATCTTACATTAGACGCTCAAATATGGACCGGAAACCAACAGATCAGAGGCCATGCTGCTGGACGTAGTTTATCTTTTTACATTAGACGCTCAAATATGCACCAGAAACCAACAGATCAGAATCATGGCTGCTAGACGTAGTGTATCATCTTACACAAGACGCTCAGATATGGTCCGGAAGCCAACAGGTCAGAGGCCATGCTGCTGGACGTAGTCTAAAATCTTACATTAGACGCTCAAATATGGACCGGAAACCAACAGATCAGAGGCCATGCTGCTGGACGTAGTATATCTTTTTACATTAGACGCTCAAATATGCACCAGAAACCAAGAGATCAGAAACAGGGCTGCTGGACGTAGTTTATCATCTTACACAAGACGCTCAAATATGGACCTGAAGCCAACAGGTCAGGGGCTATGCTGATGGTCGTAGTCTAAAATCTTATATTAGACGCTCAAATATGGACCGGAAAAAAACAGATCAGAGGCCATGCTGCTGGACATAGTATATCTTTTTACATTAGACGCTCAAATATGCACAAGAAACCAAGAGTTCAGAAACAGGGCTGCTGGACGTAGTGTATCATCTTACACAAGACGCTCAAATATGGACCGGAAGCCAACAGGTCAGAGGCTATGCTGCTGGACGTCGTCTAAAATCTTACATTGGACGCTCAAATATGGTCCGGAAACCAACAGATCAGAGGCTTTGCTGCTGGACGTAGTTTATCTTTTTACATTAGACGCTCAAATATGCACCACAAACCAAGAGATCAGAAACAGGGCTGCTGGACGTAGTGTATCATCTTACACAAGACGCCCAAATATGGACCGGAAGCCAAGAGGTCAGAGTCAGTGCTGCTGGTCGTAGTTTAAAATCTTACATTAGAGGCTCAAATATGGACCGGAAACCAACAGATCAGAGGCCATGCTGCTGGACGGAGTTTATCTTTTACATTAGACGGTCAAATATGCACCAGAAATCAAGAGATCAGAAACAGGGCTGCCGGACGTAGTGTATCATCTTACACAAAACGCTCAAATATGGACCGGAAGCCAACAGGTCAGAGGCCATGCTGCTGGGTGTAGTCTAAAATCTTACATTAGACGCTCAAATATGGACCGGAATCCAACAGATCAGAGGCCATGCTGTTGGACGTAGTATATCTTTTTACATTAGACGCTCAAATATGCACAAGAAACAAAGAGATCAGAAACAGGGCTGCTGGACGTAGTGTATCGTCTTAAACAAGACGCTCAAATATGGACCGGAAGCCAACAGGTCAGAGGCTATGCTGCTGGTCGTAGTCTAAAATCTTATATTAGACGCTCAAATATGGACCGGAAACCAACAGTTCACAGGCCATGCTGCTGGACGTAGTATATCTTTTTACATTAGACGCTCAAATATGCACAAGATAACAAGAGATCAGAAACAGGGCTGCTGGACGTAGTGTATCATCTAACACAAGACGCTCAAATATGGACCTGAAGCCAACAGGTCAGAGGCAATGCGGCTGGACGTAGTCTAAAATCTTACATTGGACGCTCAAATATGGTCCGGAAACCAACAGATCAGAGGCCATGCTGTTGGACGTAGTTTATCTTTTTACATTAGACGCTCAAATATGCACCACAAACCAACAGATCAGAATCATGGCTGCTGGACGTAGTGTATCATCTTACACAAGACGCTCAAATATGGACCGGAAGCAAGGAGGTCAGAGTCCATGCTGCTGGTCGTAGTCTAAAATCTTACATTAGAGGCTCAAATATGGACCGGAAACCAACAGATCAGAGGCCATGCTGCTGGACGTAGTTTATCTTTTACATTAGACGGTCAAATATGCACCTGAAACAAAGAGATCAGAAAAAGGGCTGCTGGACGTAGTGTATCGTCTTACACAAGACGCTCAAATATGGACCGGAAACCAACAGATCAGAGGCCAGGCTGCTGGACGTAGTTTATCTTTTTACATTAGACGCTCAAATATGCACCAGAAACCAAGAGATCATAAACAGGTCTGCTGGACGTAGTGTACCATCTTACAGAAGACGCTCAAATATGGACCGGAAGCCAACAGGTCAGAGGCCATGCTGCTGGACGTAGTCTAAAATCTTACATTAGACGCACAAATAAGGACCGGAAACTAACAGATCATAGGCCATGCTGCTGGACGTAGTTTTTCTTTTTATATTAGACGCTCAAATATGCACCAGAAACCAAGAGATCAAATCAAGGCTGCTGGACGTAGTGTATCATCTTACACAAGGCGCTCAAATATGGACCGGAAGCCAAAAGTTCAGAGGCTATGGTGCTGGACGTAGTCTAAAATCTTATATTAGACGCTCAAATATGGACCGGAAACCAACAGATCAGAGGCTATGCTGCTGGACGTAGTATAGCTTTTTACATTAGACGCTCAAATATGCACAAGATACCAAGAGATCAGAAACAGGGCTGCTGGACGTAGTGTATCATCTTACACAAGACACTCAAATATGGACCTGAAGCCAACAGGTCACAGGCAATGCGGCTGGACGTAGTCTAAAATCTTACATTGGACGCTCAAATATGGTCCGGAAACCAACAGATCAGAGGCCAGGCTGCTGGACGTAGTTTATCTTTTTACATTAGACGCTCAAATATGCACCAGAAACCAAGAGATCAGAAACAGGTCTGCTGGACGTAGTGTATCATCTTACAGAAGACGCTCAAATAAGACCGGAAGCCAACAGGTCAGAGGCCATGCTGCTGGACGTAGTCTAAAATCTTACATTAGACGCACAAATATTGACCGGAAACTAAGAGATCATAGGCCATGCTGCTGGATGTAGTTTATCTTTTTACATTAGACGCTCAAATATGCACCAGAAACCAAGACATCAGAATCAGGGCTGCTGGACGTAGTGTAAAATCTTACACAAGGCGCTCAAATATGGACCGGAAGCCAACAGGTCAGAGGCTATGCTGCTGGACGTAGTCTAAAATCTCATATTAGACGCTCAAATATGGACCGGAAACCAACTGATCAGAGGCCATGCTGCTGGACGTAGTTTATCTTTTTACATTAGACGCTCAAATATGCACCAGAAACCAACAGATCAGAATCATGGCTGCTAGACGTAGTGTATAATCTTACACAAGACGCTCAGATATGGTCCGGAAGCCAACAGGTCAGAGGCCATGCTGCTGGACGTAGTCTAAAATCTTACATTAGACGCTCAAATATGGACCGGAAACCAAGAGATCAGAGACCATGCTGCTGGACGTAGTTTATTTTTTTACATTAGACGCTCAAATATGCACCAGAAACCAAGAGATCAGAAACAGGGCTGCTGGACGTAGTGTATCATCTTACACAAGACGCCCAAATATGGACCGTGAGTCAACAGGTCAGAGGCTATGCTGCTGGAGGTAGTCTAAAATCTTACATTAGACGCTCAAATATGGACCGGAAACCAACAGATCAGAGGCCATGCTGCTGGACGTAGTTTATATTTTTACATTAGACGCTCAAATATGCACCAGAAACCAAGAGATCAGAAACAGGGCTGCTGGACGTAGTGTATCATCTCACACAAGACGCTCAAATTTGGACCGGAAGCCAACAGGTCAGAGGCTATGCTGCTGGTCGTAGTCTAAAATCTTATATTAGACGCTCAAATATGGACCGGAAAGCAACAGATCAGAGGCCATGCTGCTGGACGTAGTATATCTTTTTACATTAGACGCTCAAATATGCACCAGAAACCAAGAGATCAGAAACAGGTCTGCTGGACGTAGTGTATCATCTTACACAAGACGCTCAAATATGGACCTGAAGCCAACAGGCCAGAGGCTATGCTGCTGGTCGTAGTCTAAAATCTTATATTAGACGCTCAAATATGGACTGGAAACCAACAGATCAGAGGCCATGCTGCTGGACGTAGTTTATTTTTTTACATTAGACGCTCAAATATGCACAAGAATCCAAGAGATCAGAAACAGGGCTGCTGGACGTAGTGTATCATCTTACACAAGACGCTCAAATATTGACCGGAAGCCAACAGGTCAGAAGCTATGCTGCTGGACGTAGTCTAAAATCTTATATTACACGCTCAAATATGGACCGGAAACCAACAGATCAGAGGCCATGCTGCTGGACGTAGTATATCTTTTTACATTAGACATTCAAATATGCACAAGATACCAAGAGATCAGAAACAGGGCAGCTGGACGGAGTGTATCATCTTACACAAGACGCTCAAATATGGACCTGAAGCCAACAGGTCAGAGGCAATGCGGCTGGACCTCGTCTAAAATCTTACATTGGACGCTCAAATATGGTCCGGAAACCAACAGAACAGAGGACATGCTGCTGGCCGTAGTTTATCTTTTTACATTAGACGCTCAAATATGCACCTGAAACCCACAGATCAGAAACAGGTCTGCTGGACGTAGTGTATCATCTTACAGAAGAAGCTCAAATATGGACCGGAAGGCAACAGGTCAGAGGCCATGCTGCTGGACGTAGATTATCTTTTTACATTAGACGCTCAAATATGCACCAGAAACCAAGAGATCAGAAACAGGGCTGCTGGACGTTGTGTATCATATACACAAGACGCTCAAATACGGAACGGAAACCAAGACTTCAGAGGCCATTCTGCTGGACGTAGTCTAACATCTTACATTAGACGCTCAAATATGGACCGGAAACCAACAGATCAGAGGCCATGCTGCTGGACGTATTTTATCTTTTTACATTAGACGCTCAAATATGCACCAGAAACCAACAGATCAGAATCATGGCTGCTAGACGTAGTGTATCATCTTACACAAGACGCTCAGATATGGTCCGGAAGCCAACAGGTCAGAGGCCATGCTGCTGGACGTAGTCTAAAATCTTACATTAGACGCTCAAATATGGACCGGAAACCAACAGATCAGAGGCCATGCTGCTGGACGTAGTATATCTTTTTACATTAGACGCTCAAATATGCACCAGAAACCAAGAGATCAGAAACAGGGCTGCTGGACGTAGTTTATCATCTTACACAAGACGCTCAAATATGGACCTGAAGCCAACAGGTCAGGGGCTATGCTGATGGTCGTAGTCTAAAATCTTATATTAGACGCTCAAATATGGACCGGAAAAAAACAGATCAGAGGCCATGCTGCTGGACATAGTATATCTTTTTACATTAGACGCTCAAATATGCACAAGAAACCAAGAGTTCAGAAACAGGGCTGCTGGACGTAGTGTATCATCTTACACAAGACGCTCAAATATGGACCGGAAGCCAACAGGTCAGAGGCTATGCTGCTGGACGTCGTCTAAAATCTTACATTGGACGCTCAAATATGGTCCGGAAACCAACAGATCAGAGGCTTTGCTGCTGGACGTAGTTTATCTTTTTACATTAGACGCTCAAATATGCACCACAAACCAAGAGATCAGAAACAGGGCTGCTGGACGTAGTGTATCATCTTACACAAGACGCCCAAATATGGACCGGAAGCCAAGAGGTCAGAGTCAGTGCTGCTGGTCGTAGTTTAAAATCTTACATTAGAGGCTCAAATATGGACCGGAAACCAACAGATCAGAGGCCATGCTGCTGGACGGAGTTTATCTTTTACATTAGACGGTCAAATATGCACCAGAAATCAAGAGATCAGAAACAGGGCTGCCGGACGTAGTGTATCATCTTACACAAAACGCTCAAATATGGACCGGAAGCAAGGAGGTCAGAGTCCATGCTGCTGGTCGTAGTCTAAAATCTTACATTAGAGGCTCAAATATGGACCGGAAACCAACAGATCAGAGGCCATGCTGCTGGACGTAGTTTATCTTTTTACATTAGACGCTCAAATATGCACCAGAAACCAAGAGATCATAAACAGGTCTGCTGGACGTAGTGTATCGTCTTACACAAGACGCTCAAATATGGACCGGAAACCAACAGATCAGAGGCCAGGCTGCTGGACGTAGTTTATCTTTTTACATTAGACGCTCAAATATGCACCAGAAACCAAGAGATCATAAACAGGTCTGCTGGACGTAGTGTACCATCTTACAGAAGACGCTCAAATATGGACCGGAAGCCAACAGGTCAGAGGCCATGCTGCTGGACGTAGTCTAAAATCTTACATTAGACGCACAAATAAGGACCGGAAACTAACAGATCATAGGCCATGCTGCTGGACGTAGTTTTTCTTTTTACATTAGACGCTCAAATATGCACCAGAAACCAAGAGATCAAATCAAGGCTGCTGGACGTAGTGTATCATCTTACACAAGGCGCTCAAATATGGACCGGAAGCCAAAAGTTCAGAGGCTATGGTGCTGGACGTAGTCTAAAATCTTATATTAGACGCTCAAATATGGACCGGAAACCAACAGATCAGAGGCTATGCTGCTGGACGTAGTATAGCTTTTTACATTAGACGCTCAAATATGCACAAGATACCAAGAGATCAGAAACAGGGCTGCTGGACGTAGTGTATCATCTTACACAAGACGATCAAATATGGACCTGAAGCCAACAGGTCACAGGCAATGCGGCTGGACGTAGTCTAAAATCTTACATTGGACGCTCAAATATGGTCCGGAAACCAACAGATCAGAGGCCAGGCTGCTGGACGTAGTTTATCTTTTTACATTAGACGCTCAAATATGCACCAGAAACCAAGAGATCAGAAACAGGTCTGCTGGACGTAGTGTATCATCTTACAGAAGACGCTCAAATAAGACCGGAAGCCAACAGGTCAGAGGCCATGCTGCTGGACGTAGTCTAAAATCTTACATTAGACGCACAAATATTGACCGGAAACTAAGAGATCATAGGCCATGCTGCTGGATGTAGTTTATCTTTTTACATTAGACGCTCAAATATGCACCAGAAACCAAGACATCAGAATCAGGGCTGCTGGACGTAGTGTAAAATCTTACACAAGGCGCTCAAATATGGACCGGAAGCCAACAGGTCAGAGGCTATGCTGCTGGACGTAGTCTAAAATCTCATATTAGACGCTCAAATATGGACCGGAAACCAACAGATCACAGGCTATGCTGCTGGACGTAGTATATCTTTTTACATTAGACGCTCAAATAGGCACAAGATACCAAGAGATCAGAAACAGTGCTGCTGGACGTAGTGTATAATCTTACACAAGACGCTCAAATATGGACCTGAATCCAACAGGTCACAGGCAATGCGGCTGGACGTAGTCTAAAATCTTACATTGGACGGTCAAATATGGTCCGGAAACCAACAGATCAGAGGCCATGCTGCTGGACGTAGTTTATCTTTTTACATAAGACGCTCAAATATGCACCATAAACCAACATATCAGAATCATGGCTGCTGGCCGTAGTGTATCATCTTACACAAGACGGTCAAATATGGACCGGAAGCCAAGAAGTCAGATCCATGCTACTGGTCGTAGTCTAAAATCTTACATTAGAGGCTCAAATATGGACCGGAAACCAACAGATCAGCGGCCATGCTGCTGGACGTAGTATATCTTTTTACATTAGACGCTCAAATATGCACCAGAAACCAAGAGATCAGAAACAGGGCTGCTGGACGTAGTTTATCATCTTACACAAGATGCTCAAATATGGACCTGAAGCCAACAGGTCAGGGGCTATGCTGATGGTCGTAGTCTAAAATCTTATATTAGACGCTCAAATATGGACCGGAAAAAAACAGATCAGAGGCCATGCTGCTGGACATAGTATATCTTTTTACATTAGACGCTCAAATATGCACAAGAAGCCAAGAGTTCAGAAACAGGGCTGCTGGACGTAGTGTATCATCTTACACAAGACGCTCAAATATGGACCGGAAGCCAACAGGTCAGAGGCTATGCTGCTGGACGTCGTCTAAAATCTTACATTGGACGCTCAAATATGGTCCGGAATCCAACAGATCAGAGGCTTTGCTGCTGGACGTAGTTTATCTTTTTACATTAGACGCTCAAATATGCACCACAAACCAAGAGATCAGAAACAGGGCTGCTGGACGTAGTGTATCATCTAACACAAGACGCCCAAATATGGACCGGAAGCCAAGAGGTCAGAGTCAGTGCTGCTGGTCGTAGTTTAAAACCTTACATTAGAGGCTCAAATATGGACCGGAAACCAACAGATCAGAGGCCATGCTGCTGGACGGAGTTTATCTTTTACATTAGACGTCAAATATGCACCAGAAATCAAGAGATCAGAAACAGGGCTGCCGGACGTAGTGTATCATCTTACACAAAACGCTCAAATATGGACCGGAAGCCAACAGGTCAGAGGCCATGCTGCTGGGTGTAGTCTAAAATCTTACATTAGACGCTCAAATATGGACCGGAATCCAACAGATCAGAGGCCATGCTGTTGGACGTAGTATATCTTTTTACATTAGACGCTCAAATATGCACAAGAAACAAAGAGATCAGAAACAGGGCTGCTGGACGTAGTGTATCGTCTTAAACAAGACGCTCAAATATGGACCGGAAGCCAACAGGTCAGAGGCTATGCTGCTGGTCGTAGTCTAAAATCTTATATTAGACGCTCAAATATGGACCGGAAACCAACAGTTCACAGGCCATGCTGCTGGGCGTAGTATATCTTTTTACATTAGACGCTCAAATATGCACAAGATACCAAGAGATCAGAAACAGGGCTGCTGGACGTAGTGTATCATCTAACACAAGACGCTCAAATATGGACCTGAAGCCAACAGGTCAGAGGCAATGCGGCTGGACGTAGTCTAAAATCTTACATTGGACGCTCAAATATGGTCCGGAAACCAACAGATCAGAGGCCATGCTGTTGGACGTAGTTTATCTTTTTACATTAGACGCTCAAATATGCACCAGAAACCAAGAGATCAGAAACAGGTCTGCTGGACGTAGTGTATCATCTTACAGAAGACGCTCAAATAAGACCGGAAGCCAACAGGTCAGAGGCCATGCTGCTGGACGTAGTCTAAAATCTTACATTAGACGCACAAATATGGACCGGAAACTAAGAGATCATAGGCCATGCTGCTGGATGTAGTTTATCTTTTTACATTAGACGCTCAAATATGCACCAGAAACCAAGACATCAGAATCAGGGCTGCTGGACGTAGTGTAAAATCTTACACAAGGCGCTCAAATATGGACCGGAAGCCAACAGGTCAGAGGCTATGCTGCTGGACGTAGTCTAAAATCTTATATTAGACGCTCAAATATGGACCGGAAACCAACAGATCAGAGGCTATGCTGCTGGACGTAGTATATCTTTTTACATTAGACGCTCAAATATGCACAAGATACCAAGAGATCAGAAACAGGGCTGCTGGACGTAGTGTATAATCTTACACAAGACGCTCAAATATGGACCTGAAGCCAACAGGTCACAGGCAATGCGGCTGGATGTAGTCTAAAATCTTACATTGGACGCTCAAATATGGTCCGGAAACCAACAGATCAGAGGCCATGCTGCTGGACGTAGTTTATCTTTTTACATAAGACGCTCAAATATGCACCATAAACCAACATATCAGAATCATGGCTGCTGGCCGTAGTGTATCATCTTACACAAGACGGTCAAATATGGACCGGAAGCCAAGAAGTCAGATCCATGCTACTGGTCGTAGTCTAAAATCTTACAGTAGAGGCTCAAATATGGACCGGAAACCAACAGATCAGCGGCCATGCTGCTGGACGTAGATTATCTTTTACATTAGACGGTCAAATATGCACCAGCAACAAAGAGATCAGAAACATGGCTGCTGGACGTAGTGTATCATCTTACACAAGACGCTCAAATATGGACCGGAAGCCAACAGGTCAGAGGCCATGCTGCTGGACGTAGTCTAAAATCTTACATTAGACGCTCAAATATGAACCGGAAACCAACAAATCAGAGGCCATGCTGCTGGTCGTTATTTATCTTTTTACATTAGACGCTCAAATATGCACCAGAAACAAATAGATCAGAAACAGGGCTGCTGGACTTAGTGTATCATCTTACACAAGACGCTCAAATATGGACCGGAAGCCAACAGTTCAGAGGCCGTGCTGCTGGACGTAGTCTAAAATCTTACATTAGACGCTCAAATATGGACCGGAAACCAACAGATCATAGGCCATGCTCCTGGACGTAGTTTATCTTTATACATTAGACGCTCAAATATGCGCAAGAAACCTAGAGATCAGAAACAGGGCTGCTGGACGTAGTGTATCATCTTGCACAAGACGCTCAAATATGGACCTGAAGCCAACAGGTCAGATGCAATGCGGCTGGACGTAGTCTAAAATCTTACATTGGACGCTCAAATATGGACCGGAAACCAACATATCAGAGGCCACGCTGCTGGACGTAGTATATCTTTTTACATTAGACGCTCAAATATTCATCAGAAACCAACAGATCAGAATCATGGCTGCTGGACGTAGTGTATCATCTTACACAAGACGGTCAAATATGGACCGGAAGCCAAGAGGTCAGAGGCCATGCTGCTGGGCGTAGTCTAAAATCTTACATTAGACGCTCAAATATGGACCGGAATCCAACAGATCAGAGTCCATGCTGCTGGTCGTAGTTTATATTTTTACATTAGACGCTCAAATATGCACCAGAAACCAACAGATCAGAATCATGGCTGCTGGACGTAGTGTATCATCTTACACAAGACGCTGAAATATGGACCGGAAACCTACAGGTCAGAGGCCATTCTGCTGCACGTAGTCTAAAATCTTACATTAGACGCTCAAATATGGACGGTAAACCAACAGATCAGAGGCCATGCTGCTGGACATACTTTATCTTTTAACATTAGACGCTCAAATATGCACCAGAAACCAACAGATCAGAAACAGGTCTGCTAGACGTAGTGTATCATCTTACACAAGTCGCTCAAATATGGACCTGAATCCAACAGGTCACAGGCAATGCGTCTGAACGTAGTCTAAAATCTTACATTGGACGCTCAAATATGGTCCGGAAACCAACAGATCAGAGGCCATGCTGCTGGACGTAGTTTATCTTTTACATTAGACGCTCAAATATGCACCAGAACGTAGAGATCAGAAACAGGGCTGCCGGACGTAGTGTATCATCTTAGACAAAACGCTCAAATATGGACCTGAAGCCAACAGGTCAGAGGCAATGTGGCTGGACGTAGTCTAAAATCTGACATTGGACGCTCAAATATGGTCGTGAAACCAACAGATCAGAGGCCATGCTGTTGGACGTAGTTTATCTTTTTACATTAGACGTTCAAATATGCACCAGAAACCAACAGATCAGAATCATGGCTGCTGGACGTAGTGTATCATCTTACACAAGACTGTCAAATATGGACCGGAAGCCAAGAGGTCAGAGTCCATGCTGCTGGTCGTAGTCTAAAATCTTACATTAGAGGCTCAAATATGGACCGGAAACCAACAGATCAGAGGCCATGCTGCTGGACGTAGTTTATCTTTTACATTAGACGGTCAAATATGCACCTGAAACAAAGAGATCGGAAACAGGGCAGCTGGACGTAGTGTATCATCTTACACAAGACGCTCAAATATGGACCGGAAGCCAACAGGTCAGAGGCCATGCTGCTGGACGTAGTCTAAATTCTTACATTAGACGCTCAAATATGAACCGGAAACCAACAGATCAAAAGCCATGCTGCTGGTCGTAGTTTATCTTTTTACAATAGACGCTTAAATATGCACCAGAAACCAAGAGATCAGAAACAGGGCTGCTGGACGTAGTGTATCATCTTACACAAGACGCTCAAATATGGACCGGAAGCCAACAGGTCAGAGACGATGCTGCTGGACGTAGCCTAAAATCTTACATTAGACGCTAAAATATGAACCGGAAACCAACAGATCAGAGGTAATGCTGCTGGACGTAGTTTATCTTTTTACATTAGACGCCCAAATATGCACCAGAAACCAAGAGAACAGATTCGCGGCTGCTGGGCGTAGTGTATCATATGACACAAGACGCTCAAATACGGACCGGAAGCCAACAGGTCGGAGGCCATGCTGCCAGACGTAGTCTAAAATCTTACATTAGACGCTCAAATATGGACCGGAAACCAACAGATCAGAGGCCATGCTGCTGGGCGTAGTTTATCTTTTTATATTAGACGCTCAAATATGCACCAGAAACCAACAGATCAGAATCATGGCTGCTGGACGTAGTGTATCATCTAACACAAGATTCTCAAATATCGACCGGAAACCTACAGGTCAGAGGCGATGCTGCTGCACGTAGTCTAAAATCTTACATTAGACGCTCAAATAGCGACGGTAAACCAACAGATCAGAGGCCATGCTGCTGGACGTACTTTATCTTTTAACATTAGACGCTGCCAGATCTTATATTAGACGCTCAAATATGGACCGGAAACCAACAGATCAGAGGCTATGCTGCTGGACGTAGTATATCTTTTTACATTAGACGCTCCACTATGCACAAGATACCAAGAGATCAGAAACAGGGCTGCTGGACGTAGTGTATCTTTTTACATTAGACGCCCAAATATGCACCAGAAACCAAGAGAACAGATTCGCGGCTGCTGGACGTAGTGTATCATCTTACACAAGACGCTCAAATATGGACCTGAAGCCAACAGGTCACAGGCAATGCGGCTGGACGTAGTCTAAAATCTTACATTGGACGCTCAAATATGGTGCGGAAACCAACAGTTCAGAGGCCAGGCTGCTGGACGTAGTTTATCTTTTTACATTAGACGCTCAAATATGCACCAGAAACCAAGAGATCAGAAACAGGTCTGCTGGACGTAGTGTATCATCTTACAGAAGACGCTCAAATAAGACCGGAAGCCAACAGGTCAGAGGCCATGCTTCTGGACGTAGTCTAAAATCTTACATTAGACGCACAAATATGGACCGGAAACTAACAGATCATAGGCCATGGTGCTGGACGTAGTTTATCTTTTTACATTAGACGCTCAAATATGCACCAGAAACCAAGAGATCAGTATCAGGGCTGCTGGACGTAGTGTATAATCTTACACAAGGAGCTCAAATATGGACCGGAAGCCAACAGGTCAGAGGCTATGCTGCTGGACGTAGTCTAAAATCTTATATTAGACGCTCAAATATGGACCGGAAACCAACAGATCAGAGGCTATCCTGCTGGACGTATTATACCTTTTTACATTAGACGCTCAAATATGCACAAGAAACCAAGAGATCAGAAACAGGGCTGCTGGACGTAGTGTATCATCTTACACAAGACGCTCAAATATGGACCGGAAGCCAACAGGTCAGAGGCCATGCTGCTGGACGTAGTCTAAAATCTTACATTAGACGCTCAAATATGAAGCGAAAACCAACAGATCAGAGGCCATGCTGCTGGTCGTTGTTTATCTTTTTACATTAGACGCTCAAATATGCACCAGAAACCAATAGATCAGAAACAGGGCTGCTGGACGTAGTGTATCATCTTACACAAGACGCTCAAATATGGATCGGAAGCCAACAGTTCAGAGGCCGTGCTGCTGGACGTAGTCTAAAATCTTACATTAGACGCTCAAATATGGACCGGAAACCAACAGATCAGAGGCCATGATGCTGGACGTAGTCTATCTTTTTACATTAGACGCTCAAATATGCACCAGAAACCAAGAGATCAGAAACAGGGCTGCTGGACTTAGTGTATCATCTTACACAAGACGCTCAAATATGGACCGGAAGTCAACAGGTCAGAGGCTAGGCTGCTGGACGTAGTCTAATATCTTACATTAGACGCACAATATGGAACGGAAACCAACAGATCATAGGCCATGCTCCTGGACGTAGTTTATCTTTTTACATTAGACGCTCAAATATGCACAAGAAACCAAGAGATCAGAAACAGGGCTGCTGGACGTCGTGTATCATCTTACACAAGACGCTCAAATATGGACCGGAAGCCAACAGGTCAGAGGCCATGCTGCTGGTCGTAGTCTAAAATCTTATATTAGACGCTCAAATATGGACCGGAAACCAACAGATCAAAGGCCATGCTGCTGGACGTAGTTTATCTTTTTACATTAGACGCTCAAATATGCACCAGAAACCAAGAGATCAGAATCATGGCTGCTGGACGTAGTGTATCATCTTACACAAGACGGTCAAATATGGACCGGAAGCCAAGAGGTCAGAAGCCATGCTGCTGGGCGTAGTCTAAAATCTTACATTAGACGCTCAAATATGGACCGGAATCCAACAGATCAGAGTCCATGCTGCTGGTCGTAGTTTATCTTTTTACATTAGACGCTCAAATATGCACCAGAAACCAACAGATCAGAATCATGGCTGCTGGACGTAGTGTATCATCTTACACAAGACGCTCAAATATGGACCGGAAACCTACAGGTCAGAGGCCATTCTGCTGCACGTAGTCTAAAATCTTACATTAGACGCTCAAATGTGGACGGTAAACCAACAGATCAGAGGCCATGCTGCTGGACGCACTTTATCTTTTAACATTAGACGCTCAAATATGCACCAGAAACCAAGAGATCAGAAACAGGTCTGCTAGACGTAGTGTATCATCTTACACAAGACGCTCAAATATGGACCTGAATCCAACAGGTCACAGGCAATGCGGCTGAACGTAGTCTAAAATCTTACATTGGACGCTCAAATATGGTCCGGAAACCAACAGATCAGAGGCCATGCTGCTGGACGTAGTTTATCTTTTTACATTAGACGCTCAAATATGCACCAGAAACCAAGAGATCAGAAACAGGTCTGCTGGACGTAGTGTATCATCTTACAGAAGACGCTCAAATATGGACGGGAAGCAAACAGGTCAGAGGCCATGCTGCTGGACGTAGTCTAAAATCTTACATTAGAAGCTCAAATATGGACCGGAAACAAACAGATCAGAGGCCATGCTGCTGGACGTAGATTATCTTTTACATTAGACGGTCAAATATGCACCAGAAACCAAGAGATCAGAAACAGGGCTGCTGGACGTAGTGTATCATCTTACACAAGACGCTCAAATATGGACCGGAAGCCAACAGGTCAGAGACGATGCTGCTGGACGTGGCCTAAAATTTTACATTAGACGCTCAAATATGAACCGGAAACCAACAGATCAGAGGCCATGCTGCTGGACGTAGTTTATCTTTTTACATTAGACGCTCAAATATGCACCAGAAACCAAGAGATCAGAAACAGGTCTGCTGGACGTAGTGTATCATCTTACACAAGACGCTCAAATATGGACCGGAAGCCAGCAGTTCAGAGGCCGTGCTGCTGGACGTAGTCTAAAATCTTACATTAGACGCTCAAATATGGACCGGAAACCAACAGATCATAGGCCATGCTCCTGGACGTAGTTTATCTTTATACATTAGACGCTCAAATATGCACAAGAAACCAAGAGATCAGAAACAGGGCTGCTGGACGTAGTGTATCATCTTACACAAGACGCTCAAATATGGACCGGAAGCCAACAGGTCAGAGGCCATGCTGCTGGACGTAGTCTAAAATCTTATATTAGACGCTCAAATATGGACCGGAAACCAACAGATCAGAGGCCACGCTGCTGGACGTAGTATATCTTTTTACATTAGACGCTCAAATATGCACCAGAAACCAAGAGATCAGAATCATGGCTGCTGGACGTAGTGTATCATCTTACACAAGACGGTCAAATATGGACCGGAAGCCAAGAGGTCAGAAGCCATGCTGCTGGGCGTAGTCTAAAATCATACATTAGACGCTCAAATATGGACCGGAATCCAACAGATCAGAGTCCATGCTGCTGGTCGTAGTTTATCTTTTTACATTAGACGCTCAAATATGCACCAGAAACCAACAGATCAGAATCATGGCTGCTAAACGTAGTGTATCATCTTACACAAGACGCTCAAATATGCACCGGAAACCTACAGGTCAGAGGCCATTCTGCTGCACGTAGTCTAAAATCTTACATTAGACGCTCAAATGTGGACGGTAAACCAACAGATCAGAGGCCATGCTGCTGGACGCACTTTATCTTTTAACATTAGACGCTCAAATATGCACCAGAAACCAAGAGATCAGAAACAGGTCTGCTAGACGTAGTGTATCATCTTACACAAGACGCTCAAATATGGACCTGAATCCAACAGGTCACAGGCAATGCGGCTGAACGTAGTCTAAAATCTTACATTGGACGCTCAAATATGGTCCGGAAACCAACAGATCAGAGGCCATGCTGCTGGACGTAGTTTATCTTTTTACATTAGACGCTCAAATATGCACCAGAAACCAAGAGATCAGAAACAGGTCTGCTGGACGTAGTGTATCATCTTACAGAAGACGCTCAAATATGGACGGGAAGCAAACAGGTCAGAGGCCATGCTGCTGGACGTAGTCTAAAATCTTACATTAGAAGCTCAAATATGGACCGGAAACAAACAGATCAGAGGCCATGCTGCTGGACGTAGATTATCTTTTACATTAGACGGTCAAATATGCACCAGAAACCAAGAGATCAGAAACAGGGCTGCTGGACGTAGTGTATCATCTTACACAAGACGCTCAAATATGGACCGGAAGCCAACAGGTCAGAGACGATGCTGCTGGACGTGGCCTAAAATTTTACATTAGACGCTCAAATATGAACCGGAAACCAACAGATCAGAGGCCATGCTGCTGGACGTAGTTTATCTTTTTACATTAGACGCTCAAATATGCACCAGAAACCAAGAGATCAGAAACAGGTCTGCTGGACGTAGTGTATCATCTTACACAAGACGCTCAAATATGGACCGGAAGCAAGCAGTTCAGAGGCCGTGCTGCTGGACGTAGTCTAAAATCTTACATTAGACGCTCAAATATGGACCGGAAACCAACAGATCATAGGCCATGCTCCTGGACGTAGTTTATCTTTATACATTAGACGCTCAAATATGCACAAGAAACCAAGAGATCAGAAACAGGGCTGCTGGACGTAGTGTATCATCTTACACAAGACGCTCAAATATGGACCGGAAGCCAACAGGTCAGAGGCCATGCTGCTGGACGTAGTCTAAAATCTTATATTAGACGCTCAAATATGGACCGGAAACCAACAGATCAGAGGCCACGCTGCTGGACGTAGTATATCTTTTTACATTAGACGCTCAAATATGCGCAAGAAACCTAGAGATCAGAGACAGGGCTGCTGGACGTAGTGTATCATCTTGCACAAGACGCTCAAATATGGACCTGAAGCCAACAGGTCAGATGCAATGCGGCTGGACGTAGTCTAAAATCTTACATTGGACGCTCAAATATGGACCGGAAACCAACATATCAGAGGCCACGCTGCTGGACGTAGTATATCTTTTTACATTAGACGCTCAAATATTCATCAGAAACCAACAGATCAGAATCATGGCTGCTGGACGTAGTGTATCATCTTACACAAGACGGTCAAATATGGACCGGAAGCCAAGAGGTCAGAGGCCATGCTGCTGGGAGTAGTCTAAAATCTTACATTAGACGCTCAAATATGGACCGGAATCCAACAGATCAGAGTCCATGCTGCTGGTCGTAGTTTATATTTTTACATTAGACGCTCAAATATGCACCAGAAACCAACAGATCAGAATCATGGCTGCTGGACGTAGTGTATCATCTTACACAAGACGCTGAAATATGGACCGGAAACCTACAGGTCAGAGGCCATTCTGCTGCACGTAGTCTAAAATCTTACATTAGACGCTCAAATATGGACGGTAAACCAACAGATCAGAGGCCATGCTGCTGGACATACTTTATCTTTTAACATTAGACGCTCAAATATGCACCAGAAACCAAGAGATCAGAAACAGGTCTGCTAGACGTAGTGTATCATCTTACACAAGACGCTCAAATATGGACCTGAATCCAACAGGTCACAGGCAATGCGTCTGAACGTAGTCTAAAATCTTACATTGGACGCTCAAATATGGTCCGGAAACCAACAGATCAGAGGCCATGCTGCTGGACGTAGTTTATCTTTTACATTAGACGCTCAAATATGCACCAGAAATCAAGAGATCAGAAACAGGGCTGCCGGACGTAGTGTATCATCTTAGACAAAACGCTCAAATATGGACCGGAAGCCAACAGGTCAGAGGCCATGCTGCTGGGTGTAGTCTAAAATCTGACATTAGACGCTCAAATATGGACCGGAAACCAACAGATCAGAGGCCATGCTGCTGGACGTAGTATATCTTTTTACATTAGACGCTCAAATATGCACAAGAAACCAAGAGATCAGAAACAGGGCTGCTGGACGTAGTGTATCGTCTTAAACAAGACGCTCAAATATGTACCGGAAGCCAACAGGTCAGAGGCTATGCTGCTGGTCGTAGTCTAAAATCTTATATTATACGCTCAAATATGGACCGGAAACCAACAGTTCACAGGCCATGCTGCTGGTCGTAGTTTATCTTTTTACATTAGACGTTCAAATATGCACCAGAAACCAACAGATCAGAATCATGGCTGCTGGACGTAGTGTATCATCTTACACAAGACGGTCAAATATGGACCGGAAGCCAAGAGGTCAGAGTCCATGCTGCTGGTCGTAGTCTAAAATCTTACATTAGAGGCTCAAATATGGACCGGAAACCAACAGATCAGAGGCCATGCTGCTGGCCGTAGTTTATCTTTTACATTAGACGGTCAAATATGCACCTGAAACAAAGAGATCGGAAACAGGGCAGCTGGACGTAGTGTATCATCTTACACAAGACGCTCAAATATGGACCGGAAGCCAACAGGTCAGAGGCCATGCTGCTGGACGTAGTCTAAAATCTTACATTAGACGCTCAAATATGAACCGGAAACCAACAGATCAAAAGCCATGCTGCTAGTCGTAGTTTATCTTTTTACAATAGACGCTCAAATATGCACCAGAAACCAAGAGATCAGAAACAGGGCTGCTGGACGTAGTGTATCATCTTACACAAGACGCTCAAATATGGACCGGAAGCCAACAGGTCAGAGACGATGCTGCTGGACGTAGCCTAAAATCTTACATTAGACGCTAAAATATGAACCGGAAACCAACAGATCAGAGGTAATGCTGCTGGACGTAGTTTATCTTTTTACATTAGACGCCCAAATATGCACCAGAAACCAAGAGAACAGATTCGCGGCTGCTGGGCGTAGTGTATCATATGACACAAGACGCTCAAATACGGACCGGAAGCCAACAGGTCGGAGGCCATGCTGCCAGACGTAGTCTAAAATCTTACATTAGACGCTCAAATATGGACCGGAAACCAACAGATCAGAGGCCATGCTGCTGGGCGTAGTTTATCTTTTTATATTAGACGCTCAAATATGCACCAGAAACCAACAGATCAGAATCATGGCTGCTGGACGTAGTGTATCATCATACACAAGACGCTCAAATATGGACCGGAAGCCAACAGGTCAGAGACGATGCTGCTGGACGTAGCCTAAAATTTTACATTAGACGCTCAAATATGAACCGGAAACCAACAGATCAGAGGCCATGCTGCTGGACGTAGTTTATCTTTTTACATTAGACGCTCAAATATGCACCAGAAACCAAGAGAACAGATTCGCGGCTGCTGGGCGTAGTGTATCATATGACACAAGACGCTCAAATACGGACCGGAAGCCAACAGGTCAGAGGCCATGCTGCCGGACGTAGTCTAAAATCTTACATTAGACGCTCAAATATGGACCGGAAACCAACAGATCAGAGGCCATGCTGCTGGACGTAGTTTATCTTTTTATATTAGACGCTCAAATATGCACCAGAAACCAACAGATCAGAATCATGGCTGCTGGACGTAGTGTATCATCTAACACAAGATTCTCAAATATCGACCGGAAACCTACAGGTCAGAGGCGATGCTGCTGCACGTAGTCTAAAATCTTACATTAGACGCTCAAATAGCGACGGTAAACCAACAGATCAGATGTAATGCTGCTGGACGTACTTTATCTTTTAACATTAGACGCTGCCAGATCTTATATTAGACGCTCAAATATGGACCGGAAACCAACAGATCAGAGGCTATGCTGCTGGACGTAGTATATCTTTTTACATTAGACGCTCAAATATGCACAAGATACCAAGAGATCAGAAACAGGGCTGCTGGACGTAGTGTATCTTTTTACATTAGACGCCCAAATATGCACCAGAAACCAAGAGAACAGATTCGCGGCTGCTGGACGTAGTGTATCATCTTACACAAGACGCTCAAATATGGACCTGAAGCCAACAGGTCACAGGCAATGCGGCTGGACGTAGTCTAAAATCTTACATTGGACGCTCAAATATGGTGCGGAAACCAACAGATCAGAGGCCAGGCTGCTGGACGTAGTTTATCTTTTTACATTAGACGCTCAAATATGCACCAGAAACCAAGAGATCAGAAACAGGTCTGCTGGACGTAGTGTATCATCTTACAGAAGACGCTCAAATAAGACCGGAAGCCAACAGGTCAGAGGCCATGCTTCTGGACGTAGTCTAAAATCTTACATTAGACGCACAAATATGGACCGGAAACTAACAGATCATAGGCCATGGTACTGGCCGTAGTTTATCTTTTTACATTAGACGCTCAAATATGCACCAGAAACCAAGAGATCAGAATCAGGGCTGCTGGACGTAGTGTATAATCTTACACAAGGCGCTCAAATATGGACCGGAAGCCAACAGATCAGAGGCTATCCTGCTGGACGTATTATACCTTTTTACATTAGACGCTCAAATATGCACAAGAAACCAAGAGATCAGAAACAGGGCTGCTGGACGTAGTGTATCATCTTACACAAGACGCTCAAATATGGACCGGAAGCCAACAGGTCAGAGGCCATGCTGCTGGACGTAGTCTAAAATCTTACATTAGACGCTCAAATATGAAGCGAAAACCAACAGATCAGAGGCCATGCTGCTGGTCGTTATTTATCTTTTTACATTAGACGCTCAAATATGCACCAGAAACCAATAGATCAGAAACAGGGCTGCTGGACGTAGTGTATCATCTTACACAAGACGCTCAAATATGGATCGGAAGCCAACAGTTCAGAGGCCGTGCTGCTGGACGTAGTCTAAAATCTTACATTAGACGCTCAAATATGGACCGGAAACCAACAGATCAGAGGCCATGATGCTGGACGTAGTCTATCTTTTTACATTAGACGCTCAAATATGCACCAGAAACCAAGAGATCAGAAACAGGGCTGCTGGACTTAGTGTATCATCTTACACAAGACGCTCAAATATGGACCGGAAGTCAACAGGTCAGAGGCTAGGCTGCTGGACGTAGTCTAATATCTTACATTAGACGCACAATATGGACCGGAAACCAACAGATCAAAGGCCATGCTGCTGGACGTAGTTTATCTTTTTACATTAGACGCTCAAATATGCACCAGAAACCAAGAGATCAGAATCATGGCTGCTGGACGTAGTGTATCATCTTACACAAGACGGTCAAATATGGACCGGAAGCCAAGAGGTCAGAGGCCATGCTGCTGGGCGTAGTCTAAAATCTTACATTAGACGCTCAAATATGGACCGGAATCCAACAGATCAGAGTCCATGCTGCTGGTCGTAGTTTATCTTTTTACATTAGACGCTCAAATATGCACCAGAAACCAACAGATCAGAATCATGGCTGCTGGACGTAGTGTATCATCTTACACAAGACGCTCAAATATGGACCGGAAACCTACAGGTCAGAGGCCATTCTGCTGCACGTAGTCTAAAATCTTACATTAGACGCTCAAATGTGGACGGTAAACCAACAGATCAGAGGCCATGCTGCTGGACGCACTTTATCTTTTAACATTAGACGCTCAAATATGCACCAGAAACCAAGAGATCAGAAACAGGTCTGCTAGACGTAGTGTATCATCTTACACAAGACGCTCAAATATGGACCTGAATCCAACAGGTCACAGGCAATGCGGCTGAACGTAGTCTAAAATCTTACATTGGACGCTCAAATATGGTCCGGAAACCAACAGATCAGAGGCCATGCTGCTGGACGTAGTTTATCTTTTTACATTAGACGCTCAAATATGCACCAGAAACCAAGAGATCAGAAACAGGTCTGCTGGACGTAGTGTATCATCTTACAGAAGACGCTCAAATATGGACGGGAAGCAAACAAGGTCAGAGGCCATGCTGCTGGACGTAGTCTAAAATCTTACATTAGAAGCTCAAATATGGACCGGAAACAAACAGATCAGAGGCCATGCTGCTGGACGTAGATTATCTTTTACATTAGACGGTCAAATATGCACCAGAAACCAAGAGATCAGAAACAGGGGTGCTGGACGTAGTGTATCATCATACACAAGACGCTCAAATATGGACCGGAAGCCAACAGGTCAGAGACGATGCTGCTGGACGTAGCCTAAAATTTTACATTAGACGCTCAAATATGAACCGGAAACCAACAGATCAGAGGCCATGCTGCTGGACGTAGTTTATCTTTTTACATTAGACGCTCAAATATGCACCAGAAACCAAGAGAACAGATTCGCGGCTGCTGGGCGTAGTGTATCATATGACACAAGACGCTCAAATACGGACCGGAAGCCAACAGGTCAGAGGCCATGCTGCCGGACGTAGTCTAAAATCTTACATTAGACGCTCAAATATGGACCGGAAACCAACAGATCAGAGGCCATGCTGCTGGACGTAGTTTATCTTTTTATATTAGACGCTCAAATATGCACCATAAACCAACAGATCAGAATCATGGCTGCTGGACGTAGTGTATCATCTAACACAAGATTCTCAAATATCGACCGGAAACCTACAGGTCAGAGGCGATGCTGCTGCACGTAGTCTAAAATCTTACATTAGACGCTCAAATAGCGACGGTAAACCAACAGATCAGAGACCATGCTGCTGGACGTACTTTATCTTTTAACATTAGACGCTCAAATATGCACCAGAAACCAAGAGATCAGAAACAGGTCTGCTAGACGTAGTGTATCATCTTACACAAGACGCTCAAATATGGACCGGAAGCCAACAGGTCAGAGGCCATGCTGCTGGGCGTAGACTAAAATCTTACATTAGACGCTCAAATATGGACCGGTACCCAACAGATCATAGGCCATGCCGCTGGACGTAGTTTATCTTTTTACATTAGAAGCTCAAATATGCACCAGAAACCAACAGATCAGAAACAGGTCTGCTAGATGTAGTGTATCATCTTACACAAGACGCTCAAATATGGACCGGAAGCCAACAGGTCGGAGGCCATGCTGCTGGACGTAGTCTTATATCTTACATTAGACGCACAAATATGGACCGGAAACCAACAGATCATAGGCATGCTGCTGCACGTAGTTTATCTTTTTGCATTAGACGCTCAAATATGCACAAGAAACCAAGTGATCAGAAACAGGGCTGCTGGACGTAGTGTATCATCTTACACAAGACGCTCAAATATGGACAGGAAGCCAACAGGTCAGAAGCCATGCTGCTGGGCGTAGACTAAAATCTTACATTAGAAGCTCAAATATGGATCGGAAACCAACAGATCAGAGGCCATGCTGCTGGTTGTAGTTTATCTTTTTACATTAGATGCTCAAGTATGCACCAGAAACCAAGAGATCAGAGACAGGCCCTCTGGACGTAGTGTATCATCTTACACAAGACGCTCAAATATGGACCGGAAGGCAACAGTTCAGAGGCTATGCTGCTGGTCGTAGTCTAAAATCTTATAAAAGACGCTCAAATATGGACCGGAAACCAAGAGATCAGAGGCCATGCTGCTGGACGTAGTATATCTTTTTACATTAGACGCTCAAATATGCACAAGATACCAAGAGATCAGAAACAGGGCTGCTGGACGTAGTGTATCATCTTACACAAGACGCTCAAATATAAACCTGAGGCCAACAGGTCAGAGGCAATGCGGCTGGACGTAGTCTAAAATCTTACATTGGACGCTCAAATATGGACCGGAAACCAATAGATCAGAAGCTATGCTGCTGGACGTAGTTTATCTTTTTACATTAGACGCTCAAATATGCACAAGAAACCAAGTGATCAGAAACAGGGCTGCTGGACGTAGTGTATCATCTTACACAAGACGCTCAAATATGGACAGGAAGCCAACAGGTTAGAGGCCATGCTGCTGGGCGTAGACTAAAATCTTACATTAGACGCTCAAATATGGATCGGAAACCAACAGATCAGAGGCCATGCTGCTGGATGTAGTTTATCTTTTTACATTAGACGCTCAAGTATGCACCAGAAACCAAGAGATCAGAGACAGGCCCTCTGGACGTAGTGTATCATCTTACACAAGACGCTCAAATCTGGACCGGAAGGCAACAGTTCAGAGGCTATGCTGCTGGTCGTAGTCTAAAATCTTATATTAGACGCTCAAATATGGACCGGAAACCAAGAGATCAGAGGCCATGCTGCTGGACGTAATATATCTTTTTACATTAGACGCTCAAATATGCACAAGATACCAAGAGATCAGAAACAGGGCTGCTGGACGTAGTGTATCATCTTACACAAGACGCTCAAATATAAACCTGAGGCCAACAGGTCAGAGGCAATGCGGCTGGACGTAGTCTAAAATCTTACATTGGACGCTCAAATATGGACCGGAAACCAACAGATCAGAAGCTATGCTGCTGGACGTAGTTTATCTTTTTACATTAGACGCTCAAATATGCACCAGAAACCAACAGATCTGAATCATGGCTGCTGGACGTAGTGTATCATCTTACACAAGACGGTCAAATATGGACCGGAAGCCAAGAGGTCATAATCCATGCTGCTGGTCGTAGTCTAAAATCTTACATTAGATGCTCAGATATGGACCGGAAACAAACAGATCAGAGGCCATGCTGCTGGACGTAGTTTATCTTTTACATTAGACGGTCAATTATGCACCAGATACCAAGAGATCAGAAGCAGGGCTGCTGGACGTAGTGTATCATCTTACACAAGACGCTCAAATATGGAACGGAAGCCAACAGGTCAGAGGCTATGCTGCTGGACGTAGTCTAAAATCTTATATTAGACGCTCAAATATGGACGGGAAACCAACAGATCAGAGGCTATGCTGCTGGACGTAGTATATCTTTTTACATTAGACGCTCAAATATGCACCAGAAACCAACAGATCAGAATCATGGCTGCTGGACGTAGTGTATCATCTTACACAAGACGCTCAAATATGGACCGGAAGCCAACAGGTCAGAGGCCATGCTGCTGGACGTAGTTTATCTTTTTACATTAGACGCTCAAATATGCACCAGAAACCAAGAGATCAGAGACAGGGCTGCTGGACGTAGTGTGTCATCTTACACAAGACGCTCAAATATGGACTGGAAGCCAAGAGGTCAGAATCCATGCTGCTGGTCCTAGTCTAAAATCTTACATTAGAGGCTAAAATATACCGGAAACAAACAGATCAGAGGCCATGCTGCTGGACCTAGTTTATCTTTTACATTAGACTGTCAAATATGCACCAGAAACCAAGAGATCAGAAACAGGGCTGCTGGACGTAGTGTATCATCTTACAGAAGACGCTCAAATATGGACCGGAAGCCAACAGGTCAGAGGCTATGCTGCTGGACGTAGTCTAAAATCTTATATTAGACGCTCAAATATGGACCGGAAACCAACAGATCAGAGGCTATGCTGCTGGACGTAGTATATCATTTTACATTAGACGCTCAAATATGCACCAGAAACCAACAGATCAGAATCATGGCTGCTGGACGTAGTGTATCATCTTACACAAGACGCTCAAATATGGACCGGAAGCCAAGAGGTCATAATCCATGCTGCTGGACGTAGTTTATCTTTTTACATTAGACGCTCAAATATGCACCAGAAACCAAAAGATCAGAGACAGGGCTGCTGGACGTAGTGTATCATCTTACACAAGACGCTGATATATGGACCGGAAGCCACGAGGTCAGAGGCCATGCTGATGGACGTAGTCTAAAATCTTACATTAGAGGCACAAATCTGAATCGGAAACCAAACGATCAGAGGCCATGCTGCTGGGCGTAGTTTATCTTTTTACATTAGACGCTCAAATATGCACGAGAAACAAAGTGATCAGAAACAGTGCTGCTGGATGTAGTGTATCATCTTACACAAGACGCTCAAATATGGACCGGAAGCCAACAGGTCAGTGGCCATCCTGCTGGACGTACTTTAAAATCTTACATTAGACGCTCAAATATGGACCGGAAGCCAACAGGTCAGAGGCCTTGCTGCTAGACGTAGTCTAAAATCTTACATTAGACGCTCAAATATGGATCGGAAACCACCAGATCAGATGCCATGGTGCTGGACGTAGTTTATCTTTTTACATTAGACGCTCAAATATGCACCAGAAACCAAGAGATCAGAGACAGGGCTGCTGGACGTAGTGTATCATCTTACACAAGACGCACAAATATGGACCAGAAGGCAACAGGTCAGAGGCTATGCTGCTGGAGGTAGTCTAAAATCTTATATTAGACGCTCAAATATGGACCGGAAACCAACAGATCAGAGGCCATGCTGCTGGACGTAGTATATCTTTTTACATTAGACGCTCAAATATGCACAAGAAACCAAGAGATCAGAAACAGGGCTGCTGGAGGTAGTGTATCATCTTACACAAGACGGCCAAATATGGACCGGAATCCAACAGGACAGAGGCTATGCTGCTGGACGTAGTCTAAAATCTTATATTAGACGCTCAAATATGGGCCGGAAACCAACAGATAAGAGGCCATGCTGCTGGACGTAGTATATCTTTTTACATTAGACGCTCAAATATGCACAAGATACCAAGAGATCAGAAACAAGGCTGCTAGACGTAGTGTATCATCTTACACAAGACGGTCAAATATGGACCGGAAGCCAAGAGGTCAGAATCCATGCTGCTGGTCGTAGTCTAAAATCTTACATTAGAGGCTCAAATATGGACCGGAAACAAACAGATCCGAGGCCATGCTGCTGGACGTAGTTTATCTTTTAACATTAGACGCTCAAATATGCACCAGAAACCAAGAGATCAGAAACAGGGCTGCTGGACGTAGTGTATCATCTTACACATGACGCTCATATATGGAACGGAAGTCAACAGGTCAGAGGCCATGCTGCTGGACGTAGTCTAAAATCTTACATTAGACGCTCAAATATTGACCGGAAACCAACAGATCATAGGCCATGCTGCTGGACGTAGTTTATCTTTTTACATTAGACGCTCAAATATGCACAAGAAACCAAGAGCTCAGAAACAGGGCTGCTGGAGGTAGTGTATCATCTTACACAAGACGCTCAAATATGGACCGGAAGCCAACAGTTCAGAGGCCATGCTGCTGGACGTAGTCTAAAATCTTACATTAGACGCTCAAATATGGACCGGAATCCAACAGATCAGAGGCCATGCTGCTGGTCGTAGTCTATCTTTTAACATTAGACGCTCAAATATGCACCAGAAACCAAGAGATCAGAAACAGGGCTGCTGGACGTAGTGTATCATCTTACACATGACGCTCATATATGGAACGGAAGTCAACAGGTCAGAGGCCATGCTGCTGGACGTAGTCTAAAATCTTACATTAGACGCTCAAATATTGACCGGAAACCAACAGATCATAGGCCATGCTGCTGGACGTAGTTTATCTTTTTACATTAGACGCTCAAATATGCACAAGAAACCAAGAGCTCAGAAACAGGGCTGCTGGACGTAGTGTATCATCTTACACAAGACGCTCAAATATGGACCGGAAGCCAACAGGTCAGAGGCTACGCTGCTGGACGTAGTCTAAAATCTTATATTAGACGCTCAAATATGGACCGGGAACCAACAGATCAGAGGCTATGCAGCTGGAGGTAGTATATCTTTTTACATAAGACGCTCAAATATGCACCAGAAACCAACAGATCAGAATCATGGCTGCTGGACGTAGTGTATCATCTTACACAAGACGCTCAAATATGGATCGGAAGCCAACAGGTCAGAGGCTACGCTGCTGGACGTAGTCTAAAATCTGATATTAGACGCTCAAATATGGACCGGGAACCAACAGATCAAAGGCCATGCTGCTGGACGTAGTTTATCTTTTTATATTAGACGCTCAAATATGCACCAGAAACCAACAGATCAGAATCATGACTGCTGGACCTAGTGTATCATCTTACACAAGACGCTCAAATATCGACCGGAAACCTACAGGTCAGAGGCCATGCTTCTGGACGTAATCTAAAATCGTACATTAGACGCTCAAATATGGACGGTATACTAACAGATCAGAGGCCATGCTGCTGGACGTACTTTATCTTTTAACATTAGACGCTCAAATATGCACCAGAATCCAAGAGATCAGAAACAGGTCTGCTAGACGTAATGTATCATCTTACACAAGACGCTCAAGTATGGACCGGAAGCCAACAGGTCAGAGGCCATGCTGCTGGACGTAGTATATCTTTTTACATTAGACGCTCAAATATGCACAAGAAACCAAGAGATCAGAAATAGGGCTGCTGGACGTAGTGTATAATCTTACAAAAGACGATCAAATATGGACCGGAAGCCAACAGGTCAGAGGCTATGCTGCTGGACGTAGTCTAATATCTTACATTGGACGCTCAAATATGGAACGGAAACCAAAAGATCAGAGGCCATGCTGCTGGACGTAGTTTATCTTTTTACATTAGAGGCTCAAATATCCACCAGAAGACAACAGATCAGAATCACGGCTGCTGGACGTAGTGTATCATATTACACAAGACGCTCAAATATGAACCGGAAACTAAGACTTCAGAGGCCATGCTGCTGGACGTAGTTTATCTTTTTACATTAGACGCTCAAATATGCACCAGAAACCAAGAGATCAGAGACAGGGCTGCTGGACGTAGTGTATCATCTGACACAAGACGCTCAAATATGGACCGGAAGCCAACAGGTCAGAGGCCACGCTGCTGGACGTAGTTTAAAATCTTACATTAGACGCTCAAATATGGACCGGAAACCAACAGATCAAAGGTGATGCTGCTGGACGTAGTTTATCTTTTTACATTAGACCCTCAAATATGCACCAGAAACAAAGAGATCAGAAAAAGGTCTGCTGGACGTAGTGTATCAACTTACACAAGACGGTCAAATATGGACCGTAAGACAAGAGGTCAGAGGCCATGCTGCTGGGCGTAGTCTAAACTCTTACATTAGTCGCTCAAATATGGACCGGAATCCAACAGATCAGAGTCCATGCTGCTGGTCGTAGTTTATATT
The DNA here is from genome assembly GCA_964036315.1 of Acanthosepion esculentum. NCBI lineage: Eukaryota > Metazoa > Mollusca > Cephalopoda > Sepiida > Sepiidae > Acanthosepion > Acanthosepion esculentum. The sequence goes on from OZ038514.1 coordinate 69,849,866, forward strand.
TTTACATTAGACGCTCAAATATACACCAGAAACCAACAGATCAGAATCATGGCAGCTGGACGTAGTGTATCATCTTACACAAGACGCTCAAATATGGACCGGAAGCCAACAGGTCAGAGGCCATGCTGCTGGACTTAGTCTAAAATCTTACATTAGACGCTTAAATATGGACGGTAAACCAACAGATCAGAGGCCATGCTGCTGGACGTACTTTATCTTTTAACATTAGACGCACAAATATGCACCAGAAACCAAGAGATCAGAAACAGGTCTGCTAGACGTAGTGTATCATCTTACACAAGACGCTCAAATATAGACCGGAAGCCAACAGGTCAGAGGCCATGCTGCTGGACGTAGTTAATCTTTTTACATTAAACGCTCAAATATGCACCAGAGACCAAGAGATCAGAATCATGGCTGCTGGACGTAGTGTATCATCTTACACAAGGCGCTCAAATATGGACCGGAAGCCAACAGGTCAGAGGCCATGCTGCTGGAGGTAGTCTAAAATAATACATTAGACGCTCAAATATGGATCGGAAACCAACAGATCAGAGGCCATGCTGCTGGACGTAGTTTATCCTTTTACATTAGACGCTCAAATATTCACCAGAAACCAAGAGATCAGAGACAGGGCTGCTGGACGTAGTGTATCATCTTACACAAGACGCTCAAATATGGACCGGAAGGCAACAGGTCAGACGCTATGCTGCTGGTCGTAGTCTAAAATCTTACATTAGAGGCTCAAATATGGACCGGAAACCAACAGATCAGAGGCCATGCTGCTGGACGTAGTATATCTTTTTACATTAGACGCTCAAATATGCACAAGAAACCAAGAGATCAGAAATAGGGCTGCTGGACGTAGTGTATCATCTTACAAAAGACGCTCAAATATGGACCGGAAGCCAACAGGTCAGAGGCTATGCTGCTGGACGTAGTCTAATATCTTACATTGGACGCTCAAATATGGAACGGAAACCAAAAGATCAGAGGCCATGCTGCTGGACGTAGTTTATCTTTTTACATTAGAGGCTCAAATATCCACCAGAAGCCAACAGATCAGAATCACGGCTGCTGGACGTAGTGTATCATATTACACAAGACGCTCAAATATGGACCGGAAGCCAACAGGTCAGAGGCCATGCTGCTGGACGTAGTCTAAAATCTTACATTAGACGCACAAATCTGAATCGGAAACCAACAGATCAGAGGCCATGCTGCTGGGCGTAGTTTATCTTTTTACATTAGACGCTCAAATATGCACGAGAGACCAAGTGATCAGAAACAGGGCTGCTGGATGTAGTGTATCATCTTACACAAGACGCTCAAATATGGACCGGAAGCCAACAGGTCAGAGGCCATCCTGCTGGACGTAGTCTAAAATCTTACATTAGAGGCTCAAATATGGATCGGAAACCAACAGATCAGAGGCCATGCTGCTGGACGTAGTTTATCCTTTTACATTAGACGCTCAAATATTCACCAGAAACCAAGAGATCAGAGACAGGGCTGCTGGACGTAGTGTATCATCTTACACAAGACGCTCAAATATGGACCGGAAGGCAACAGGTCAGAGGCTATGCTGCTGGTCGTAGTCTAAAATCTTACATTAGAGGCTCAAATATGGACCGGAAACCAACAGATCAGAGGCCATGCTGCTGGACGTAGTATATCTTTTTACATTAGACGCTCAAATATGCACAAGAAACCAAGAGATCAGAAATAGGGCTGCTGGACGTAGTGTATCATCTTACAAAAGACGCTCAAATATGGACCGGAAGCCAACAGGTCAGAGGCTATGTTGCTGGACGTAGTCTAATATCTTACATTGGACGCTCAAATATGGAACGGAAACCAAAAGATCAGAGGCCATGCTGCTGGACGTAGTTTATCTTTTTACATTAGAGGCTCAAATATCCACCAGAAGCCAACAGATCAGAATCACGGCTGCTGGACGTAGTGTATCATATTACACAAGACGCTCAAATATGGACCGGAAGCCAACAGGTCAGAGGCCATGCTGCTGGACGTAGTCTAAAATCTTACATTAGACGCACAAATCTGAATCGGAAACCAACAGATCAGAGGCCATGCTGCTGGGCGTAGTTTATCTTTTTACATTAGACGCTCAAATATGCACGAGAGACCAAGTGATCAGAAACAGGGCTGCTGGATGTAGTGTATCATCTTACACAAGACGCTCAAATATGGACCGGAAGCCAACAGGTCAGAGGCCATGCTGCTGGACGTAGTCTAAAATCTTACATTAGACGCACAAATCTGAATCGGAAACCAACAGATCAGAGGCCATGCTGCTGGGCGTAGTATATCTTTTTACATTAGACGCTCAAATATGCACCAGAAACCAAGAGATCAGAGACAGGGCTGCTGGACGTAATGTATCATCTTACACAAGACGCTCAAATATGGACCGGAAGGCAACAGGTCAGAGGCTATGCTGCTGGACGTAGTCTAAAATTTTATATTAGACGCTCAAATATGGACCGGAAACCAACAGATCAGACGCCATGCTGCTGGACGTAGTATATCTTTTTACATTAGAAGCTCAAATATGCACAAGATACCAAGAGATCAGAAACAGGGCTGCTAGACGTAGTGTATCATCTTACACAAGACGGTCAAATATGGACCGGAGGCCAAGAGGTCAGAATCCATGCTGCTGGTCGTAGTCTAAAATCTTACATTAGGGGCTCAAATATGGACCGGAAACAAACAGATCAGAGGCCATGCTGCTGGACGTAGTTTATCCTTTTACATTAGACGGGCAAATATGCACCAGAAACCAAGAGATCAGAAACAGGGCTGCTGGACGTAGTGTATCATCTTACACAAGACGCTCAAATATGGACCGGAAGCCAACAGTTCAGAGGCCATGCTGCTGGACGTAGTCTAAAATCTTACATTAGACGCTCAAATATGGACCGGAAACCAACAGATCATAGGCCATGCTGCCTGACGTAGTTTATCTTTTTACATTAGACGCTCAAATATGCACAAGAAACCAAGAGATCAGAAACAGGTCTGCTGGACGTAGTGTATCATCTTACACAAGACGCTCAAATATGGACCGGAAGCCAACATGTCAGAGGCCATGCTGCTGGACGCAGTCTAAAATCTTACATTAGACGCTCAAATATGAACCGGAAACCAACAGATCAGAGGCCATGCTGCTGAACGTAGATTATCTTTTTACATTAGACGCTCAAATATGCACCAGAAACCAAGAGATCAGAAACAGGGCTGCTGGACGTTGTGTATCATCTTACACAAGACGCTCAAATATGAACCGGAAACTAAGACTTCAGAGGCCATGCTGCTGGACGTAGTCTAAAATCTTACCTTGGACGCTCAAATATGGAACGGAAACGAAAAGATCAGAGGCCATGCTGCTGGACGTAGTTTATCTTTTTACATTAGACCCTCAAATATGCACCAGAAACAAAGAGATCAGAAAAAGGTCTGCTGGACGTAGTGTATCAACTTACACAAGACGGTCAAATATGGACCGGAAGACAAAAGGTCAGAGGCCATGCTGCTGGGCGTAGTCTAAACTCTTACATTAGTCGCTCGAATAAGGACCGGAATCCAACAGATCAGAGTCCATGCTGCTGGTCGTAGTTTATATTTTTACATTAGACGCTCAAATATGCACCAGAAACCAACAGATCAGAATCATGGCAGCTGGACGTAGTGTATCATCTTACACAAGACGCTCAAATATGGACCGGAAGCCAACAGGTCAGAGGCCATGCTGCTGGACGTAGTCTAAAATCTTACATTAGACGCTTAAATATGGACGGTAAACCAACAGATCAGAGGCCATGCTGCTGGACGTACTTTATCTTTTAACATTAGACACACAAATATGCACCAGAAACCAAGAGATCAGAAACAGGTCTGCTAGACGTAGTGTATCATCTTACACAAGACGCTCAAATATGGACCGGAAGCCAACAGGTCAGAGGCCATGCTGCTGGACGTAGTTTATCTTTTTACATTAAACGATCAAATATGCACCAGAGACCAAGAGATCAGAATCATGGCTGCTGGATGTAGTGTATCATCTTACACAAGGCGCTCAAATATGGACCGGAAGCCAACAGGTCAGAGGCCATGCTGCTGGAGGTAGTCTAAAATCTTACATTAGACGCTCAAATATGGATCGGAAACCAACAGATCAGAGGCCATGCTGCTAGACGTAGATTATCCTTTTACATTAGACGGTCAAATATGCACCAGAATCCAAGAGATCAGAAACAGGGCTGCTGGACGTTGTGTATCATCTTACACAAGACGCTCAAATATGGACCGGAAACCAAGAGTTCAGAGGCCATGCTGCTGGGCGTAGTCTAAAATCTTACATTAGATGCTGAAATATGGACCTGAAACCAACAGATCAGAGGCCATGCTGCTGGACGTAGTTTATCTTTTTACATTAGAGGCTAAATATCCACCAGAAGCCAACAGATCAGAATCACGGCTGCTGGACGTAGTGTATCATCTTACACAAGACGCTCAAATAGGGACCGGAAGCTAACAGGTCAGAGGCCATGCTGCTGGTCGTAGTCTAAAATCTTACATTAGACGCTGAAATATGGACCTGAAACCAACAGATCAGAGGCCATGCTGCTGGACGTAGTTTATCTTTTTACATTAGACGCTCAAATATGCACGAGAAACCAAGAAATCAGAAACAGGGCTGCTGGACGTAGTGTATCATCTTACACAAGACGCTCAAATATGGACCGGAAGCCAACAGGTCAGACGCCATGCTGCTGGACGTAGTTTAATATCTTACATTAGATGCACAAATATGGAGCGGAAACCAACAGAACAGAGGCCATGCTGCTGGACGTAGTTTATCTTTTTACATTAGACGCTCAAATATGCACCAGAAACCAATAGATCAGAAACAGGGCTGCTGGACGTAGTGTATCATCTTACACAAGACGCTCAAATATGGACCGGAAGCCAACAGGTCAGAGGCCATGCTGCTGGACGTAGTCTAAAATCTTACATTAGACGTTCAAATATGGACCGGAAACCAACAGATCAGAGGCCATGCTGCTGGTCGTAGTCTAAAATCTTCCATTAGAACCACAAATATGGACCGGAAACCAACAGATCATAGGCCATGCTGCTGGACGTAGTTTATCTTTTTACATTAGACCCTCAAATATGCATAAGAAACCAAGAGATCAGAGGCCATGCTGCTGGACGTAGTCTATCTTTTTACATTAGACGGTCAAATATGCACCAGAAACCAAGAGATCAGAAAGAGGGCTGCTGGATGTAGTGTATCATCTTACACAAGACGCTCAAATATGGACCGGAAGCCAACAGGTCAGAGGCAATGCTGCTGGACGTAGTTTAAAATCTTACATTAGACGCAGAAATATGGACCGGAAACCAACAGATCATAGGCCATGCTGCTGGACGGAGTTTATCTTTTTACATTAGACGCTCAAATATGCACAAGAAGCCAAGAGATCAGAAACAGGGCTGCTGGACGTAGTGTATCATCTTACACAAGACGCTCAAATATGGAGCGGAAGCCAACAGGTCAGATGCAATGCGGCTGGACGAAGTCTAATATCTTACATTGGACGCTCAAATATGGACCGGAAACCATAAGATCAGAGGACATGCTGCCTGGCGTAGTTTATCTTTTTACATTAGACGCTCAAATATGCACAAGTAACCAACAGATCAGAATCATGGCTGCTGGACGTAGTGTATCATCTTACACAAGACGGTCAAATATGGACCGGAAGGCAAGACGTCAGAGGCCATGCTACTGGTTGTAGTCTAAAATCTTACATTAGACGCTCAAATATGGACCGGAATCCAACAGATAAGAGTACATGCTGCTGGTCGTAGTTTATCTTTTTACATTAGACGCTGAAATATGCACCAGAAACCAACAGATCAGAATCATGGCTGCTGGACGTAGTGTATCATCTTACACAAGACGCTCAAATATGGACCGGAAGCCAACAGGTCAGAGGCCATGCTGCTTGACGTAGTCTAAAATCTTACATTAGACGCTCAAATATGGACCGGAAACCAACAGATCAGAGGCCATGCTGCTGGACGTAGTTTATCTTTTTATATTAGACGCTCAAATATGCACCAGAAACCAACAGGTCAGAATCATGGCTGCTGGACGTAGTGTATCATCTTACACAAGACGCTCAAATATCGACCGGAAACCGACAGGTCAGAGGCCATGCTGCTGGACGTAGTCAAAAATCTTACATTAGACGCTAAAATAACGACGGTAAACCAACAGATCAGCGGCCATGCTGATGGACGTACATTATCTTTTAACATTAGACGCTCAAATATGCACCAGAAACCAACAGATAAGAAACAGGTCTGCTAGACGTAGTGTATCATCTTACACAAGACGCTCAAATATGGACCGGAAGCCAACAGGTCAGAGGCCATGCTGCTGGACGTAGTTTATCTTTTTACATTAAAAGCTCAAATATGCACCAGAGACCAAGAGATCAGAATCATGGCTGCTGGACGTAGTGTATCATATTACACAAGACGCTCAACTATGGACCGGAAGCCAACAGGTCAGAGGCCATGCTGTTGGAGGTAGTCTAAAATCTTACATTAGACGCTCAAATATGGATCGGAAACCAACAGATCAGAGGCCATGCTACTGGACGTAGTTTATCTTTTTACATTAGACGCTCAAATATGCACCAGAAACCAAGAGATCAGAGACAGGGCTGCTGGACGTAGTGTATCATCTGACACAAGACGCTCAAATATGGACCGGAAGCCAACAGGTCAGAGGCTATGCTGCTGGACGTAGTCTAAAATCTTATATTAGACGCTCAAATGTGGACCGGAAACCAAGAGATCAGTGGCCATGCTGCTGGACGTAGTATATCTTTTTACATTAGACGCTCAAATATGCACAATATACCAAGAGATCAGAATCATGGCTGCTGGACGTAGTGTATCATCTTACACAAGACGCTCAAATATGGAGCGGAAGCCAACAGGTCAGATGCAATGCGGCTGGACGAAGTCTAATATCTTACATTGGACGCTCAAATATGGACCGGAAACCATAAGATCAGAGGACATGCTGCCTGACGTAGTTTATCTTTTTACATTAGACGCTCAAATATGCACAAGTAACCAACAGATCAGAATCATGGCTGCTGGACGTAGTGTATCATCTTACACAAGACGGTCAAATATGGACCGGAAGGCAAGACGTCAGAGGCCATGCTGCTGGTTGTAGTCTAAAATCTTACATTAGACGCTCAAATATGGACCGGAATCCAACAGATAAGAGTACATGCTGCTGGTCGTAGTTTATCTTTTTACATTAGACGCTGAAATATGCACCAGAAACCAACAGATCAGAATCATGGCTGCTGGACGTAGTGTATCATCTTACACAAGACGCTCAAATATGGACCGGAAGCCAACAGGTCAGAGGCCATGCTGCTTGACGTAGTCTAAAATCTTACATTAGACGCTCAAATATGGACCGGAACCAACAGATCAGAGGCCATGCTGCTGGACGTAGTTTATCTTTTTATATTAGACGCTCAAATATGCACCAGAAACCAACAGGTCAGAATCATGGCTGCTGGACGTAGTGTATCATCTTACACAAGACGCTCAAATATCGACCGGAAACCGACAGGTCAGAGGCCATGCTGCTGGACGTAGTCAAAAATCTTACATTAGACGCTAAAATAACGACGGTAAACCAACAGATCAGCGGCCATGCTGATGGACGTACATTATCTTTTAACATTAGACGCTCAAATATGCACCAGAAACCAACAGATCAGAAACAGGTCTGCTAGACGTAGTGTATCATCTTACACAAGACGCTCAAATATGGACCGGAAGCCAACAGGTCAGAGGCCATGTTGCTGGACGTAGTTTATCTTTTTACATTAAAAGCTCAAATATGCACCAGAGACCAAGAGATCAGAATCATGGCTGCTGGACGTAGTGTATCATATTACACAAGACGCTCAACTATGGACCGGAAGCCAACAGGTCAGAGGCCATGCTGTTGGAGGTAGTCTAAAATCTTACATTAGACGCTCAAATATGGATCGGAAACCAACAGATCAGAGGCCATGCTACTGGACGTAGTTTATCTTTTTACATTAGACGCTCAAATATGCACCAGAAACCAAGAGATCAGAGACAGGGCTGCTGGACGTAGTGTATCATCTGACACAAGACGCTCAAATATGGACCGGAAGCCAACAGGTCAGAGGCTATGCTGCTGGACGTAGTCTAAAATCTTATATTAGACGCTCAAATGTGGACCGGAAACCAAGAGATCAGTGGCCATGCTGCTGGACGTAGTATATCTTTTTACATTAGACGCTCAAATATGCACAATATACCAAGAGATCAGAATCATGGCTGCTGGACGTAGTGTATCATCTTACACAAGACGCTCAAATATGGACCGGAAACCAAGAGTTCAGAAGCCATGCTGCTGGTCGTAGTCTAAAATCTTACATTAGACGCTGAAATATGGACCTGAAACCAACAGATCAGAGGCCATGCTGCTGGACGTAGTTTATCTTTTTACATTAGAGGCTCAAATATCCACCAGAAGCCAACAGATCAGAATCACGGCTGCTGGACGTAGTGTATCATCTTACACAAGACGCTCAAATATGGACCGGAAGCCAACAGGTCAGAGGCCATGCTGCTGGACGTAGTCTAAAATCTTACATTAGACGCACAAATATGAATCGGAAACCAACAGATCAGAGGCCATGCTGCTGGACATAGTATATCTTTTTACATTAGACGCTCAAATATGCACGAGAAACCAAGAGATCAGAAACAGGGCTGCTGGACGTAGTGTATCAGCTTACACAAGACGCTTAAATATGAACCGGAAGCCAACAGGTCAGAGGCCATGATGCTGGACATAGTTTAATATCTTACATTAGACGCACAAATATGGACCAGAAACCAACAGAACAGAGGCCATGCTGCTGGACGTAGTTTATCTTTTTACATTAGACGCTCAAATATGCACCAGAAACCAATAGATCAGAAACAGGGCTGCTGGACGTAGTGTATCATCTTACACAAGACGCTCAAATATGGACCGGAAGCCAACAGGTCAGAGGCCATGCTGCTGGACGTAGTCTAAAATCTTACATTAGACGTTCAAATATGGACCGGAAACCAACAGATCAGAGGCCATGCTGCTAGACGTAGTCTATCTTTTTATATTAGACGCTCAAATATGCACCAGAAAATAAGAGATCAGAAACAGGGCTGCTGGACGTAGTGTATCATCTTACACAAGACGCTCAAATATGGACCGGAAGTCAACAGGTCAGAGGCCATGCTGCTGGTCGTAGTCTAAAATCTTCCATTAGAACCACAAATATGGACCGGAAACCAACAGATCATAGGCCATGCTGCTGGACGTAGTTTATCTTTTTACATTAGACCCTCAAATATGCATAAGAAACCAAGAGATCAGAGGCCATGCTGCTGGACGTAGTTTATCTTTTAAATTAGACGGTCAAATATGCACCAGAAACCAAGAGATCAGAAAGAGGGCTGCTGGATGTAGTGTATCATCTTACACAAGACGCTCAAATATGGACCGGAAGCCAACAGGTCAGAGGCAATGCTGCTGGACGTAGTTTAAAATCTTACATTAGACGCAGAAATATGGACCGGAAACCAACAGATCATAGGCCATGCTGCTGGACGGAGTTTATCTTTTTACATTAGACGCTCGAATATGCACAAGAAGCCAAGAGATCAGAAACAGGGCTGCTGGACGTAGTGTATCATCTTACACAAGACGCTCAAATATGGAGCGGAAGCCAACAGGTCAGATGCAATGCGGCTGGACGAAGTCTAAAATCTTACATTGGACGCTCAAATATGGACCGGAAACCATAAGATCAGAGGACATGCTGCCTGACGTAGTTTATCTTTTTACATTAGACGCTCAAATATGCACAAGTAACCAACAGATCAGAATCATGGGTGCTGGACGTAGTGTATCATCTTACACAAGACGGTCAAATATGGACCGGAAGCCAAGACGTCAGAGGCCATGCTGCTGGTTGTAGTCTAAAATCTTACATTAGACGCTCAAATATGGACCGGAATCCAACAGATAAGAGTACATGCTGCTGGTCGTAGTTTATCTTTTTACATTAGACGCTCAAATATGCACCTGAAACCAAGAGATCAGAGACAGGGCTGCTGGACGTAGTGTATCATCTGACACAAGACGCTCAAATATGGACCGGAAGCCAACAGATCAGAGGCTATGCTGCTGGACGTAGTCTAAAATCTTATATTAGACGCTCAAATGTGGACCGGAAACCAAGAAATCAGTGGCCATGCTGCTGGACGTAGTATATCTTTTTACATTAGACGCTCAAATATGCACAATATACCAAGAGATCAGAATCATGGCTGCTGGACGTAGTGTATCATCTTACACAAGACGCTCAAATATGGACCGGAAACCAAGAGTTCAGAAGCCATGCTGCTGGTCGTAGTCTAAAATCTTACATTAGACGCTGAAATATGGACCTGAAACCAACAGATCAGAGGCCATGCTGCTGGACGTAGTTTATCTTTTTACATTAGAGGCTCAAATATCCACCAGAAGCCAACAGATCAGAATCACGGCTGCTGGACGTAGTGTATCATCTTGCACAAGACGCTCAAATATGGACCGGAAGCCAACAGGTCAGAGGCCATGCTGCTGGACGTAGTCTGAAATCTTACATTAGACGCACAAATATGAATCGGAAACCAACAGATCAGAGGCCATGCTGCTGGGCGTAGTCTATCTTTTTACATTAGACGCTCAAATATGCACGAGAAACCAAGAGATCAGAAACAGGGCTGCTGGACGTAGTGTATCATCTTACACAAGACGCTTAAATATGAACCGGAAGCCAACAGGTCAGAGGCCATGATGCTGGACATAGTTTAATATCTTACATTAGACGCACAAATATGGACCAGAAACCAACAGAACAGAGGCCATGAAGCTGGACGTAGTTTATCTTTTTACATTAGACGCTCAAATATGCACCAGAAACCAATAGATCAGAAACAGGGCTGCTGGACGTAGTGTATCATCTTACACAAGACGCTCAAATATGGACCGGAAGCCAACAGGTCAGAGGCCATGCTGCTGGACGTAATCTAAAATCTTACATTAGACGCTCAAATATGGACCGGAAACCAACAGATCAGAGGCCATGCTGCTGGACGTAGTCTATCTTTTTACATTAGACGCTCAAATATGCACCAGAAAATAAGAGATCAGAAACAGGGCTGCTGGACGTAGTGTATCATCTTACACAAGACGCTCAAATATGGACCGGAAGTCAACAGGTCAGAGGCCATGCTGCTGGACGTAGTCTAAAATCTTCCATTAGACGCACAAATATGGAACGGAAACCAACAGATCGTAGGCCATGCTGCTGTACATAGTTTATCTTTTTACATTAGACCCTCAAATATGCACCAGAAACCAAGAGATCAGAAAAAGGTCTGCTAGATGTAGTGTATCATCTTAAACAAGACGCTCAAATATGGACCGGAAACCAACAGATCAGAGGCCATGCTGCTGGACGTAGTTTGTCTTTTAAATTAGACGGTCAAATATGCACCAGAAACCAAGAGATCAGAAAGAGGGCTGCTGGATGTAGTGTATCATCTTGCACAAGACGCTCAAATATGGACCGGAAGCCGACAGGTCAGAGGCAATGCTGCTGGACGTAGTTTAAAATCTTACATTAGACGCCCAAATATGGACCGGAAACAAACAGATCATAGGCCATGCTGCTGGATGTAGTTTATCTTTTTACATTAGACGCTTAAATATGCACAAGAATCCAAGAGATCAGAAACAGGGCTGCTGGACGTAGTGTATCATCTTACACAAGATGCTCAAATATGGACCGGAAGCCTACAGGTCAGAGGCCATGCTGCTTGACGTAGTCTAAAATCTTACATTAGAGGCTCAAATATGGACCGGAAACCAACAAATCAGAGGCCATGCTGCTGGCGTAATTTATCTTTTTTTTTAGACGCTCAAATATGCACCAGAAACCAACAGGTCAGAATCATGGCTGCTGGACGTAGTGTATCATCTTACACAAGACGCTCAAATATCGACCGGAAACCTACAGGTCAGAGGCCATGCTGCTGGACGTAGTCTAAAATCTTACATTAGACGCTCAAATATGGACGGTAAACCAACAGATCAGAGGCCATGCTGCTGGGCGTACTTTATCTTTTAACATTAGACGCTCGAATATGCACCAGAAACCAAGAGATCAGAAACAGGTCTGCTAGACGTAGTGTATCATCTTACACAAGACGCTCAAATATGGACCGGAAGCCAACAGGTCAGAGGCCATGCTGCTGGACGTAGTTTATCTTTTTACATTAAACGCACAAATATGCACCAGAGACCAACAGATCAGAATCATGGCTGCTGGACGTAGTGTATCATCTTACACAAGACGGTCAAATATGGACCGGATGCCAAGAGGTCAGAGGCCATGCTGCTGGACGTAGTCTAAAATCTTACATTAGACGCTCAAATATGGACCGGAAACCAACAGATCAGAGGCCATGCTGCTGGACGTAGTCTATCTTTTTACATTAGACGCTCAAATACGCACCAGAAAATAAGAGATCAGAAACAGGGCTGCTGGACGTAGTGTATCATCTTACACAAGACGCTCAAATATGGACCGGAAGTCAACAGGTCAGAGGCCATGCTGCTGGACGTAGTCTAAAATCTTCCATTAGACGCACAAATATGGACCGGAAACCAACAGATCATAGGCCATGCTGCTGTACATAGTTTATCTTTTTACATTAGACCCTCAAATATGCACCAGAAACCAAGAGATCAGAAAAAGGTCTGCTAGATGTAGTGTATCATCTTACACAAGACGCTCAAATATGGACCGGAAACCAACAGATCAGAGGCCATGCTGCTCGACGTAGTTTATCTTTTTACATTAGACGCTGAAATATGCACCAGAAACCAACAGATCAGAATCATGGCTGCTGGACGTAGTGTATCATCTTACACATGACGCTCAAATATGGACCGGAAGCCAACAGGTCAGAGGCCATGCTGCTTGACCTAGTCTAAAATCTTACATTAGACGCTCAAATATGGACCGGAAACCAACAGATCAGAGGCCATGCTGCTGGACGTACTTTATCTTTTTATATTAGTCGCTCAAATATGCACCAGAAACCAACAGGTCAGAATCATGGCTGCTGGACGTAGTGTATCATCTTACACAAGACGCTCAAATATCGACCGGAAACCGACAGGTCAGAGGCCATGCTGCTGGACGTAGTCAAAAATCTTACATTAGACGCTAAAATAACGACGGTAAACCAACAGATCAGAGGCCATGCTGATGGACGTACTTTATCTTTTAACATTAGACGCTGAAATATGCACCAGAAACCAAGAGATCAGAAACAGGTCTGCTAGACGTAGTGTATCATCTTACACAAGACGCTCAAATATGGACCGGAAGCCAACAGGTCAGAGGCCATGCTGCTGGACGTAGTTTATCTTTTTACATTAAAAGCTCAAATATGCACCAGAGACCAAGAGATCAGAATCATGGCTGCTGGACGTAGTGTATCATCTTACACAAGACGCGCAAATATGGACCGGAAGCCAACAGGTCAGAGGCCATGCTGTTGGAGGTAGTCTAAAATCTTACATTAGACGCTCAAATATGGATCGGAAACCAACAGATCAGAGGCCATGCTACTGGACGTAGTTTATCTTTTTACATTAGACGCTCAAATATGCAACAGAAACCAAGAGATCAGAGACTGGGCTGCTGGACGTAGTGTATCATCTGACACAAGACGCTCAAATATGGATCGGAAGCCAACAGGTCAGAGGCTATGCTGCTGGACGTAGTCTAAAATCTTATATTAGACGCTCAAATATGGACCGGAAACCAAGAGATCAGTGGCCATGCTGCTGGACGTAGTATATCTTTTTACATTAGACGCTCAAATATGCACAATATACCAAGAGATCAGAATCATGGCTGCTGGACGTAGTGTATCATCTTACACAAGACGCTCAAATATGGAGCGGAAACCAAGAGTTCAGAGGCCATGCTGCTGGACGTAGTCTAAAATCTTACATTAGACGCTGAAATATGGACCTGAAACCAACAGATCAGAGGCCATGCTGCTGGACGTAGTTTATCTTTTTACATTAGAGGCTCAAATATCCACCAGAAGCCAACAGATCAGAATCACGGCTGCTGGACGTAGTGTATCATCTTACACAAGACGCTCAAATACGGACCGGAAGCCAACAGGTCAGAGGCCATGCTGCTGGACGTAGTCTAAAATCTTACATTAGACGCACAAATATGGACCGGAAACCAACAGAACAGAGGCCATGATGCTGGACGTAGTTTTTATCTTTTTACATTAGACGCTCAAATATGCACCAGAAACCAATAGATCAGAAACAGGGCTGCTGGACGTAGTGTATCATCTTACACAAGACGCTCAAATATGGACCGGAAACCAACAGATCAGAGGCCATGCTGCTGGAGGTAGTTTATCTTTTTACATTAGATGCTCAAATATGCACCAAAAACCAAGAGATCAGAGACAGGTTTGCTGGACGTAGTGTATCATCTTACACAAGACGCTCAAATATGGACCGGAAGCCAACAGGTCAGATGGTATGCTGCTGGACGTAGTCTAAAATCTTTTATTAGACGCTCAAATATGGACCGGAAGCCAACAGATCAGAGGCCATGCTGCTGCACGTAGATTATCTTTTTACATTAGACGCTCAAATATGCACCAGAAACCAAGACATCAAAAACAGGGCTGCTGGACGTTGTGTATCATCTTACACAAAACGCTCACTTATGGACCGGAAACCAAGAGTTCAGAGGCCATGCTGCTGGACGTAGTCTAAAATCTTACATTAGACGCTCAAATATGGACCGGAAACCAATAGATCATAGGCCATGCTGCTGGACGTAGTTTATCTTTTTACATTAGACGCTCAAATATGCACCAGAAACCAACAGATCAGAATCATGGCTGCTGGACATAGTGTATCATCTTACACAAGACGCTCAAATATGGACCGGAAGCCAACAGGTCAGAGGCCATGCTGCTGGCCGTAGTGTAAAATCTTACATTAGACGCACAAATATGGATCGGAAACCAACAGATCAGAGGCCATGCTGCAGGACGTAGTTTATCTTTTTACATTAGACGCTCAAATATGCACCAGAAACCAATAGATCAGAAACAGGGCTGCTGGACGTAGTGTATCATCTCATACAAGTTGCTCAAATATGGACCGGAAGCCAACAGCTCAGAGGCCATGCTGCTGGACGTAGTCTAATATCTTATATTAGACGCTCAAATATGGACTGGAAACCAACAGATCAGAGGCCATGCTGCTGGACGTAGTATATCTTTTTACATTAGACGCTCAAATATGCACAAGATACCAAGAGATCAGAAACAGGGCTGCTGGACGTAGTGTATCATCTTACACATGACGGTCAAATATGGACCGGAAGCCAAGTCGTCAAAATCCATGCTGCTGGTCGTAGTCTAAAATCTTACATTAGAGGCTCAAATATGGACCGGAAACCAACAGATCAGAGGCCATGCTGCTGGACGTAGTTTATCTTTTACATTACACGGTCAAATATGCACCAGAAACCAAGAGATCAGAAACAGGGCTGATGGACGTAGTGTATCATCTTACACAAGACGCTCAAATATGGACCGGAAGCCAACAGGTCAGAGGCCCTGCTGCTGGGGGTAGTCTAAAATCTTACATTAGACGCTCAAATATGAACCGGAAACCAACAGATCTGAGACCATGCTGCTGGTCGTAGTGTATCTTTTTACATTAGACGCTCAAATATGCACAATATACCAAGAGATCAGAAACAGGGCTGCTGGACCTAGTGTATCATCTTACAGAAGACGCTCAAATATTGACAGGAAGCCAACAGGTCAGAGGCCATGCTGCTGGACGTAGTCTAATGTCTTACATTAGACGCTCAAATATGGATCGGAAACCAACAGATCAGAGGCCATGCTACTGGACGTAGTTTATCTTTTTACATTAGACGCTCAAATATGCAACAGAAACCAAGAGATCAGAGACAGGGCTGCTGGACGTAGTGTATCATCTGACACAAGATGCTCAAATATGGATCGGAAGCCAACAGGTCAGAGGCTATGCTGCTGGACGTAGTCTAAAATCTTATATTAGACGCTCAAATATGGACCGGAAACCAAGAGATCAGTGGCCATGCTGCTGGACGTAGTATATCTTTTTACATTAGACGCTCAAATATGCACAATATACCAAGAGATCAGAATCATGGCTGCTGGACGTAGTGTATCATCTTACACAAGACGCTCAAATATGGACCGGAAACCAAGAGTTCAGAGGCCATGCTGCTGGACGTAGTCTAAAATCTTACATTAGACGCTGAAATATGGACCTGAAACCAACAGATCAGAGGCCATGCTGCTGGACGTAGTTTATCTTTTTACATTAGAGGCTCAAATATCCACCAGAAGCCAACAGATCAGAATCACGGCTGCTGGACGTAGTGTATCATCTTACACAAGACGCTCAAATATGGACCGGAAGCCAACAGGTCAGAGGCCATGCTGCTGGACGTAGTCTAAAATCTTACATTAGACGCACAAATATGAATCGGAAACCAACAGATCAGAGGCCATGCTGCTGGACATAGTATATCTTTTTACATTAGACGCTCAAATATGCACGAGAAACCAAGAGATCCGAAACAGGGCTGCTGGACGTAGTGTATCATCTTACACAAGACGCTTAAATATGAACCGAGAGCCAACAGGTCAGAGGCCATGCTGCTGGACATAGTTTAATATCTTACATTAGACGCACAAATATGGACCGGAAACCATCAGAACAGAGGCCATGATGCTGGACGTAGTTTATCTTTTTACATTAGACGCTCAAATATGCACCAGAAACCAATAGATCAGAAACAGGGCTGCTGGACGTAGTGTATCATCTTACACAAGACGCTCAAATATGGACCGGAAACCAACAGATCAGAGGCCATGCTGCTGGAGGTAGTTTATCTTTTTACATTAGATGCTCAAATATGCACCAAAAACCAAGAGATCAGAGACAGGTTTGCTGGACATAGTGTATCATCTTACACAAGACGCTCAAATATGGACCGGAAGCCAACAGGTCAGATGGTATGCTGCTGGACGTAGTCTAAAATCTTTTATTAGACGCTCAAATATGGACCGGAAGCCAACAGATCAGAGGCCATGCTGCTGCACGTAGATTATCTTTTTACATTAGACGCTCAAATATGCACCAGAAACCAAGACATCAAAAACAGGGCTGCTGGACGTTGTGTATCATCTTACACAAAACGCACACTTATGGACCGGAAACCAAGAGTTCAGAGGCCATGCTGCTGGACGTAGTCTAAAATCTTACATTAGACGCTCAAATATGGACCGGAAACCAATAGATCATAGGCCATGCTGCTGGACGTAGTTTATCTTTTTACATTAGACGCTCAAATATGCACCAGAAACCAACAGATCAGAATCATGGCTGCTGGACATAGTGTATCATCTTACACAAACGCTCAAATATGGACCGGAAGCCAACAGGTCAGAGGCCATGCTGCTGGCCGTAGTGTAAAATCTTACATTAGACGCACAAATATGGATCGGAAACCAACAGATCAGAGGCCGTGCTGCAGGACGTAATTTATCTTTTTACATTAGACGCTCAAATATGCACCAGAAACCAATAGATCAGAAACAGGGCTGCTGGACGTAGTGTATCATCTCATACAAGTTGCTCAAATATGGACCGGAAGCCAACAGGTCAGAGGCCATGCTGCTGGACGTAGTCTAATATCTTATATTAGACGCTCAAATATGGACTGGAAACCAACAGATCAGAGGCCATGCTGCTGGACGTAGTATATCTTTTTACATTAGACGCTCAAATATGCACAAGATACCAAGAGATCAGAAACAGGGCTGCTGGACGTAGTGTATCATCTTACACATGACGGTCAAATATGGACCGGAAGCCAAGTCGTCAAAATCCATGCTGCTGGTCGTAGTCTAAAATCTTACATTAGAGGCTCAAATATGGACCGGAAACCAACAGATCAGAGGCCATGCTGCTGGACGTAGTTTATCTTTTACATTACACGGTCAAATATGCACCAGAAACCAAGAGATCAGAAACAGGGCTGCTGGACGTAGTCTAAAATCTTACATTAGACGCTCAAATATGGACCGGAAGCCAACAGGTCAGAGGCCCTGCTGCTGGTCGTAGTTTATCTTTTTACATTATACGCTCAAATATGCACAATATACCAAGAGATCAGAAACAGGGCTGCTGGACGTAGTGTATCATCTTACACAAGACGCTCAAATATTGACCGGAAGCCAACAGGTCAGAGGCCATGCTGCTGGACGTAGTCTAATGTCTTACATTAGACTCTCAAATATGGACCGGAAACCCACAGATCAGAGGCCATGCTGCTGGACGTAGTTTATCTTTTTACATTAGTGGCTCAAATATCCACCAGAAGCCAACTGATCAGAATCACGGCTGCTGGAAGTAGTGTATCATCTTACACAAGACGCTCAAATATAGACCGCAAGCCAACAGGTCAGAGGTTATGCTGCTGGACGTAGTCTAAAATCTTACATTAGACGCACAAATATGGATCGGAAACCAACGGATCAGAAGCCATGCTGCTTGACGTAGGTTATCTTTTTACATTAGACGCTGAAATATGCACGAGAAACCAAGAGATCTGAAACAGGGCCGCAGGATGTAGTGTAACATCTTACACAAGACGCTCAAATATGGACCGGAAGCCAACAGGTCAGAGGCCATGCTGCTGGACGTAGTTTAAAATCTTACATTAGACGGACAAATATGGACCGGAAACAAACAGAACAGAGGCCATGCTGCTGGACGTAGTTCATCTTTTTCATTACACGCTCAAATATGCACCAGAAACCAATAGATTAGACACAGGGCTGCTGGACGTAGTGTATCATCTTACACAAGACGCTCAAATATGGACCGGAAGCCAACAGGTCAGAGGCCATGCTGCTGGACGTAGTCTAAAATCTTACATTAGACGCTCAAATATGGACAGGAAACCAACAGATCAGAGGCCATGCCGCTGGACGTAGTTTATCTTTATACATTAGACGCTCAAATATGCACCAGAACCCAAGAGATCAGAAACAGGGCTGCTGGACGTAGTGTATCATCTTACACAAGACGCTCAAATATGGACCGGAAGCCAACAGCTCAGAGGCGATGCTGCTGGACGTATTCTAACATCTTACATTAGACGCTCAAATATGGAACGGAAACCAGCAGATCAGAGGCCATGATGCTGGTCGTATTTTATCTTTTTACATTAGACGCTCAAATATGCACCAGAAACCAAGAGATCAGAAACAGGGCTGCTGGATGTAGTGTATTATCTTACACAAGACGCTCAAATATGGACCGGAAGACAACAGGTCAGAGGCCATGCTGCTGGACGTATCTAAAATCTTACATTAGACGCTCAAATATGGACCCGAAATCAACAGATCAGAGGCCATGCTGCTGGACGTAGTTTATATTTTTACATTAGACGCTCAAATATGCACCAGAAACCAACAGATCAGAACCATGGCTGCTAGACGTAGTGTATAATCTTACACAAAACGCTCAAATATTGACCGGAAACTAACAGGTCAGAGGTCATGCTGCTGGGCGTAGTCTAAAATCTTACATTAGACGCTCAAATATGGACCGGAAACCAACAGATCAGAGGCCATGCTGCTGGTCGTAGTTTATCTTTTTACATTAGACCCTCAAATATGCACCAGAAACCAAGAGATCAGAAAAAGGTCTGCTGGATGTAGTGTATCATCTTCCACAAGACGCTCAAATATGGACCGGAAACCAACAGATCAGAGGCCATGCTGCTGGGCGTAGTTTATCTTTTTACATTAGACGCTCAAATATGCACCAGAAACCAATAGATCAGAAACAGGGCTGCTGTACGTAGTGTATCATCTAACACAAGACGCTCAAATATGGACCGGAAGCCAACTGGTAAGAGGCCATGCTGCTGGAAGTAGTCTAAAATCTTAAATTAGACGCTCAAATATGGACCGGAAACAAACAGAACAGAGGCTATGCTGCTGGACGTAGTTCATCTTTTTCATTACACGCTCAAATATGCACCAGAAACCAATAGATTAGAAACAGGGCTGCTGGACGTAGTGTATCATCTTACACAAGACACACAAATATGGACCAGAAGCCAACAGGTCAGAGGCCATGCTGCTGGACGTAGTCTAAAATCTTATATTAGACGCTCAAATATGGATGGGAAACCAACAGATCAGAGGCCATGCTGCTGGACGTAGTTTATCTTTTTACATTAGACGCTCAAATATGCACCAGAAACCAATAGATTAGAAACAAGGCTGCTGGACGTAGTGTATCATCTTACACAAGACGCTCAAATATGGACCGGAAGCCAACAGATCAGAGGCCATGCTGCTGGTCGTAGTCTAAAATCTTACATTAGACGCTCAAATATGGACAGGAAACCAACAGTTCAGAGGCCATGCTGCTGGACGTAGTTTATCTTTATACATTAGACGCTCAAATATGCACCAGAACCCAAGAGATCAGAAACAGGGCTGCTGGACGTAGTGTATCATCTTACACAAGACGCTCAAATATGGAACGGAAGCCAACAGGTCAGAGGCCATGCTGCTGGACGTATTCTAAAATCTTACATTAGACGCTCAAATATGGACCGGAAACCAGCAGATCAGAGGCCATGCTGCTGGTCGTAGTTTATCTTTTTACATTAGACGCTCAAATATGCACCAGAAACCAAGAGTTCAGAAACAGGGCTGCTGGATGTAGTGTATTATCTTACACAAGACGCTCAAATATGGACCGGAAGACAACAGGTCAGAGGCCATGCTGCTGGACGTATCTAAAATCTTACATTAGACGCTCAAATATGGACCCGAAATCAACAGATCAGTGGCCATGCTGCTTGACGTAGTTTATCTTTTTACATTAGACGCTCAAATATGCACCAGAAACCAACAGATCAGAACCATGGCTACTAGACGAAGTGTATAATCTTACACAAGACGCTCAAATATTGACCGGAAACTAACAGGTCGGAGGTCATGCTGCTGGACATAGTCTAAAATCTTACATTAGACGCTCAAATATGGACCCGAAATCAACAGATCAGAGGCCATGCTGCTGGTCGTAGTTTATCTTTTTACATTAGACCCTCAAATATGCACCAGAAACCAAGAGATCAGAAAAAGGGCTGCTGGATGTAGTGTATCATCTTCCACAAGACGCTCAAATATGGACCGGAAACCAACAGATCAGAGGCCATGCTGCTGGGCGTAGTTTATCTTTTTACATTAGACGCTCAAATATGCACCAGAAACCAATAGATCAGAAACAGGGCTGCTGTGCGTAGTGTATCATCTAACACAAGACGCTCAAATATGGACCGGAAGCCAACTGGTAAGAGGCCATGCTGCTGGACGTAGTCTAAAATCTTACATTAGACGCTCAAATATGGACCGGAAACCAGCAGATCAGAGGCCATGCTGCTGGGCGTAGTCTATCTTTTTACATTAGACGCTCAAATATGCACCAGAAACCATGAGATCAGAAACAGGGCTGCTGTACGTAGTGTATCATCTAACACAAGACGCTCAAATATGGACCGGAAGCCAACAGGTCAGAGACCCTACTGCTGGAGGTAGTCTAAAATCTTACATTAGACGCTCAAATATGAACCGGAAACCAACAGATCTGAGGCCATGCTGCTGGTCGTAGTTTATCTTTTTACATTAGACGCTCAAATATGCACAATATACTAAGAGTTCAGAAACAGGGCTGCTGGACGTAGTGTATCATCTTACAGAAGACGCTCAAATATTGACCGGAAGCCAACAGGTCAGAGGCCATGCTGCTGGACGTAGTCTAATATCTTACATTAGACTCTCAAATATGGACCGGAAACCAACAGATCAGAGGCCATGCTGCTGGACGTAGTTTATCTTTTTACATTAGAGGCTCAAATATCCACCAGAAGCCAACAGATCAGAATCACGGCTGCTGGATGTAGTGTATCATCTTACACAAGACGCTCAAATATAGACCGCAAGCCAACAGGTCAGAGGCTATGCTGCTGGACGTAGTCTAAAATCTTACATTAGACGCACAAATATGGATCGGAAACCAACGGATCAGAGGCCATGCTGCTTGACGTAGGTTATCTTTTTACATTAGACGCTGAAATATGCACGAGAAACCAAGAGATCTGAAACAGGGCCGCAGACTGTAGTGTAACATCTTACACAAGACGCTCAAATATGGACCGGAAGCCAACAGATCAGAGGCCATGCTGCTGGACGTAGTTTAAAATCTTACATTAGACGGACAAATATGGAGCGGAAACAAACAGAACAGAGGCCATGCTGCTGGACGTAGTTCATCTTTTTCATTACACGCTCAAATATGCACCAGAAACCAATAGATTAGAAACAGGGCTGCTGGACGTAGTGTATCATCTTACACAAGACGCTCAAATATGGACCGGAAGCCAACAGGTCAGAGGCCGTGCTGCCTGACGTAGTCTAAGATCTTACATTAGACGCTCAAATATGGACAGGAAACCAACAGATCTGAGGCCATGCTGCTGGACGTAGTTTATCTTTATACATTAGACGCTCAAATATGCACCAGAACCCAAGAGATCAGAAACAGGGCTGCTGGACGTAGTGTATCATCTTACACAAGACGCTCAAATATGGACCGGAAGCCAACAGCTCAGAGGCCATGCTGCTGGACGTATTCTAAAATCTTACATTAGACGCTCAAATATGGAACGGAAACCAGCAGATCAGAGGCCATGATGCTGGTCGTAGTTTATCTTTTTACATTAGACGCTCAAATATGCACCAGAAACCAAGAGATCAGAAACAGGGCTGCTGGATGTAGTGTATTATCTTACACAAGACGCTCAAATATGGACCGGAAGACAACAGGTCAGAGGCCATGCTGCTGGACGTATCTAAAATCTTACATTAGACGCTCAAATATGGACCCGAAATCAACAGATCAGAGGCCATGCTGCTGGACGTAGTTTATCTTTTTACATTAGACGCTCAAATATGCACCAGAAACCAACAGATCAGAACCATGGCTGCTAGACGTAGTGTATAATCTTACACAAGACGCTCAAATATTGACCGGAAACTAACAGGTCAGAGGTCATGCTGCTGGGCGTAGTCTAAAATCTTACATTAGACGCTCAAATATGGACCGGAAACCAACAGATCAGAGGCCATGCTGCTGGTCGTAGTTTATCTTTTTACATTAGACCCTCAAATATGCACCAGAAACCAAGAGATCAGAAAAAGGTCTGCTGGATATAGTGTATCATCTTCCACAAGACGCTCAAATATGGACCGGAAACCAACAGATCAGAGGCCATGCTGCTGGGCGTAGTTTATCTTTTTACATTAGACTCTCAAATATGCACCAGAAACCAATAGATCAGAAACAGGGCTGCTGTACGTAGTGTATCATCTAACACAAGACGCTCAAATATGGACCGGAAGCCAACTGGTAAGAGGCCATGCTGCTGGACGTAGTTTAAAATCTTACATTAGACGGACAAAGATGGACCGGAAACAAACAGAACAGAGGCTATGCTGCTGGATGTAGTTCATCTTTTTCATTACACGCTCAAATATGCACCAGAAACCATGAGATCAGAAACAGGTCTGCTGGACGTAGTGTATCATCTCACACAAGACGCACAAATATGGACCAGAAGCCAACAGGTCAGAGGCCATGCTGCTGGACGTAGTCTAATATCTTATATTAGAGGCTCAAATATGGATGGGAAACCAACAGATCAGAGGCCATGCTGCTGGACATAGTTTATCTTTTTACATTAGACGCTCAAATATGCACCAGAAACCAATAGATTAGAAACAGGGCTGCTGGACGTAGTGTATCATCTTACACAAGACGCTCAAATATGGACCGGAAGCCAACAGATCAGAGGCCATGCTGCTGGACGTAGTCTAAAATATTACATTAGACGCTCAAATATGGACAGGAAACCAACAGATCAGAGGCCATGCTGCTGGACGTAGTTTATCTTTATACATTAGACGCTCAAATATGCACCAGAACCCAAGAGATCAGAAACAGGGCTGCTGGATGTAGTGTATTATCTTACACAAGACGCTCAAATATGGACCGGAAGACAACAGGTCAGAGGCCATGCTGCTGGGCGTATCTAAAATCTTACATTAGACGCTCAAATATGGACCCGAAATCAACAGATCAGAGGCCATGCTGCTGGACGTAGTTTATCTTTTTACATTAGACGCTCAAATATGCACCAGAAACCAACAGATCAGAACCATGGCTGCTAGACGTAGTGTATAATCTTACACAAGACGCTCAAATATTGACCGGAAACTAACAGGTCGGAGGTCATGCTGCTGGACGTAGTCTAAAATCTTACATTAGACGCACAAATATGGACCGGAAACCAACAGATCAGAGGCCATGCTGCTGGTCGTAGTTTATCTTTTTACATTAGACCCTCAAATATGCACCAGAAACCAAGAGATCAGAAAAAGGTCTGCTGGATGTAGTGTATCATCTTCCACAAGACGCTCAAATATGGACCGGAAACCAACAGATCAGAGGCCATGCTGCTGGGTGTAGTTTATCTTTTTACATTAGACGCTCAAATATGCACCAGAAACCAATAGATCAGAAACAGGGCTGCTGTACGTAGTGTAACATCTAACACAAGACGCTCAAATATGGACCGGAAGCCAACTGGTAAGAGGCCATGCTGCTGGACGTAGTCTAAAATCTTACATTAGACGCTCAAATATGGACCGGAAACCAGCAGATCTGAGGCCATGCTGCTGGACGTAGTCTATCTTTTTACATTAGACGCTCAAATATGCACCAGAAACCATGAGATCAGAAACAGGGCTGCTGGACTTAGTGTATCATCTTACACAAGACGCACAAATATGGACCAGAAGCCAACAGGTCAGAGGCCATGCTGCTGGACGTAGTCTAAAATCTTATATTAGACGCTCAAATATGGATGGGAAACCAACAGATCAGAGGCCATGCTGCTGGACGTAGTTTATCTTTTTACATTAGACGCTCAAATATGCACCAGAAACCAAGAGATCAGAAACAAGGCTGCTGGACGTAGTGTATCATCTTACAAAAGACGCACAAATATGGATCGGAACCCAACAGGGCAGAGGTCATGCTGCTGGACGTAGTCTAAAATCTTACATTAGACGCTCAAATATGGACCGGAAACCAACAGATCAGAGGCCTTGCTGCTGGACGTAGTTTATCTTTTTACATTAGACGCTCAAATATGCACCAGAAACCAAGAGGTCAGAAACAGGGCTGCTGGACGTAGTGTATCATCTTACAAAAGACGCACAAATATGGACCGGAATCCAACAGGTCAGAGGTCA
This sequence comes from Acanthosepion esculentum, assembly GCA_964036315.1. Classification (NCBI taxonomy): domain Eukaryota; kingdom Metazoa; phylum Mollusca; class Cephalopoda; order Sepiida; family Sepiidae; genus Acanthosepion; species Acanthosepion esculentum. Next base: position 69,875,597 of record OZ038514.1, read on the forward strand.
TGCTGCTGAACGTAGTCTAAAATCTTACATTGGACGCTCAAATATCGATGGGAAACCAACAGATCAGAGGCCATGCTGCTGGACGTAGTTTATCTTTTTACATTAGACGCTCAAATATGCACCAGAAACCAAGAGATCAGAAACAGGGCTGCTGGACGTAGTGTATCATCTTAAAAAAGACGCACAAATATGGACCGGAACCCAACAGGTCAGAGGTCATGCTGCTGGACGTATTCTAAAATCTTACATTAGACGCTCAAATACGGAGCGGAAACAAGCAGATCAGAGGCCATGCTGCTGGTCGTAGTTTATCTTTTTACATTAGACGCTCAAATATGCACCAGAAACCAAGAGATCAGAAACAGGGCTGCTGGATGTAGTGTATTATCTTACACAAGACGCTCAAATATGGACCGGAAGACAAGAGGTCAGAGGCCATGCTGCTGGATGTATCTAAAATCTTACATTAGACGCTCAAATATGGACCCGAAATCAACAGATCAGAGGCCATGCTGCTGGACGTAGTTTATCTTTTTACATTAGACGCTCAAATATGCACCAGAAACCAACAGATCAGAACCATGGCTGCTAGACGTAGTGTATAATCTTACACAAGACGCTCAAATATTGACCGGAAACTAACAGGTCAGAGGTCATGCTGCTGGACGTAGTCTAAAATCTTACATTAGACGCTAAAATATGGACCGGAAACCAACAGATCAGAGGCCATGCTGCTGGGCGTAGTTTATCTTTTTACATTAGACGCTCAAATATGCACCAGAAACCAAGAGATCAGAACCATGGCTGCTTGACGTAGTGTATCATCTTACACAAAACGCACAAATATGGACCAGAAGCCAACAGGTCAGAGGCCATGCTGCTGGTCGAAGTTAAAATCTTACATTAGACGTTCACATATGGACCGGAAACCAACAGATCAGAGGCCATGCTGCTGGACGCAGTTTATCTTTTTACATTAGACGCTCAAATATGCACCAGAAACCAACAGATCAGAATCATGCCTGCTGCACGTAGTGTATCATCTTACACAAGACGCTCAAATATGGACCTGAAGCCAACAGGTCAGAGGCCATGCTGCTGGACGTAGTGTAAAATCTTACATTAGACGCACAAATATGGATCGATAACCAACAGATCAGAGGCCATGCTGCTGGACGTAATTTATCTTTTTACATTAGACGCTCAAATATGCACCAGAAACCAATAGATCAGAAACAGGGCTGCTGTACGTAGTGTATCATCTTACACAAGACGCTCAAATATGGACCGGAAGCCAACTGGTAAGAGGCCATGCTGCTGGACGTAGTCTCAAATCTTACATTAGACGCTCAACTATGGACCGGAAACCTGCAGATCTGAGGCCATGCTGCTGGACGTAGTCTATCTTTTTACATTAGACGCTCAAATATGCACCAGAAACCATGAGATCAGAAACAGGGCTGCTGGACGTAGTGTATCGTCTTACACATGACGCTCAAATATGGACCTGAAGCCAACAGGTCAGAGGCCATGCTGCTGGACGTAGTGTAAAATCTTACATTGGACGCTCAAATATGGACCGGAAACCAACAGATCAGAGGCCATGCTGCTGGACGTAGTTTATCTTTTTACATTAGACGCTCAAATATGCACCAGAAACCAAGAGGTCAGAAACAGGGCTGCTGGACGTAGTGTATCATCTTACAAAAGACGCACAAATATGGACCGGAAGCCAACAGGTCAGAGGTCATGCTGCTGGACGTAGTCTAAAATCTTACATTGGACGCTCAAATATCGAAGGGAAACCAACAGATCAGAGGCCATGCTGCTGGACGTAGTTTATCTTTTTACATTAGACGCTCAAATATGCACCAGAAAACAAGAGATCAGAAACAGGGCTGCTGGACGTAGTGTATCATCTTAAAAAAGACGCACAAATATTGACCGGAACCCAACAGGTCAGAGGTCATGCTGCTGGACGTAGTCTAAAATCTTACATTAGACGCTCAAATATGGACGGGAAACCAACAGTTCATAGGCCATGCTGCTGGTCGTAGATTATCTTTTTACATTAGACGCTCAAAATAGGCACCAGAAACCAACAGATCAGAATCATGGCTGCTAAACGTAGTGTATCATCATACACAAGACGCTCAAATATGGACCGGAAACCAACAGATCAGAGGCAATGCTGCTGGACGTAGTTTATATTTTTACATTAGAAGCTCAAATATGTACCAGAAACCATAAGATCAGAATCATGGCTGCTGGACGTAGTGTATCATCTTACACAAGACGCTCAAATATGGACCGGAAGCCAACAGATCAGAGGCAATTCTGCTGAATGTAGTCAAAAATCTTACATTAGACGCTCAAATATGGACCGGAAACCAACAGATCAGAGGCCATGCTGCTGGATGTAGTTGATCTTTTTACATTAGACGCTCAAATATGTACCAGACACCAAGAGATCAGAAACAACGCTGCTGGACGTAGTGTATCATCTGGGCACAAGACGCTCAAATATGGACCGGAAGCGAACAGGTTAGAGGCCATGCTAGTCGACGTACTCTAAAATCTTACATTAGACGCTCAAATATGGACCGGAAACCAACAGATCAGAGGCCATGCTGCTGGGCGTAGTTTATCTTTTTGCATTAGACGCTCAAATATGCACCAGAATCCAACAGATCAGAATCATGGCTGCTGGACGTAGTGTATCATCTTACAGAAGAGGCTCAAATATGGACCGGAAGCCAACTGGTCAAATGCCATGCTGCTGGACGTAGTTTATCTTTTTACATTAGACCCTCAAATATGCACCAGAAACCATGAGATCAGAAAAAGGTCTGCTGGATGTAGTGTATCACCTTACACAAGACGCTCAAATATGGACCGGAAACCAACAGATCAGAGGCCATGCTGCTGGGCGTAGTTTATCTTTTTACATTAGACGCTCAAATATTCACCAGAAACCAAGGGATCAGAAACAGGACTGCTGGACGTTGTGTATCATCTTACACAAGACGCTCAAATATGGACCGGAATCCAACAGGTCAGAGGCCATGCTGCTGGACGTAGTTAAAATCTTACATTAGACGTTCAAATATGGACCGGAAACCAACAGATCAGAGGCCTTGCAGCTGGACGCAGTTTATCTTTTTACATTAGACGCTCAAATATGCACCAGAAACCAACAGATCAGAATCATGGCTGCTGGACGTAGTGTATCATCTTACACAAGACGCTCAAATATGGACCTGAAGCCAACAGGTCAGAGGCCATGCTGCTGGACGCAGTGTAAAATCTTACATTAGACGCTCAAATATGGATGGGAAACCAACAGATCAGAGGCCATGCTGCTGGACGTAGTTTATCTTTTTACATTAGACGCTCAAATATGCACCAGAAACCAAGATATCAGAAACAGGGCTGCTGGACATAGTGTATCATCTTAAAAAAGACGCACAAATATGGACCGGAACCCAACAGGTCAGAGGTCATGCTGCTGGCCGTATTCTAAAATCTTACATTAGACGCTCAAATACGGAGCGGAAACCAGCAGATCAGAGGCCATGCTGCTGGTCGTAGTTTATCTTTTTACATTAGACGCTCAAATATGCACCAGAAACCAACAGATCATAACCATGGCTGCTAGACGTAGTGTATAATCTTACACAAGACGCTCAAATATGGACCGGAAACTAACAGGTCAGAGGTCATGCTGCTGGGTGTAGTCTAAAATCTTACATTGGACGCTCAAATATCGATGGGAAACCAACAGATCAGAGGCCATGCTGCTGGACGTAGTTTATCTTTTTACATTAGACGCTCAAATATGTACCAGAAACCAAGAGATCAGAAACAGGGCTGCTGGACGTAGTGTATCATCTTAAAAAAGACGCACAAATATGGACCGGAACCCAACAGGTCAGAGGTCATTCTGCTGGACGTAGTCTAAAATCTTACATTAGACGCTCAAATATGGATGGGAAACCAACAGATCAGAGTCCATGCTGCGGGGCGTAGTTTATATTTTTACATTAGACGCTCAAATATGCACCAGACACCAACAGATCAGAAACAGGGCTGCTGGACGTAGTGTATAATCTTACACAAGACGCTCAAATATGGACCGGAAGCCAACAGGTCAGAGGCCATGCTGCTGGACGTATCTAAAATCTTACATTAAACGCTCAAATATGGACCCGAAACCAACAGATCAGAGGCCATGCTGCTGGACGTAGTTTATCTTTTTACATTAGACGCTCAAATATGCACCAGAAACCAAAAGAGATCAGAAACAGGGCTGCTGGACGTAGTGTATCATCTTAAAAAAGAAACACAAATATGGACCGGAACCCAACAGGTCAGAGGTCATGCTGCTGGACGTAGTCTAAAATCTTACATTAGAGGCTCAAATATGGAACGGAATCCAACAGATCAGAGGCCATGCTGCTGGACGTAGTTTATCTTTTGACATTAGACGCTCAAATATGCACCAGAAACCAAGAGGTCATAAACAGGGCTGCTGGACGTAGTGTAACAACTTAAAAAGACGCACAAATATGGACCGGAAGCCAACAGGTCAGAGGTCATTCTGCTGGACGTAGTGTAAAATCTTACATTAGACGCTCAAATATGGATGGGATACCAACAGATCAGAGTCCATGCTGCGGGGCGTAGTTTATCTTTTTACATTAGACGCTCAAATATGCACCAGACACCAACAGATCAGAAACAGGGCTGCTGGACGTAGTGTATAATCTTACACAAGACTCTCAAATATGGACCGGAAGCCAACAGGTCAGATGCCATGCTGCTGGACTTATCTAAAATCTTAATTTAGACGCTCAAATATGGACCCGAAACCAACAGATCAGAGGCCATGCTGCTGGACGTAGTTTATCTTTTTACATTAGACGCGCAAATATGCACCAGTAACCAACAGATCAGAAACATGGCTGCTAGACGTAGTGTATAATCTTACACAAGACGCTCAAATATGGACCGGAAACTAACAGGTCAGAGGTCATGCTGCTGGACGTAGTCTAAAATCTTACATTAGAGGCTCAAATATGGAACGGAATCCAACAGATCAGAGGCCATGCTGCTGGACGTAGTTTATCTTTTGACATTAGACGCTCAAATATGCACCAGAAACCAAGAGGTCATAAACAGGGCTGCTGGACGTAGTGTAACAACTTAAAAAGACGCACAAATATGGACCGGAAGCCAACAGGTCAGAGGTCATTCTGCTGGACGTAGTCTAAAATCTTACATTAGACGCTCAAATATGGATGGGATACCAACAGATCAGAGTCCATGCTGCGGGGCGTAGTTTATCTTTTTACATTAGACGCTCAAATATGCACCAGACACCAAGAGATCAGAAAAACGTCTGCTGGATGTATTGTATCATCTTACACAAGACGCACAAATATGGACCGGAAGACAACAGGTCAGAGGCCATGCTGCTGGACGTAGTCTATATTTTTACATTAGACCCTCAAATATGCACCAGAAACCAAGAGATCGGAAACAGGACTGCTGGACGTTGTGTATCATCTTACACAAGACGCACAAATATGGACCGGAAGCCAACAGGTCAGAGGCCATGCTGCTGGACGTAGTCTATATTTTTACATTAGACGCTCAAATATGCACCAGAAAGCATGAGTTCAGAAACAGGGCTGCTGGAGGTAGTGTATCATCTTACACAAGACGCAAAAATATGGACCAGAAGCCAACAGGTCAGAGGCCATGCTGCTGGACGTAGTCTAAAATATTACATTAGACGCTCAAATATGGACGGGAAACCAACAGATCAGAGGCCATGCTGCTGGACGTAGTTTATCTTTTTACATTAGACGCTCAAATATGCACCAGAAACCAAGAGATCAGAAACAAGGCTGCTGGACGTAGTTTATCATCTTACAAAAGACGCACAAATTTGGACCGGAACCCAACAGGGCAGAGGTCATGCTGATGGACGTAGTCTAAAATCTTACATTAGACGCTCAAATATGGACCGGAAACCAACAGATCAGAGGCCATGCTGCTGGTCGTAGTTTATCTTTTTACATTAGACGCTCAAATATTCACCAGAAACCAAGAAGTCAGAAACAGGGCTGCTGGACGTAGTGTATCATCTTAGAAAAGACGCACAAATATGGACCGGAAGCCAACAGGTCAGAGGTCACGCTGCTGGACGTAGTCTAAAATCTTACATTAGACGCTCAAATATGGACCGGAAACCAACAGATCAGAGGCCATGCTGCTGGACGTATTTTATCTTTTTACATTAGACGCTCAAATATGCACCAGAAACCAAGAGGTCAGAAACATGGCTGCTAGACGTAGTGTATAATCTTACACAAAACGCTCAAATATGGACCGGAAACTAAAAGGTCAGAGGTCATGCTGCTCGACGTAGTCTAATATCTTACATTAGACGCTCAAATATGGACCCGAAACCAACAGATCAGAGGCCATGCTGCTGAACGTAGTTTATCTTTTTACATTAGACCCTCAAATATGCACCAGAATCCAAGAGATCAGAAAAACGTTTGCTGGATGTAGTGTATCATCTTACACAAGACGCTCAAATATGGACCGGAAACCAACAGATCAGAGGCCATGCTGCTGGGCGTAGTTTATCTTTTTACATTAGACGCTCAAATATTCACCAGAAACCAATAGATCAGAAACAGGGCTGCTGGACGTAGTGTATCATCTTACACAAGACGCTCACATATGGACCGGAAGCCAACTGGTAAGAGGCCATGCTGCTGGACGTAGTCTAAAATCTTACATTAGACGCTCAAATATGGACCGGAAACCAACAGATCTGAGGCCATGCTGCTGGGCGTTTCTGGTGCATATTTGAGCATCTAATGAAAAAGATATACTCCGCCCAGCAGCATAGCCTCTGATCTGTTGTTTTCCGGTCCACATTTGAGCGTCTAATGTAAGATTTTAGACTACATGCAGCAGCATTTCCTCTGATCTGTTGGCTTCCGGTCCATCTTTGAGCGTCTTGTCTAAGATGATACACTACGTCCAGCAGCCATGATTCTGATATGTTGGTTCTGGTGCATATTTGAGCGTCTAATGTAAAAAGATATACTACGTCCAGCAGCATGGCCTCTGACCTGTTGGCTTCCGGTCCATATTTGAGTGTTTGTGTAAGATGATACACTACGTCCAGCAGCCGTGATTCTTATCTGTTGGTTTCTGGTGCATATTTGAGCCTCTAATGTAAGAATATAAACTACAACCAGCAGCAAGGCCTCTGATCTGTTGGTTTCCGGACCATATTTGAGCGTCTAATGTAAGATTTTAGACTATATGCAGGAGCATGGCCTCTGACCTGTTGGCTTCCGGTCCATATTTGTGCGTCTTGTGTAAGATGATACACTACGTCCAGCAGACATGATTCTGATCTGTTGGTTTCAGTACATATTTGAGCGTCTAATGTAAATAGATAAACTACGTCCAGCAGCATGGACTCTGACCTGTTGGCTTCCGGTCCATATTTGAGCGTCTTGTGTAAGATGATACACTACGTCCAGAAGCCATGATTCTGATCTGTTGGTTTCTGGTGCATATTTGAGCGTCTGATGTAAAAAGATTAACTACGTCCAGCAGCATGGCCTCTGATATGTTGGTTTCCGGTCCATATTTGAGCCTCTAATGTAAGATTTGAGACTACCTCCAGCAGCATTGCCTCTGACTTGTTGGCTTCCGGTCCATATGTGAGCGTCTTGTGTAAGAGAATACACTACGTCCAGCAGGCATGATTCTGATATGTTGGTTTCTGGTGCATATTTGAGCGTCTAATGTAAGATTTTAGAATACGTCCAGCAGCATTGCCTCTGACCTGTTGGGTTCCGGTCCATATTTGAGCGTATTGTGTAAGATGATACACTACGTCCAGCAGACCTGTTTCTGATCTGTTGGTGTCTGGTGCATATTTGAGCGTCTAATGTAAAAATATAAACTACGCCCAGCAGCATGGCATCTGATCTGTTGGTATCCGGTCCATATTTGAGCGTCTAATGGAAGATTTTAGACTACGTCCAGCAGCATGGCCTCTGACCTGTTGGCTTCCGGTCCATATTTGAGCGTCTTGTGTGAGATGATACACTACGTCCAGCAGCCATGATTCTGATCTCTTGGTTTCTGGTTCATATTTGAGCGTCTAATATAAAAAGATCAACTACGACCAGCAGAATGGCCTCTGATCTGTTGGTTTCCGGTCCATATTTGAGCGTCTAATGTAAGATTTTAGACTACGTCCAGCAGCATGGTCTCTGACATGTTGGCTTCCGGTGCATATTCGAGCGTCTTGTGTGAGATGATACACTACGTCCAGCAGCCATGATTCGGATCTGTTGGTTTCAGTACATATTTGAGCGTCTAATGTAAATAGATAAACTACATCCAGCAGCATGGCCTCTGATCTGTTGGTTTCCCGTCCATATTTGAGCGTCTAATGTAAGATTTTAGAATACGTCCAGCAGCATGGCATCTGACCTGTTGGTTTCCGGTCCATATTTGAGCGTCTTGTGTAAGATGATACACTACGTCTAGCAGTCCTGTTTCTGATCTCTTGGTTTCTGGTGCATATTTGAGCGTCTAATGTAAAAAGATAAACTACGTCCAGCAGCATGGCCTCTGACCTGTTGGCTTCCGGTCCATATTTGAGCGTCTTGTGTAAGATGATACACTACGTCCAGAAGCCATGATTCTTATCTGTTGGTTTCTGCTGCATATTTGAGCGACTGATGTAAAAAGATTAACTACGTCCAGCAGCATGGCCTCTGATCTGTTGGTTTCCGGTCCATATTTGAGCCTCTAATGTAAGATTTGAGACTACGTCCAGCAGCATTGCCTCTGACTTGTTGGCTTCCGGTCCATATTTGAGCGTATTGTGTAAGATGATACACTACGTCCAGCAGACCTGTTTCTGATCTGTTGGTGTCTGGTGCATATTTGAGCGTCTAATGTAAAAATATAAACTACGCCCAGCAGCATGGCCTCTGATCTGTTGGTTTCCGGTCCATATTTGAGCGTCTAATGTAAGATTTTAGACTACGTCCTGCAGCATGGCCTCTGACCTGTTGGCTTCCGGTCCATATTTGAGCGTCTTGTGTGAGATGATACACTACGTCCAGCAGCCATGATTCGGATCTGTTGGTTTCTGGCGCATATTTGAGCGTCTAATGTAAAAAGATAAACAACGTCCACCAGCATGGCCTCTGAACTCTTTGCTTCCGGTCCATATTTGAGCGTCTTGTGTAAGATGATACACTACGTCCAGCAGCCCTGTTTCTGATCTCTTGCTTTCTGGTGCATATTTGAGCGTCTAATGTAGAAATAATAAAACTAGGTCCAGCAGCATGGCCTCTGACCTGTTGGCTTCCGGTCCATATTTGAGCGTCTTGAGTAAGATGATACACTTCGTCCAGCAGACCTGTTTCTGATCTGTTTGTGTCTGGTGCATATTTGAGTGTCTAATGTATAAAGATAAATTGCGTCCAGTAGCATGGCCTCTGATCTGTTGGTTTCCGGTCCATATTTGAGCGTCTAATGTAAGATTTTAGATTACATGCAGCAGTATTGCCTCTAATCTGTTGGCTTCCCGTCCATATTTGAGCGTGTTGTGTAAGATGATATACTACGTCCAGCAGCCATGATTCTGATATGTTGGTTTCTGGTACATATTTGAGTTTCTAATGTAAAAATATAAACTACGTCCAGCAGCATGGCCTCTGAACTGTTGGTTTCCGGTCCATATTTGGGCGTCTAATGTAAGATTTTAGACTACATTCTGCAGCATGGCCTCTGTCCTGTTGGCTTCCGGTTCATATTTGAGCGTCTTGTGTAAGATGATACACTACGTCCAGCAGCCATGATTCTGATCTGTTGGATTCTGGTGCATATTTGAGCGTCTAATGTAAATAGATAAACTACGTCCAGCAGCATGGCCTCTGATCTGTTGGTTTCCGGTCCATATTTGAGCGTCTAATGTAAGATTTTAGACTACAAGCAGCAGCATTGCCTCTAATCTGTTGGCTTCCCGTCCATATTTGAGCGTGTTGTGTAAGATGATATACTACGTCCAGCAGCCATGATTCTGATCTGTTGGATTCTGGTGCATATTTGAGCGTCTAATTTAAATAGATAAACTACGTCCAGCAGCATGGCCTCTGATCTGTGAGATTCCCGTCCATATTTGAGCGTCTAATGTAAGATTTTAGATTTCGTCCAGCAGCATGGCCTCTGACCTGTTGGCTTCCGTTCCATATTTCAGCGTCTTGTGTAAGATGATACATTACGTCCAGCAGCACTGTTTCTGATCTGTTGGTGTCTGGTGGATATTTGAGCGTCTAATGTAAAAATATAAACTACGTCCAGCAGCATGGCCTCTGATCTGTTGGTTTCCGGTCCATATTTGAGCGTCTAATGTAAGATTTTAGACTACATGCAGCAGCATTGCCTCTGATCTGTTGGCTTCAGGTCCATATTTGAGCGTCTTGTGTAAGATGATACACTACGTCCAGCAGCCAGGATTCTGATCTGTTGGTTTCTGGTGCATATTTGAGCGTCTAATGTAAAAAGATAAACTACGCCCAGCAGCATGGCCTCTGATCCGTTGGTTTCCGGTCCATAATCTAGCGTCTAATGTAAGATTTTTGACTACGTCCAGCAGCATGGCCTCTGACCTGTTGGCATCCGGTCCATATTTGAGCGTCTTGTGTAAGATGATACACTTCCTCCAGCAGCCCTGTTTCTGATCTCTTGCATTCTAGTGCATATTTGAGCGTCTAATGTAGAAATATAAACTACGTCCAGCAGCATGGCCTCTGATCTGTTGGTTTACCGTCCATATTTGAGCGTCTAATGTAAGATTTTAGACAACGACCAGCAGCATGGCCTCTGACCTGTTGGCTTCCGGTCCATATTTGAGCGTCTTTTGTAAGATGATACAAAATGTCCAGCAGACCTGTTTTTGATCTGTTGGTGTCTGGTGCATATTTGAGAGTCTAATGTAAAAAGATAAACTACGTCCAGCAGCATGGCCTCTGAACTGTTGGCTTCTGGTCCATATTTGAGCGTCTTGTGTAAGATGATACACTACGTCCAGGACCCATCATTCTGATCTGTTGGTTTCTGGTGCATATTTGAGCGTCTAATGTAAAAAGATAAACTACGTCCAGCAGCATGGCCTCTGATACGTTGGTTTGCAGTCCATATTTGAGCGTCTAATGTAAGATTTTAGAATACGTCCAGCAGCATGGCCTCTGACCTGTTGGCTTCCCGTCCATATTTGGGCGTCTAATGTAAGATTTTAGTCTACGTCCTGCAGCATGGCCTCTGACCTCTTGGCTTCCGGTGCATATTCGAGCGTCTTGTGTGAGATGATACACTACGTCCAGCAGCCATGATTCGGATCTGTTGGTTTCTGGCGCATATTTGAGCGTCTAATGTAAAAAGATAAACAACGTCCACCAGCATGGCCTCTGAACTCTTTGCTTCCGGTCCATATTTGAGCGTCTTGTGTAAGATGATACACTTCGTCCAGCAGCCCTGTTTCTGATCTCTTGCTTTCTGGTGCATATTTGAGCGTCTAATGTAGAAATAATAAAACTAGGTCCAGCAGCATGGCCTCTGACCTGTTGGCTTCCGGTCCATATTTGAGCGACTAATGTAAGATTGTAGACTATATGCAACAGCATTGCCTCTGATCTGTTGGCTTCCGGTCCATATTTGAGCGTCTTGAGTAAGATGATACACTTCGTCCAGCAGACCTGTTTCTGATCTTTTGATGTCTGGTGCATATTTGAGCGTCTAATGTAAAAATATAAACTACGTCCAGCAGCATGGCCTCTGATCTGTTAGTTTCCGGTCCATATTTGAGCGTCTAATGTAAGATTTTAGACTACATGCAGCAGCATTGCCTCTGATCTGTTGGCTTCAGGTCCATATTTGAGCGTCTTGTGTAATATGATACACTACGTCCAGCAGCCAGTATTCTGATCTGTTGGTTTCTGGTGCATATTTGAGCGTCTAATGTAAAAAGATAAACTACGCCCAGCAGCATGGCCTCTGATCCGTTGGTTTCCGGTCCATAATCTAGCGTCTAATGTAAGATTTTTGACTACGTCCAGCAGCATGGCCTCTGACCTGTTGGCATCCGGTCCATATTTGAGCGTCTTGTGTAAGATGATACACTACCTCCAGCAGCCCTGTTTCTGATCTCTTGCATTCTAGTGCATATTTGAGCGTCTAATGTAGAAACATAAACTACGTCCAGCAGCATGGCCTCTGATCTGTTGGTTTACCGTCCATATTTGCGCGTCTAATGTAAGATTTTAGAATACGTCCAGCAGCATGGCCTCTGACCTGTTGGCTTCCGGTCCATATTTGAGCCTCTTTTGTAAGATGATACAATACGTCCAGCAGACCTGTTTCTGATTTGTTGGTGTCTGGTGCATATTTGAGTGTCTAATGTAAAAAGATAAACTACGTCCAGCAGCATGTCCTCTGAACTGTTGGCTTCTGGTCCATATTTGAGCGTCTTGTGTAAGATGATACACTACGTCCAGGACCCATCATTCTGATCTGTTGGTTTCTGGTGCATATTCGAGCGACTAATGTAAAATATATACTACGACCACACAGCATGGCCTCTGATCTGTTCGTTTCCGGTCCATATTTGAGCGTCCAATGTAAGATTTTAGAATACGACAAGCAGCATGGCCTCTGACCTGTTGGCTTCCGGTCCATATTTGAGCGTCTTGTGTAAGATGATACACTACGTCCACCAGCCCTGTTTCTGATCTATTGGATTCTGATGCATATTTGAGCGTCTTGTGTAAGATTATACACTACGTCCAGCAGCCATGATTCTTATCTGTTTCTATCTGGTGCATATTTGAGCGTCTAATGTAAAAAGATAAACTACGTCCAGCAACATGGCCTCTGATCTTTTGGCTTCTGGTCCATATTTGAGCGTCTAATGTAAGATTTTTGACTACGTCCAGAAGCATGGCCTCTGACCTGTCGGCTTCCGGTCCATATTTGAGATTCTTGTGTAAGATAATACACTACGTTCAAGAGCCCTGTTTCTGATCTCTTGCTTTCTAGTGCATATTTGAGCGTCTAATGTAAACAGATAAACTTCGTCCAGCAGCATGGCCTCTGATCTGTTGGTTTCCGGTCCATATTTGAGCGTCTAATGTAAGATTTTAGAATACGTCCAGCAGCATGGCATCTGACCTGTTTGCTTCCGGTCCATATTTGAGCGTCTTGTGTAAGATGATATACTACGTCCAGCTGCCTTGTTTCTGACCTCTTGGTTTCTGGTGCATATTTGAGCGTCTAATGTAAAAAGATAAACTACGTCCAGCAGCATGGCCTCTGATCATTTGGTTTCAGGTCCATATTTGGGCGTCTAATGTAAGATTTAGTCTACGTCCAGCAGCATGGCCTCTGATCTGTTGTCTTCCGGTCCATATTTAAGCGTCTTGTGTAAGATGATACACTACGTCCAGCAGCCATGATTCTGATCTGTTGTTTTCTGGTGCATATTTGAGCGTCTAATGTAAAAAGATAAACTACCTCCAGCAGCATGGCCTCTGATACGTTGGTTTCCGGTCCATATTTGAGCGTCTAATGTAAGATTTTAGAATACGTCCAGTAGCATGGCCTCTGACCTGTTGGCTTCCCGTCCATATTTGAGCGTCTTGTGTAAGATGATACACTACGTCCAGCAGCCATGATTCTGATCTGTTTGTTTCTGGTACATATTTCAGCTTCTAATGTAAAAAGATACATAACGTCCAGCAGCATGGCCTCTGAACTGTTGGCTTTGGGTTTATATTTGAGCGTCTTGTGTAAGATGATACACTACCCCCAGCACCCATGATTCTGATCTGTTGGTTTCTGGTGCATATTCGAGCGACTAATGTAAAAAGATAAACTACGACCAGCAGCATGGCCTCTGATCTGTTAGATTCCGGTCCATATTTGAGCGTCTAATGTAAGATTTTAGAATACGTCCAGCAGCATGGCCTCTTACCTGTTGGCTTCAGGTCCATATTTGAGCGTCTTGTGTAAGGTGATACACTACGTCCAGCAGCCATGATTCTGATCTCTTGGTTTCTGGTACATATTTGAGCTTCTAATGTAAAAAGATATACTACGTCCAGCAGCATGGCCTCTGACCTGTTGGCTTCCGGTCAATATTTGAGTGTTTGTGTAAGATGATACACTACGTCCAGCAGCCGTGATTCTTATCTGTTGGTTTCTGGTGCATATTTGAGCCTCTAATGTAAGAAGATAAACTACAACCAGCAGCATGGCCTCTGATCTGTTGGTTTCCGGACCATATTTGACCGTCTAATGTAAGATTTTAGACTATATGCAGGAGCATGGCCTCTGACCTGTTGGCTTCCGGTCCATATTTGTGCGTCTTGTGTAAGATGATACACTACGTCCAGCAGACATGATTCTGATCTGTTGGTTTCAGTACATATTTGAGCGTCTAATGTAAATAGATAAACTACGTCCAGCAGCATGGCCTCTGATCTGTTGGTTTACCGTCCATATTTGCGCGTCTTATGTAAGATTTTAGAATACGTCCAGCAGCATGGCCTCTGACCTGTTGGCTTCCGGTCCATATTTGAGCCTCTTTTGTAAGATGATACAATACGTCCAGCAGACCTGTTTCTGATTTGTTGGTGTCTGGTGCATATTTGAGTGTCTAATGTAAAAAGATAAACTACGTCCAGCAGCATGTCCTCTGAACTGTTGGCTTCTTGTCCATATTTGAGCGTCTTGTGTAAGATGATACACTACGTCCAGGACCCATCATTCTGATCTGTTGGTTTCTGGTGCATATTCGAGCGACTAATGTAAAATATATACTACGACCACACAGCATGGCCTCTGATCTGTTCGTTTCCGGTCCATATTTGAGCGTCCAATGTAAGATTTTAGAATACGACAAGCAGCATGGCCTCTGACCTGTTGGCTTCCGGTCCATATTTGAGCGTCTTGTGTAAGATGATACACTACGTCCACCAGCCCTGTTTCTGATCTATTGGATTCTGATGCATATTTGAGCGTCTTGTGTAAGATTATACACTACGTCCAGCAGCCATGATTCTTATCTGTTTCTATCTGGTGCATATTTGAGCGTCTAATGTAAAAAGATAAACTACGTCCAGCAACATGGCCTCTGATCTTTTGGCTTCTGGTCCATATTTGAGCGTCTAATGTAAGATTTTTGACTACGTCCAGAAGCATGGCCTCTGACCTGTCGGCTTCCGGTCCATATTTGAGATTCTTGTGTAAGATAATACACTACGTTCAAGAGCCCTGTTTCTGATCTCTTGCTTTCTAGTGCATATTTGAGCGTCTAATGTAAACAGATAAACTTCGTCCAGCAGCATGGCCTCTGATCTGTTGGTTTCCGGTCCATATTTGAGCGTCTAATGTAAGATTTTAGAATACGTCCAGCAGCATGGCATCTGACCTGTTTGCTTCCGGTCCATATTTGAGCGTCTTGTGTAAGATGATATACTACGTCCAGCTGCCTTGTTTCTGACCTCTTGGTTTCTGGTGCATATTTGAGCGTCTAATGTAAAAAGATAAACTACGTCCAGCAGCATGGCCTCTGATCATTTGGTTTCAGGTCCATATTTGGGCGTCTAATGTAAGATTTAGTCTACGTCCAGCAGCATGGCCTCTGATCTGTTGTCTTCCGGTCCATATTTAAGCGTCTTGTGTAAGATGATACACTACGTCCAGCAGCCATGATTCTGATCTGTTGTTTTCTGGTGCATATTTGAGCGTCTAATGTAAAAAGATAAACTACCTCCAGCAGCATGGCCTCTGATACGTTGGTTTCCTGTCCATATTTGAGCGTCTAATGTAAGATTTTAGAATACGTCCAGTAGCATGGCCTCTGACCTGTTGGCTTCCCGTCCATATTTGAGCGTCTTGTGTAAGATGATACACTACGTCCAGCAGCCATGATTCTGATCTGTTTGTTTCTGGTACATATTTCAGCTTCTAATGTAAAAAGATACATAACGTCCAGCAGCATGGCCTCTGAACTGTTGGCTTTGGGTTTATATTTGAGCGTCTTGTGTAAGATGATACACTACCCCCAGCACCCATGATTCTGATCTGTTGGTTTCTGGTGCATATTCGAGCGACTAATGTAAAAAGATAAACTACGACCAGCAGCATGGCCTCTGATCTGTTAGATTCCGGTCCATATTTGAGCGTCTAATGTAAGATTTTAGAATACGTCCAGCAGCATGGCCTCTTACCTGTTGGCTTCAGGTCCATATTTGAGCGTCTTGTGTAAGGTGATACACTACGTCCAGCAGCCATGATTCTGATCTCTTGGTTTCTGGTACATATTTGAGCTTCTAATGTAAAAAGATATACTACGTCCAGCAGCATGGCCTCTGACCTGTTGGCTTCCGGTCAATATTTGAGTGTTTGTGTAAGATGATACACTACGTCCAGCAGCCGTGATTCTTATCTGTTGGTTTCTGGTGCATATTTGAGCCTCTAATGTAAGAAGATAAACTACAACCAGCAGCATGGCCTCTGATCTGTTGGTTTCCGGACCATATTTGACCGTCTAATGTAAGATTTTAGACTATATGCAGGAGCATGGCCTCTGACCTGTTGGCTTCCGGTCCATATTTGTGCGTCTTGTGTAAGATGATACACTACGTCCAGCAGACATGATTCTGATCTGTTGGTTTCAGTACATATTTGAGCGTCTAATGTAAATAGATAAACTACATCCAGCAGCATGGCCTCTGATCTGTTGGTTTCCCGTCCATATTTGAGCGTCTAATGTAAGATTTTAGAATACGTCCAGCAGCATGGCCTCTGATCTGTTGTCTTCCGGTCCATATTTAAGCGTCTTGTGTAAGATGATACACTACGTCCAGCAGCCATGATTCTGATCTGTTGTTTTCTGGTGCATATTTGAGCGTCTAATGTAAAAAGATAAACTACCTCCAGCAGCATGGCCTCTGATACGTTGGTTTCCGGTCCATATTTGAGCGTCTAATGTAAGATTTTAGAATACGTCCAGTAGCATGGCCTCTGACCTGTTGGCTTCCCGTCCATATTTGAGCGTCTTGTGTAAGATGATACACTACGTCCAGCAGCCATGATTCTGATCTGTTTGTTTCTGGTACATATTTCAGCTTCTAATGTAAAAAGATACATAACGTCCAGCAGCATGGCCTCTGAACTGTTGGCTTTGGGTTTATATTTGAGCGTCTTGTGTAAGATGATACACTACCCCCAGCACCCATGATTCTGATCTGTTGGTTTCTGGTGCATATTCGAGCGACTAATGTAAAAAGATAAACTACGACCAGCAGCATGGCCTCTGATCTGTTAGATTCCGGTCCATATTTGAGCGTCTAATGTAAGATTTTAGAATACGTCCAGCAGCATGGCCTCTTACCTGTTGGCTTCAGGTCCATATTTGAGCGTCTTGTGTAAGGTGATACACTACGTCCAGCAGCCATGATTCTGATCTCTTGGTTTCTGGTACATATTTGAGCTTCTAATGTAAAAAGATATACTACGTCCAGCAGCATGGCCTCTGACCTGTTGGCTTCCGGTCAATATTTGAGTGTTTGTGTAAGATGATACACTACGTCCAGCAGCCGTGATTCTTATCTGTTGGTTTCTGGTGCATATTTGAGCCTCTAATGTAAGAAGATAAACTACAACCAGCAGCATGGCCTCTGATCTGTTGGTTTCCGGACCATATTTGACCGTCTAATGTAAGATTTTAGACTATATGCAGGAGCATGGCCTCTGACCTGTTGGCTTCCGGTCCATATTTGTGCGTCTTGTGTAAGATGATACACTACGTCCAGCAGACATGATTCTGATCTGTTGGTTTCAGTACATATTTGAGCGTCTAATGTAAATAGATAAACTACGTCCAGCAGCATGGCCTCTGATCTGTTGGTTTACCGTCCATATTTGCGCGTCTTATGTAAGATTTTAGAATACGTCCAGCAGCATGGCCTCTGACCTGTTGGCTTCCGGTCCATATTTGAGCCTCTTTTGTAAGATGATACAATACGTCCAGCAGACCTGTTTCTGATTTGTTGGTGTCTGGTGCATATTTGAGTGTCTAATGTAAAAAGATAAACTACGTCCAGCAGCATGTCCTCTGAACTGTTGGCTTCTTGTCCATATTTGAGCGTCTTGTGTAAGATGATACACTACGTCCAGGACCCATCATTCTGATCTGTTGGTTTCTGGTGCATATTCGAGCGACTAATGTAAAATATATACTACGACCACACAGCATGGCCTCTGATCTGTTCGTTTCCGGTCCATATTTGAGCGTCCAATGTAAGATTTTAGAATACGACAAGCAGCATGGCCTCTGACCTGTTGGCTTCCGGTCCATATTTGAGCGTCTTGTGTAAGATGATACACTACGTCCACCAGCCCTGTTTCTGATCTATTGGATTCTGATGCATATTTGAGCGTCTTGTGTAAGATTATACACTACGTCCAGCAGCCATGATTCTTATCTGTTTCTATCTGGTGCATATTTGAGCGTCTAATGTAAAAAGATAAACTACGTCCAGCAACATGGCCTCTGATCTTTTGGCTTCTGGTCCATATTTGAGCGTCTAATGTAAGATTTTTGACTACGTCCAGAAGCATGGCCTCTGACCTGTCGGCTTCCGGTCCATATTTGAGATTCTTGTGTAAGATAATACACTACGTTCAAGAGCCCTGTTTCTGATCTCTTGCTTTCTAGTGCATATTTGAGCGTCTAATGTAAAAAGATAAACTACGTCCAGCAGCATGGCCTCTGATCTGTTGGTTTCCGGTCCATATTTGAGCGTCTAATGTAAGATTTTAGAATACGTCCAGCAGCATGGCATCTGACCTGTTTGCTTCCGGTCCATATTTGAGCGTCTTGTGTAAGATGATATACTACGTCCAGCTGCCTTGTTTCTGACCTCTTGGTTTCTGGTGCATATTTGAGCGTCTAATGTAAAAAGATAAACTACGTCCAGCAGCATGGCCTCTGATCATTTGGTTTCAGGTCCATATTTGGGCGTCTAATGTAAGATTTAGTCTACGTCCAGCAGCATGGCCTCTGATCTGTTGTCTTCCGGTCCATATTTAAGCGTCTTGTGTAAGATGATACACTACGTCCAGCAGCCATGATTCTGATCTGTTGTTTTCTGGTGCATATTTGAGCGTCTAATGTAAAAAGATAAACTACCTCCAGCAGCATGGCCTCTGATACGTTGGTTTCCGGTCCATATTTGAGCGTCTAATGTAAGATTTTAGAATACGTCCAGTAGCATGGCCTCTGACCTGTTGGCTTCCCGTCCATATTTGAGCGTCTTGTGTAAGATGATACACTACGTCCAGCAGCCATGATTCTGATCTGTTTGTTTCTGGTACATATTTCAGCTTCTAATGTAAAAAGATACATAACGTCCAGCAGCATGGCCTCTGAACTGTTGGCTTTGGGTTTATATTTGAGCGTCTTGTGTAAGATGATACACTACCCCCAGCACCCATGATTCTGATCTGTTGGTTTCTGGTGCATATTCGAGCGACTAATGTAAAAAGATAAACTACGACCAGCAGCATGGCCTCTGATCTGTTAGATTCCGGTCCATATTTGAGCGTCTAATGTAAGATTTTAGAATACGTCCAGCAGCATGGCCTCTTACCTGTTGGCTTCAGGTCCATATTTGAGCGTCTTGTGTAAGGTGATACACTACGTCCAGCAGCCATGATTCTGATCTCTTGGTTTCTGGTACATATTTGAGCTTCTAATGTAAAAAGATATACTACGTCCAGCAGCATGGCCTCTGACCTGTTGGCTTCCGGTCAATATTTGAGTGTTTGTGTAAGATGATACACTACGTCCAGCAGCCGTGATTCTTATCTGTTGGTTTCTGGTGCATATTTGAGCCTCTAATGTAAGAAGATAAACTACAACCAGCAGCATGGCCTCTGATCTGTTGGTTTCCGGACCATATTTGACCGTCTAATGTAAGATTTTAGACTATATGCAGGAGCATGGCCTCTGACCTGTTGGCTTCCGGTCCATATTTGTGCGTCTTGTGTAAGATGATACACTACGTCCAGCAGACATGATTCTGATCTGTTGGTTTCAGTACATATTTGAGCGTCTAATGTAAATAGATAAACTACGTCCAGCAGCATGGCCTCTGATCTGTTGGTTTACCGTCCATATTTGCGCGTCTTATGTAAGATTTTAGAATACGTCCAGCAGCATGGCCTCTGACCTGTTGGCTTCCGGTCCATATTTGAGCCTCTTTTGTAAGATGATACAATACGTCCAGCAGACCTGTTTCTGATTTGTTGGTGTCTGGTGCATATTTGAGTGTCTAATGTAAAAAGATAAACTACGTCCAGCAGCATGTCCTCTGAACTGTTGGCTTCTTGTCCATATTTGAGCGTCTTGTGTAAGATGATACACTACGTCCAGGACCCATCATTCTGATCTGTTGGTTTCTGGTGCATATTCGAGCGACTAATGTAAAATATATACTACGACCACACAGCATGGCCTCTGATCTGTTCGTTTCCGGTCCATATTTGAGCGTCCAATGTAAGATTTTAGAATACGACAAGCAGCATGGCCTCTGACCTGTTGGCTTCCGGTCCATATTTGAGCGTCTTGTGTAAGATGATACACTACGTCCACCAGCCCTGTTTCTGATCTATTGGATTCTGATGCATATTTGAGCGTCTTGTGTAAGATTATACACTACGTCCAGCAGCCATGATTCTTATCTGTTTCTATCTGGTGCATATTTGAGCGTCTAATGTAAAAAGATAAACTACGTCCAGCAACATGGCCTCTGATCTTTTGGCTTCTGGTCCATATTTGAGCGTCTAATGTAAGATTTTTGACTACGTCCAGAAGCATGGCCTCTGACCTGTCGGCTTCCGGTCCATATTTGAGATTCTTGTGTAAGATAATACACTACGTTCAAGAGCCCTGTTTCTGATCTCTTGCTTTCTAGTGCATATTTGAGCGTCTAATGTAAAAAGATAAACTACGTCCAGCAGCATGGCCTCTGATCTGTTGGTTTCCGGTCCATATTTGAGCGTCTAATGTAAGATTTTAGAATACGTCCAGCAGCATGGCATCTGACCTGTTTGCTTCCGGTCCATATTTGAGCGTCTTGTGTAAGATGATATACTACGTCCAGCTGCCTTGTTTCTGACCTCTTGGTTTCTGGTGCATATTTGAGCGTCTAATGTAAAAAGATAAA
Organism: Acanthosepion esculentum; assembly: GCA_964036315.1. Classification (NCBI taxonomy): domain Eukaryota; kingdom Metazoa; phylum Mollusca; class Cephalopoda; order Sepiida; family Sepiidae; genus Acanthosepion; species Acanthosepion esculentum. The sequence continues at coordinate 69,896,950 of OZ038514.1, forward strand.
CTACGTCCAGCAGCATGGCCTCTGATCATTTGGTTTCAGGTCCATATTTGGGCGTCTAATGTAAGATTTAGTCTACGTCCAGCAGCATGGCCTCTGATCTGTTGTCTTCCGGTCCATATTTAAGCGTCTTGTGTAAGATGATACACTACGTCCAGCAGCCATGATTCTGATCTGTTGTTTTCTGGTGCATATTTGAGCGTCTAATGTAAAAAGATAAACTACCTCCAGCAGCATGGCCTCTGATACGTTGGTTTCCGGTCCATATTTGAGCGTCTAATGTAAGATTTTAGAATACGTCCAGTAGCATGGCCTCTGACCTGTTGGCTTCCCGTCCATATTTGAGCGTCTTGTGTAAGATGATACACTACGTCCAGCAGCCATGATTCTGATCTGTTTGTTTCTGGTACATATTTCAGCTTCTAATGTAAAAAGATACATAACGTCCAGCAGCATGGCCTCTGAACTGTTGGCTTTGGGTTTATATTTGAGCGTCTTGTGTAAGATGATACACTACCCCCAGCACCCATGATTCTGATCTGTTGGTTTCTGGTGCATATTCGAGCGACTAATGTAAAAAGATAAACTACGACCAGCAGCATGGCCTCTGATCTGTTAGATTCCGGTCCATATTTGAGCGTCTAATGTAAGATTTTAGAATACGTCCAGCAGCATGGCCTCTTACCTGTTGGCTTCAGGTCCATATTTGAGCGTCTTGTGTAAGGTGATACACTACGTCCAGCAGCCATGATTCTGATCTCTTGGTTTCTGGTACATATTTGAGCTTCTAATGTAAAAAGATATACTACGTCCAGCAGCATGGCCTCTGACCTGTTGGCTTCCGGTCAATATTTGAGTGTTTGTGTAAGATGATACACTACGTCCAGCAGCCGTGATTCTTATCTGTTGGTTTCTGGTGCATATTTGAGCCTCTAATGTAAGAAGATAAACTACAACCAGCAGCATGGCCTCTGATCTGTTGGTTTCCGGACCATATTTGACCGTCTAATGTAAGATTTTAGACTATATGCAGGAGCATGGCCTCTGACCTGTTGGCTTCCGGTCCATATTTGTGCGTCTTGTGTAAGATGATACACTACGTCCAGCAGACATGATTCTGATCTGTTGGTTTCAGTACATATTTGAGCGTCTAATGTAAATAGATAAACTACGTCCAGCAGCATGGCCTCTGATCTGTTGGTTTACCGTCCATATTTGCGCGTCTTATGTAAGATTTTAGAATACGTCCAGCAGCATGGCCTCTGACCTGTTGGCTTCCGGTCCATATTTGAGCCTCTTTTGTAAGATGATACAATACGTCCAGCAGACCTGTTTCTGATTTGTTGGTGTCTGGTGCATATTTGAGTGTCTAATGTAAAAAGATAAACTACGTCCAGCAGCATGTCCTCTGAACTGTTGGCTTCTTGTCCATATTTGAGCGTCTTGTGTAAGATGATACACTACGTCCAGGACCCATCATTCTGATCTGTTGGTTTCTGGTGCATATTCGAGCGACTAATGTAAAATATATACTACGACCACACAGCATGGCCTCTGATCTGTTCGTTTCCGGTCCATATTTGAGCGTCCAATGTAAGATTTTAGAATACGACAAGCAGCATGGCCTCTGACCTGTTGGCTTCCGGTCCATATTTGAGCGTCTTGTGTAAGATGATACACTACGTCCACCAGCCCTGTTTCTGATCTATTGGATTCTGATGCATATTTGAGCGTCTTGTGTAAGATTATACACTACGTCCAGCAGCCATGATTCTTATCTGTTTCTATCTGGTGCATATTTGAGCGTCTAATGTAAAAAGATAAACTACGTCCAGCAACATGGCCTCTGATCTTTTGGCTTCTGGTCCATATTTGAGCGTCTAATGTAAGATTTTTGACTACGTCCAGAAGCATGGCCTCTGACCTGTCGGCTTCCGGTCCATATTTGAGATTCTTGTGTAAGATAATACACTACGTTCAAGAGCCCTGTTTCTGATCTCTTGCTTTCTAGTGCATATTTGAGCGTCTAATGTAAAAAGATAAACTACGTCCAGCAGCATGGCCTCTGATCTGTTGGTTTCCGGTCCATATTTGAGCGTCTAATGTAAGATTTTAGAATACGTCCAGCAGCATGGCATCTGACCTGTTTGCTTCCGGTCCATATTTGAGCGTCTTGTGTAAGATGATATACTACGTCCAGCTGCCTTGTTTCTGACCTCTTGGTTTCTGGTGCATATTTGAGCGTCTAATGTAAAAAGATAAACTACGTCCAGCAGCATGGCCTCTGATCATTTGGTTTCAGGTCCATATTTGGGCGTCTAATGTAAGATTTAGTCTACGTCCAGCAGCATGGCCTCTGATCTGTTGTCTTCCGGTCCATATTTAAGCGTCTTGTGTAAGATGATACACTACGTCCAGCAGCCATGATTCTGATCTGTTGTTTTCTGGTGCATATTTGAGCGTCTAATGTAAAAAGATAAACTATCTCCAGCAGCATGGCCTCTGATACGTTGGTTTCCGGTCCATATTTGAGCGTCTAATGTAAGATTTTAGAATACGTCCAGTAGCATGGCCTCTGACCTGTTGGCTTCCCGTCCATATTTGAGCGTCTTGTGTAAGATGATACACTACGTCCAGCAGCCATGATTCTGATCTGTTTGTTTCTGGTACATATTTCAGCTTCTAATGTAAAAAGATACATAACGTCCAGCAGCATGGCCTCTGAACTGTTGGCTTTGGGTTTATATTTGAGCGTCTTGTGTAAGATGATACACTACCCCCAGCACCCATGATTCTGATCTGTTGGTTTCTGGTGCATATTCGAGCGACTAATGTAAAAAGATAAACTACGACCAGCAGCATGGCCTCTGATCTGTTAGATTCCGGTCCATATTTGAGCGTCTAATGTAAGATTTTAGAATACGTCCAGCAGCATGGCCTCTTACCTGTTGGCTTCAGGTCCATATTTGAGCGTCTTGTGTAAGGTGATACACTACGTCCAGCAGCCATGATTCTGATCTCTTGGTTTCTGGTACATATTTGAGCTTCTAATGTAAAAAGATATACTACGTCCAGCAGCATGGCCTCTGACCTGTTGGCTTCCGGTCAATATTTGAGTGTTTGTGTAAGATGATACACTACGTCCAGCAGCCGTGATTCTTATCTGTTGGTTTCTGGTGCATATTTGAGCCTCTAATGTAAGAAGATAAACTACAACCAGCAGCATGGCCTCTGATCTGTTGGTTTCCGGACCATATTTGACCGTCTAATGTAAGATTTTAGACTATATGCAGGAGCATGGCCTCTGACCTGTTGGCTTCCGGTCCATATTTGTGCGTCTTGTGTAAGATGATACACTACGTCCAGCAGACATGATTCTGATCTGTTGGTTTCAGTACATATTTGAGCGTCTAATGTAAATAGATAAACTACATCCAGCAGCATGGCCTCTGATCTGTTGGTTTCCCGTCCATATTTGAGCGTCTAATGTAAGATTTTAGAATACGTCCAGCAGCATGGCATCTGACCTGTTGGTTTCCGGTCCATATTTGAGCGTCTTGTGTAAGATGATACACTAGGTCTAGCAGTACTGTTTCTGATCTCTTGGTTTCTGGTGCATATTTGAGCGTCTAATGTAAAAAGATAAACTACGTCCAGCAGCATGGCCTCTGACCTGTTGGCTTCCGGTCCATATTTGAGCGTCTTGTGTAAGATGATACACTACGTCCAGAAGCCATGATTCTTATCTGTTGGTTTCTGCTGCATATTTGAGCGACTGATGTAAAAAGATTAACTACGTCCAGCAGCATGGCCTCTGATCTGTTGATTTCCGGTCCATATTTGAGCCTCTAATGTAAGATTTGAGACTACGTCCAGCAGCATTGCCTCTGACTTGTTGGCTTCCGGTCCATATTTGAGCGTATTGTGTAAGATGATACACTACGTCCAGCAGACCTGTTTCTGATCTGTTGGTGTCTGGTGCATATTTGAGCGTCTAATGTAAAAATATAAACTACGCCCAGCAGCATGGCCTCTGATCTGTTGGTTTCCGGTCCATATTTGAGCGTCTAATGTAAGATTTTAGACTACGTCCTGCAGCATGGCCTCTGACCTGTTGGCTTCCGGTCCATATTTGAGCGTCTTGTGTGAGATGATACACTACGTCCAGCAGCCATGATTCGGATCTGTTGGTTTCTGGCGCATATTTGAGCGTCTAATGTAAAAAGATAAACAACGTCCACCAGCATGGCCTCTGAACTCTTTGCTTCCGGTCCATATTTGAGCGTCTTGTGTAAGATGATACACTACGTCCAGCAGCCCTGTTTCTGATCTCTTGCTTTCTGGTGCATATTTGAGCGTCTAATGTAGAAATAATAAAACTAGGTCCAGCAGCATGGCCTCTGACCTGTTGGCTTCCGGTCCATATTTGAGCGTCTTGAGTAAGATGATACACTTCGTCCAGCAGACCTGTTTCTGATCTGTTTGTGTCTGGTGCATATTTGAGTGTCTAATGTATAAAGATAAATTGCGTCCAGTAGCATGGCCTCTGATCTGTTGGTTTCCGGTCCATATTTGAGCGTCTAATGTAAGATTTTAGACTACATGCAGCAGCATTGCCTCTAATCTGTTGGCTTCCCGTCCATATTTGAGCGTGTTGTGTAAGATGATATACTACGTCCAGCAGCCATGATTCTGATATGTTGGTTTCTGGTACATATTTGAGCTTCTAATGTAAAAATATAAACTACGACCAGCAGCATGGCCTCTGAACTGTTGGTTTCCGGTCCATATTTGGGCGTCTAATGTAAGATTTTAGACTACATTCTGCAGCATGGCCTCTGTCCTGTTGGCTTCCGGTTCATATTTGAGCGTCTTGTGTAAGATGATACACTACGTCCAGCAGCCATGATTCTGATCTGTTGGATTCTGGTGCATATTTGAACGTCTAATGTAAATAGATAAACTACGTCCAGCAGCATGGCCTCTGATCTGTTGGTTTCCGGTCCATATTTGAGCGTCTAATGTAAGATTTTAGACTACAAGCAGCAGCATTGCCTCTAATCTGTTGGCTTCCCGTCCATATTTGAGCGTGTTGTGTAAGATGATATACTACGTCCAGCAGCCATGATTCTGATCTGTTGGATTCTGGTGCATAGTTGAGCGTCTAATTTAAATAGATAAACTACGTCCAGCAGCATGGCCTCTGATCTGTGAGATTCCCGTTCATATTTGAGCGTCTAATGTAAGATTTTAGATTTCGTCCAGCAGCATGGCCTCTGACCTGTTGGCTTCCGTTCCATATTTCAGCGTCTTGTGTAAGATGATACATTACGTCCAGCAGCACTGTTTCTGATCTGTTGGTGTCTGGTGCATATTTGAGCGTCTAATGTAAAAATATAAACTACGTCCAGCAGCATGGCCTCTGATCTGTTGGTTTCCGGTCCATATTTGAGCGTCTAATGTAAGATTTTAGACTACATGCAGCAGCATTGCCTCTGATCTGTTGGCTTCATGTCCATATTTGAGCGTCTTGTGTAAGATGATACACTACGTCCAGCAGCCAGGATTCTGATCTGTTGGTTTCTGGTGCATATTTGAGCGTCTAATGTAAAAAGATAAACTACGCCCAGCAGCATGGCCTCTGATCCGTTGGTTTCCGGTCCATAATCTAGCGTCTAATGTAAGATTTTTGACTACGTCCAGCAGCATGGCCTCTGACCTGTTGGCATCCGGTCCATATTTGAGCGTCTTGTGTAAGATGATACACTTCCTCCAGCAGCCCTGTTTCTGATCTCTTGCATTCTAGTGCATATTTGAGCGTCTAATGTAGAAATATAAACTACGTCCAGCAGCATGGCCTCTGATCTGTTGGTTTACCGTCCATATTTGAGCGTCTAATGTAAGATTTTAGACAACGACCAGCAGCATGGCCTCTGACCTGTTGGCTTCCGGTCCATATTTGAGCGTCTTTTGTAAGATGATACAAAACGTCCAGCAGACCTGTTTTTGATCTGTTGGTGTCTGGTGCATATTTGAGAGTCTAATGTAAAAAGATAAACTACGTCCAGCAGCATGGCCTCTGAACTGTTGGCTTCTGGTCCATATTTGAGCGTCTTGTGTAAGATGATACACTACGTCCAGGACCCATCATTCTGATCTGTTGGTTTCTGGTGCATATTTGAGCGTCTAATGTAAAAAGATAAACTACGTCCAGCAGCATGGCCTCTGATACGTTGGTTTGCAGTCCATATTTGAGCGTCTAATGTAAGATTTTAGAATACGTCCAGCAGCATGGCCTCTGACCTGTTGGCTTCCCGTCCATATTTGAGCGTCTTGTGTAAGATGATACACTACGTCCAGCAGCCATGATTCTGATCTGTTGGTTTCTGGTACATATTTCAGCTTCTAATGTAAAAAGATAAATAACGTCCAGCAGCATGGCCTCTGAACTGTTGGCTTTGGGTCCATATTTGAGCGTCTTGTGTAAGATGATACACTACGCCCAGCACCCATGATTCTGATCTGTTGGTTTCTGGTGCATATTCGAGCGACTAATGTAAAAAGATAAACTACGACCAGCAGCATGGCCTCTGATCTGTTAGTTTCCGGTCCATATTTGGGCGTCTAATGTAAGATTTTAGTCTACGTCCTGCAGCATGGCCTCTGACCTCTTGGCTTCCGGTCCATATTTGAGCGTCTTGTGTAAGATGATACACTACGTCCAGCAGAACTGTTTCTGATCTGTTGGTGTCTGGTGCATATTTGAGTCTCTAATGTAAAAAGATGAACTACGTCCAGCAGCATGGCCTCTGATCTGTTGGTTTCCGATCCATATTTGAGCGGCTAATGTAAGATTTTAGACTACATGCAGCAGCATTGCCTCTGATCTGTTGGCTTCCCGTCCATATTTGAGCGTCTTGTGTAAGATGATACACTACGTCCAGTAGCCATGATTCTGATCTGTTGGTTTCTGGTACATATTTCAGCTTCTAATGTAAAAAGATAAACAACGTCCAGCAGCATGGCCTCTGAACTGTTGGCTTCGGGTCCATATTTGAGCGTCTTGTGTAAGATGATACACTACGTCCAGCACCCATGATTCTGATCTGTTGGTTTCTGGTGCATATTCGAGCGACTAATATAAAAAGATAAACTACGACCAGCAGCATGGCCTCTGATATGTTCGTTTCTGGTCCATATTTGAGCGTCTAATGTAAGATTTTAGAATACTTCAGCAGCATGGCCTCTTACCTGTTGGCTTCAGGTCCATATTTGAGCGTCTTGTGTAAGGTGATACACTACGTCCAGCAGCCATGATTCTGATCTCTTGGTTTCTGGTACATATTTGAGATTCTAATGTAAAAAGATAGACTACGCCCAGCAGCATGGCCTCTGATCTGTTGGTTTCCCGTCCATATTTGAGCGTCTAATGTAAGATTTTAGACTACGTCCAGCAGCATGGCCTCTGACCTGTTGGCTTCCTGTCCATATTTGAGCGTCTTGTGTAAGATGATACACTACGTCCACCAGCCCTGTTTCTGATCTATTGGTTTCTGATGCATATTTGAGCGTCTTGTGTAAGATTATACACTACGTCCAGCAGCCATGATTCTGATCTGTTGGTTTCTGGTGCATATTTGCTAGTCTAATGTAAAAAGATAAACTACGTCCAGCAGCATAGCCTCTGGTCTGTTTGTTTCCGGTCCATATTTGAGCGTCTAATGTAAGATTTTAGAATACGTCCAGCAGCATGGCATCTGACCTGTTGGCTACCGGTTCATATTTGAGCGTCTTGTGTAAGATGATACACTACGTCCAGCAGCCCTGTTTCTGATCTCTTGGTTTCTGGTGCATATTTGAGCGTCTAATGTAAAAAGATAAACTACGCCCAGCAGCATGGCTTCTGATCATTTGGTTTCAGGTCCATATTTGGGCGTCTAATGTAAGATTTTAGTCTACGCCCAGCAGCATGGCCTCTGACCTGTTGCTTCCGGTCCATATTTGTGCGTCTTGTGTAAGATGATACACTAAGCCCTGCAGCCATCATTCTGATCTGTTGGTTTCTGGTGCATATTTGAGCGTCTAATGTAAAAAGATAAACTACGTCCAGCAGCATGGCCTCTGATCTGTTGGTTTCCGGTCTATATTTGAGCGTCTAATGTAAGATTTTAGACTACGTCCAGCAGCATGGCCTCTGACCTTTTAGCTTACGGGCCATATATGAGCGTCTATTGTAAGATGATACACTACGTCCAGCAGCCCTGTTTCTGATCTCTTGCTTTCTGGTGCATATATGAGCGTCTAATGTAAAAAGATAAACTACGTCCAGCAACATGGCCTCTCATCTGTTGGCTTCTGGTCCATATTTGAGCGTCTAATGTAAGATATTTGACTACGTCCAGAAGCATGGCCTCTGACCTGTCGGCTTCCGGTCCATATTTGAGATTCTTGTGTAAGATAATACACTACGTCCAAGAGCCCTGTTTCTGATCTCTTGCTTTCTAGTGCATATTTGAGTGTCTAATGTAAAAAGATAAACTACGTCCAGCAGTATGGCCTCTGATCTGTTGGTTTCCGGTCCATATTTGAGCGTCTAATGTAAGATTTTAGAATGCGTCCAGCAGCATGGCCTCTGACCTGTTGGCTTCCTGTCCATATTTGAGCGTCTTGTGTAAGATGATACACTACGTCCAGCAGACCTGTTTCTGATCTGTTGGTGTCTGGTGCATATTTGAGTGTCTAATGTAAAAAGATAAACTACGTCCAGCAGCATGGCCTCTGAACTGTTGGCTTCTGGTCCATATTTGAGCGTCTTGTGTAAGATGATACACTACGTCCAGGACCCATCATTCTGATCTGTTGGTTTCTGGTTCATATTCGAGCGACTAATGTAAAATATATACTACGACCAGCAGCATGGCCTCTGATCTGTTCGTTTCCGGTCCATATTTGAGCGTCCAATGTAAGATTTTAGAATACGTCCAGCAGCATGGCCTCTGACCTGTTGGCTTCCGGTCCATATTTGAGCGTCTTGTGTAAGATGATACACTACGTCCACCAGCCCTGTTTCTGATCTATTGGATTCTGATGCATATTTGAGCGTCTTGTGTAAGATTATACACTACGTCCAGCAGCCATGATTCTGATCTGTTTGTTTCTGGTGCATATTTGAGCGTCTAATGTAAAAAGATAAACTACGTCCAGCAGCATAGCCTCTGATCTGTTTATTTCCGGTCCATATTTGAGCGTCTAATGTAAGATTATAGAATACGTCCAGCAGCATGGCATCTGACCTGTTTGCTTCCGGTCCATATTTGAGCGTCTTGTGTAAGATGATATACTACGTCCAGCTGCCTTGTTTCTGACCTCTTGGTTTCTGGTGCATATTTGAGCGTCTAATGTAAAAAGATAAACTACGTCCAGCAGCATGGCCTCTGATCATTTGGTTTCAGGTCCATATTTGGGCGTCTAATGTAAGATTTGGTCTACGCCCAGCAGCATGGCCTCTGATCTGTTGTCTTCCGGTCCATATTTGAGCGTCTTGTGTAAGATGATACACTACGTCCAGCAGCCATGATTCTGATCTGTTGGTTTCTGGTGCATATTTGAGCGTCTAATGTAAAAAGATAAACTACGTCCAGCAGCATGGCCTCTGATACGTTGGTATCCGGTCCATATTTGAGCGTCTAATGTAAGATTTTAGAATACGTCCAGCAGCATGGCCTCTGACCTGTTGGCTTCCCGTCCATATTTGAGCGTCTTGTGTAAGATGATACACTCCGTCCAGCAGCCATGATTCTGATCTGTTGGTTTCTGGTACATATTTCAGCTTCTAATGTAAAAAGATAAATAACGTCCAGCAGCATGGCTTCTGAACTGTTGGCTTTGGGTCCATATTTGAGCGTCTTGTGTAAGATGATACACTACGTCCAGCACCCATGAATCTGATCTGTTGGTTTCTGGTGCATATTCGAGCGACTAATGTAAAAAGATAAACTACGACCAGCAGCATGGCCTCTGATCTGTTAGTTTCCGGTCCATATTTGAGCGTCTAATGTAAGATTTCAGAATACGTCCAGCTGCATGGCCTCTTACCTGTTGGCTTCAGGTCCATATTTGAGCGTCTTGTGTAAGGTGATACACTACGTCCAGCAGCCATGATTCTGATCTCTTGGTTTCTGGTACATATTTGAGCTTCTAATGTAAAAAGATAGACTACGTCCAGCAGCATGGCCTCTGATCTGTTGGTTTCCCGTCCATATTTGAGCGTCTAATGTAAGATTTTAGACAACGACCAGCAGCATGGCCTCTGACCTGTTGGCTTCCGGTCCATATTTGAGCGTCTTGTGTAAGATGATAAACTACGTCCAGCAGCCCTGTTTCTGATCTATTGGATTCTGATGCATATTTGAGCGTCTTGTGTAAGATTATACACTACGTCCAGCAGCCATGATTCTGATCTGTTGGTTTCTGGTGCATATTTGTGCGTCTAATGTAAGATTTTAGAATACGTCCAGCAGCATGGCATCTGACCTGTTGGCTTCCGGTCCATATTTGAGCGTCTTGTGTAAGATGATACACTACGTCCAGCAGCCCTGTTTCTGATCTCTTGGTTTCTGGTGCATATTTGAGCGTCTAATGTAAAAAGGTAAACTACGCCCAGCAGCATGGCCTCTGATCATTTGGTTTCAGGTCCATATTTGGGCGTCTAATGTAAGATTTTAGTCTACGTCCAGCAGCATGGCCTCTGACCTGTTGGCTTCCGGTCCATATTTGAGCGTCTTGTGTAAGATGATACACTACGTCCAGCAGAACTGTTTCTGATCTGTTGGTGTCTGGTGCATATTTGAGTGTCTAATGTAAAAAGATAAACTACGTCCAGCAGCATGGCCTCTGATCTGTTGGTTTCCGATCCATATTTGAGCGGCTAATGTAAGATTTTAGACTACATGCAGCAGCATTGCCTCTGATCTGTTGGCTTCCCGTCCATATTTGAGCGTCTTGTGTAAGATGATACACTACGTCCAGTAGCCATGATTCTGATCTGTTGGTTTCTGGTACATATTTCAGCTTCTAATGTAAAAAGATAAACAACGTCCAGCAGCATGGCCTCTGAACTGTTGGCTTCGGGTCCATATTTGAGAATCTTGTGTAAGATGATACACTACGTCCAGCACCCATGATTCTGATCTGTTGGTTTCTGGTGCATATTCGAGCGACTAATATAAAAAGATAAACTACGACCAGCAGCATGGCCTCTGATATGTTCGTTTCCGGTCCATATTTGAGCGTCTAATGTAAGATTTTAGAATACGTCCAGCAGCATGGCCTCTTACCTGTTGGCTTCAGGTCCATATTTTAGCGTCTTGTGTAAGGTGATACACTACGTCCACCAGGCCTGTTTCTGATCTATTGGTTTCTGATGCATATTTGAGCGTCTTGTGTAAGATTATACACTACGTCCAGCAGCCATGATTCTGATCTGTTGGTTTCTGGTGCATATTTGCGCCTCTAATGTAAAAAGATAATCTACGTCCAGCAGCATAGCCTCTGGTCTGTTTGTTTCCGGTCCATATTTGAGCGTCTAATGTAAGATTTTAGAATACGTCCAGCAGCATGGCATCTGACCTGTTGGCTTCCGGTTCATATTTGAGCGTCTTGTGTAAGATGATACACTACATCCAGCAGCCCTGTTTCTGATCTCTTGGTTTCTGGTGCATATTTGAGCGTCTAATGTAAAAAGATAAACTGCGCCCAGCAGCATGGCTTCTGATCATTTGGTTTCAGGTCCATATTTGGGCGTCTAATGTAAGATTTTAGTCTACGCCCAGCAGCATGGCCTCTGACCTGTTAGATTCCGGTCCATATTTGTGCGTCTTGTGTAAGATGATACACTAAGCCCCGCAGCCATCATTCTGATCTGTTGGTTTCTGGTGCATATTTGAGCGTCTAATGTAAAAAGATAAACTACGTCCAGCAACATGGCCTCTGATCTGTTGGTTTCCGGTCTATATTTGAGCGTCTAATGTAAGATTTTAGACTACGTCCAGAAGCATGGCCTCTGACCTGTCGGCTTCCGGTCCATATTTGAGATTCTTGTGTAAGATAATACACTACGTCCAAGAGCACTGTTTCTGATCTCTTGCTTTCTAGTGCATATTTGATCGTCTAATGTAAAAAGATAAACTACGTCCAGCAGCATGTCCTCTGATCTGTTTGTTTCCGGTCCATATTTGAGCGTCTAATGTAAGATTTTAGAATACGTCCAGCAACATGGCATCTGAACTTTTGGCTTCAAGTCCATATTTGAGCGTCTTGTGTAAGATGATACACTACGTCCAGCACCCAGTTTCTGATCTCTTGGTTTCTGGTGCATATTTGAGCGTCTAATGTAAAAAGATAAACTACGCCCAGCAGCATGGCCTCTGATCATTTGGTTTCAGGTCCATATTTGGGCGTCTAATCTAAGATTTTAGTCTACGTCCAGCAGCATTGCCTCTGACCTGTTAGCTTCCGGTCCATATTTGTGCGTCTTGTGTAAGATGATACACTAAGCCCTGCAGTCATGATTCTGATCTGTTGGTTTCTGGTGCATATTTGAGCGTCTAATGTAAAAAGATAAACTACGTCCAACAGCATGGACTCTGATCTGTTGGTTTCCGGTCCATATTTGAGCGTCTAATGTAAGATTTTAGACTACGTCCAGCAGCATGGCCTGTGACCTGTTGGCTTCCGGTCCATATTTGAGCGTCTTTTGTAAGATGATACACTACGTCCAGCAGCCCTGTTTATGATCTCTTGGTTTCTGGTACATATTTGAACTTCTAATGTAAAAAGATATACTACGTCCAGCAGCATGGCCTCAGATCTGTTCGTTTCCGGTCCATATTTGAGCGTCTAATGTAAGATTTTAGAATACGTCAAGCAGCATGGCCTCTGAACTGTTGGCTTCCGGTCCATATTTGAGCGTCTTGTGTAAGGTGATACACTACGTCCAGAAGCCATGATTCTGATCTCTTGGTTTCTGGTACATATTTGAACTTCTAATGTAAAAAGATAAACTACGTCCAGCAGCATGGCCTCAGATCTGTTTGTTTCCCGTCCATATTTGAGCGTCTAATGCAAGATTTTAGACTACGTCTAGCAGCATGGCCTCTGACCTGTTAGATTCCGGTCGATATTTGAGCGTCTTGTGTAAGATGATACACAACGTCCAGTAGCCATTATTCTGATCTCTTGGTTTCAGTTGCATATTTGAGCGTCTAATGTAAAAAGATAAACTACGTCCAGCAGCATGGCCTCTTATCTGTTGGTTTCCGGTCCATATTTGAGCGTCTAATGTAAGATTTTAGACTACGTCCAGCAGCATGGCCTCTGACCTCTTGGCTTCCGGTCCATATTTGAGCGTCTTGTGTAAGGTGATACATTACGTCCAGCAGCCCTGTTTCTGATCTCTTGGTTTCTTGTGCATATTTGAGCGTCTAATGTAAAAAAATAAACTACCTTCAGCAGCATGGCCTCTGATCTGTTGGTTTCCGGTCCATATTTGAGCGTCTAATTTAAGATTTTTGACTACGTCCTGCAGCATGGCCTCTGACCTGTTGGCTTCCGGTCCATATTCGAGAGTCTTGTGTAAGATTATACTGTACGTCCAGCAGCCATGATTCTGATCTGTTGGTTTCTGGTAAATATTTGAGCTTCTAATGTAAAAAGATAAACTACGTCCAGCAACATGACCTCTGAGCTGTTGGTTTCCGGTCTATATTTGAGCGTCTAATGTAAGATTTTAGACTGCGCTCAGCAGCATGACCTTGGACCTGTTGTCTTCCTGTCTATATTTGAGCGTCTTGTGTAAGATTATACACTACGTCCAGCAGCCTTGATTCTGATCTCTTGGTTTCTGGTGCATATTTGAGCGTCTAATGTAAAAAGATAAACTACGTCCAGCAGCATGGCCTCTGATCTGTTGGTTTCCGGTCCATATTTGAGCGTCTCATGTAAGATATTAGACTACGTCTATCAGCAGGTCCTCTGACCTGTTGGCTTCCGGTCCATATTTGAGCGTCATGTGTAAGATGATACAGAACGTCCAGCAGCCATGATTTTGATCTCTTGGTTTCTGTTGCATATTTGAGCGTCTAATGGAAAAAGATAAATTACGTCCAGCAGGATGGCCTCAGATCTGTTGGTTTGCGGTCCATATTTGAGCGTCTTGTGTAGGATGATCCACTACGTCCAGCAGCCCTGTTTCTGATCTCTTGGTTTCTTGTGCATATTTGAGCGTCTAATGTAAAAAGATAATCTACGTCCAGCAGCATGGCCTCTGATCTGTTCACCAATTGCGCGGTATGTCGTCTGCCAATATAGAGCGTCCGAATTCCAGTGTGAACAATAAGAATGCATTTGTAATTTTTCCTTTTTATAGAATCCACAAAATATTGCTGTCCAATTGTCGAGAATTTCTTGCCTTATCCATAATTACAAAAGTTTTTTCGACACTTTGTATAGATTCGAGGCCAAATTCAACGGTATGGGGACTTGTGTCATCTCATTTGTTCAAATTTTCATGCGTCCCTAAACTGGGAAATCAGTCATATTTTACTTGTTTATAAATTTTCCAGTAAAAGAAATATTTTCAAAATGGGTATCAAATTGTGTGAAATTATTTGATATGTCTATGTTTACAGGGATTTTTCATTTGCTCAGATAGTAAAAAGTACAGCTTTCACCATGTGCGCGGCATGACGTCTGACAATTTAGAGCGTCCGAATTCCAGTGTGCACAATGAGACTGCATTTCTACTTTTTTCTTTTTATAGAATCCACAAAATATTGGTGTCAAAATGTCGAGACTTTCTTAACTTATCCATAATTACAAAAGTTATTTCGAAACGTTGAATAGAGTCGAGGCGAAATTTAACGGTAGGGGGACTTGTGTTAGCTCATTTGCGGAAATTCTCATGCGGCCCTAAACTGGGAAATCAGTCATATTTCACTTGTTTATAACTTTTTTCCAGTAAAAGAAATATTTTCAAAATTGGTATCAAATTGTGTGAAATTATTTGATTTATCTATGTTTACAGGGATGTTTCATTTGGTCACATAGTAAAAAGTACAGCTTTCACTATGTGCACGGTATGTCGTCTGACAATTTACAGCGTCCGAATTCCAGTGTGCACAATAAGACTACATTTGTAATTTTTCCTTTTTATAGAATCCACAAAATATTGGTGTCAAATTGTCGGGAATTTCTTGCCTTATCCATAATTACAAAAGTTTGTTCGACACCTTGAATAGAGCCGAGGCAAAATTCAACGGTATGGGGACTAGTGTTAGCACCATTTGCGGAAATTTTCATGCGGACCTAAACTGGGTAATCAGTCATAATTCACTTTTTTATAACTTTTTTCCAGTAAAAGAAATATTTTCAAAATGGGTATCAAATTGTGTACAATTATTTGATTTGTCTATATATACAGGGATTTTTCTTTTGCTCCGATAGTAAAATGTACAGCTTTCACCATGTGCGCGGTATGTCGTCTGACAATATACAGCGTCCAAATTCCAGTGTGAACAATAAGAATGCATTTGTAATTTTTCCTTTTTATAGAATCCACAAAATATTGCTGTCCAATTGTCGGGAATTTCTTGCCTTATCCATAATTACAAAAGTTTTTTCGACACCTTGAATAGAGTCGATTCGAAATTCAACGGTATGGGGACTTGTGTTAGCTCATTTGCGGAAATTGTCATGCGGCCCTAAACTGGGAAATCAGTCGTATTTCCCTTGTTTATAACTTTTTTCCAGTAAAAGAAATATTTTCAAAATGGCTATCAAATTGTGTGCAATTATTTGGTATGTCGATGATTACAGGGATTTTTCATTTGCTCAGATAGTAAAAAGTACAGCTTTCACCATGTGCGCGGCATGACGTCTGACAATTTACAGCGTCCGAATTCCAGTGTGCACAATAAGACTGCATTTCTACTTTTTTCTTTTTATAGGATTCACAAAATATTGGTGTCAAATTGTCGAAGATTTCTTGCCTTATCCATAATTACAAAAGTTTGTTCGACACCTTGAATAGAGTCGAGGCAAAATTCAAAGGTATGGGGACTAGAGTTAGCTCATTTGCGGAAATTGTCATGCGGCCCTAAACTGGGAATTCAGTGATATTTCACATGTTTATAACTTTTTTCCAGTAAAAGAAATATTTTCAAAATGGGTATCAAATTGTGTGCAATTATTTGATTTGTCTATGTCTACAGGGATTTTTCTTTTGCTCAGATAGTAAAAAGTACAGCTTTCACGATGTGCGCGGTATGTCGGCTGACAATATACAGCGTCCGAATTCCAGTGTGCACAATAAGACTGCATTTCTAATTGTTCCTTTTTATCGAATGCACAAAATATTGGTGTCCAATTGTTGGGAAATTCTCACGTTATCTATAATGAAAAAAGTTATTTCGACACCTTGAATAGAGTCGAGGCGAAATTCAACGGTATGGGGACGTGTGTTAGCTCATTTGCGGAAATTGTCATGCGGCCCTAAACTGGAAAATCAGTCGTATTTCACTTGTTTATAACTTTTTTCCAGTAAAAGAAATATTTTCAAAATGGGTATCAAATTGTGTGAAATTATTGGATTTATCTATGTTTACAGGGATGTTTCATTTGGTCAGATAGTAAAAAGTACAGCTTTCACTATGTGCGCGGTATGTCGTCTGACAATTTACAGCGTCCGAATTCCAGTGTGCACAATAAGACTGCATTTGTAATTTTTCCTTTTTAGCGAATCCACAATATATTGGTATCCAATTGTCGGGAATTCCTTACCTTATCCATAATTACGAAAGTTTGTTCGACATCTTGAATAGATCGAGGCAAAATTCAACAGTATGGGGACTAGTGTTAGCACATTTGCGGAAATTTTCGTGCGGACCTAAACTGGGTAATGAGTCATAATTCACGTTTTTATAACTTTTTTCCAGTAAAAGAAATATTTTCAAAATGGGTATCAAATTGTGTGAAATTATTTGATTTATCTATGTTTACAGGGATGTTTCATTTGGTCAGATAGTAAAAAGTACAGCTTTCACTATGTGCGCGGTATGTCGTGTGACAATTTACAGCGTCCGAATTCCATTGTGCACAATAAGAATGCATTTGTAATTTTTCCTTTTTATAGAATCCACAAAATATTGGTGTCAAATTGTCGAGAATTTCTTGCCTTATCCATAATTACAAAAGTTTGTTCGACTCTTTGAATAGAGTCGAGGCAAAATTCAACGGTATGGGGACTAGTGCTAGCTCATTTGCGGAAATTTTCATGCGGACCTAAACTGGGTAATCAATTATAATTCACTTTTTTATAACTTTTTTCCAGTCAAAGAAATATTTTCAAAATGGGTATCAAATTGTGTGAAATTATTTGATTTATCTATGTTTACAGGGATGTTTCATTTGGTCAGATAATAAAAAGTACAGCTTTCACTATGTGCGCGGTATGTCGTCTGACAATTTACAGCGTCCGAATTCCAGTGTGCACAATAAGACTGCATTTGTAATTTTTCCTTTTTATAGAATCCACAAAATATTGGTGTCAAATTGTCGAGAATATCTTGCCTTATCCATAATTACAAAAGTTTGTTCGACTCTTTGAATAGAGTCGAGGCAAAATTCAACTGTATGGGGACTAGTGTTAGCTCATTTGCGGAAATTTTCATGCGGACCTAAACTGGGTAATCTGTCATAATTCACTTTTTTATAACTTTTTTCCAGTAAAAGAAATATTTTCAAAATGGGTATCAAATTGTGTGCAATTATTTGATTTGTCTATGTATACAGGAATTTTTCTTTTGCTCAGATAGTAAAAAGTACAGCTTTCACCATGTGCGCGGTATGTCGTCTGACAATTTACAGCGTCCGAATTCCAGTGTGCACAATAAAACTGCATTTGTAATTTTTCCTTTTTATCGAATCCACAATATATTGGTGTCAAATTGTCGTGAATTTCTTGCCTTATCCATAATATCAAAAGTTTTTTCGACACCTTGATTAGAGTCGAGTCGAAATTCAACGGTATGGGGACTTGTGTTAGCACATTTGCGGAAATTGTCATGCGGCCCTAAACTGGGAAATCAGTCATATTTCAATTGTTTATAACTTTTTTCCAGTAAAATAAATATTTTCAAAATTGGTATCAAATTGTGTGCAATTATGTGATTTGTCTATGTATACAGGGATTTTTCTTTTGCTCAGATAGTAAAAAGTACAGCTTTCACCATGTCCGCGGTATGTCGTCTGACAATAAAAAGCGTCCGAATTCCAGTGTCAACAATAAGAATGCATTTGTAATTTTTCATTTTTATAGAATCCACAAAATATTGCTGTCCAATTGTCGCGAATTTCTTGCATTATCCATAATTACAAAAGTTTGTTCCACAGCTTGAATAGAGTCGATTCGAAATTCAACGGTATATGGACTTGTGTTAGCTCATTTGTGGAAATTGTCATGCGGCCCTAAACTGGGAAATCAGTCGTATTTCACTTGTTTATAACTTTTTTCCAGTAAAAGAAATATTTTCAAAATGGCTATCAAATTGTGTGCAATTATTTGGTATGTCGATGATTACAGGGATTTTTCATTTGCTCAGATAGTAAAAAGTACAGCTTTCACCATGTGCGCGGCATGACGTCTGACAATTTACAGCGTCCGAATTCCAGTGTGCACAATAAGACTGCATTTCTACTTTTTTCTTTTTATAGAATCCACAAAATATTGGTGTCAAATTGTCGAAGATTTCTTCCCTTATCCATAATTACAAAAGTTTGTTCGACACCTTGAATAGAGTCGAGGCAAAATTGAACGGTATGGGGAGTAGTGTTAGCTCATTTGCGGAAATTTTCATGCGGACATAAACTGGGTAATCAGTCATAATTCACTTTCTTATAACTTTTTTCCAGTAAAAGAAATATTTTCAAAATGGGTATCAAATTGTGTGCAATTATCAAATTGTGTGCAATTATTTGATTTGTCTATGTATACAGGGATTTTTCTTTTGCTCAGATAGTAAAATGTACAGCTTTCATCATGTGCGCGGTATGTCGTCTGACAATATACAGCGTCCGAATTCCAGTGTGCACAATAAGAATGCATTTGTAATTTTTCCTTTTTATAGAATCCACACAATATTGCCGTCCAATTGTCGGGAATTTCTTGCCTTATCCATAATTACAAATGTTTTTTCGACATCTTGATTTGAGTCTAGGCGAAATTTAACGGTATGGGGACTTGTGTTAGCTCATTTGCGGAAATTGTCATGCGGACCTAAACTGGGTAATCAATCATAATTCACTTTTTTATAACTTTTTTCCAGTCAAAGAAATATTTTCAAAATGGGTATCAAATTGTGTGAAATTATTTGATTTATCTATGTTTACAGGGATGTTTCATTTGGTCAGATAGTAAAAAGTACAGCTTTCACCATGTGCGCTGTATGTCGTCTGACAATATACAGCGTCCGAATTCCAGTGTGAACAATAAGAATGCATTTGTAATTTTTCATTTTTATAGAATCCACAAAATATTGGTGTCAAATTGTCGAGAATTTCTTGCCTTATCCATAATTACAAAAGTTTGTTCGACTCTTTGAATAGAGTCGAGGCAAAATTCAATGGTATGGGGACTAGTGCTAGCTCATTTGCGGAAATTTTCATGCGGACCTAAACTGGGTAATCAGTCATAATTCACTTTTTTATAACTTTTTTCCAGTAAAAGAAATATTTTCAAAATGGGTATCAAATTGTGTGCAATTATTTGATTTGTCTATGTATACAGGGATTTTTCTTTTGCTCAGATAGTAAAATGTACAGCTTTCACCATGTGCGCTGTATGTCGTCTGACAATATACAGCGTCCGAATTCCAGTGTGAACAATAAGAATGCATTTGTAATTTTTCATTTTTATAGAATCCACAAAATATTGCTGTCCAATTGTCGGGAATTTCTTGCCTTATCCATAATTACAAAAGTTTTTTCGACAGCTTGAATAGAGTCGATTCGAAATTCAACGGTATATGGATTTGTGTTAGCTCATTTGTGGAAATTGTCATGCGCCCCTAAACTGGGAAATCAGTCGTATTTCACTTGTTTATAACTTTTTTCCAGTAAAAGAAATATTTTCAAAATGGCTATCAAATTGTGTGCAATTATTTGGTATGTCGATGATTACAGGGATTTTTCATTTGCTCAGATAGTAAAAAGTACAGCTTTCACCATGTGCGCGGCATGACGTCTGACAATTTACAGCGTCCGAATTCCAGTGTGCACAATAAGACTGCATTTCTACTTTTTTCTTTTTATAGAATCCACAAAATATTGGTGTCAAATTGTCGAAGATTTCTTGCCTTATCCATAATTACAAAAGTTTGTTCGACACCTTGAATAGAGTCGAGGCAAAATTCAACGGTATGGGGACTAGTGTTAGCTCATTTGCGGAAATTTTCATGCGGACATAAACTGGGTAATCAGTCATAATTCACTTTCTTATAACTTTTTTCCAGTAAAAGAAATATTTTCAAAATGGGTATCAAATTGTGTGCAATTATTTGATTTGTCTATGTATACAGGGATTTTTCTTTTTCTCAGATAGTAAAATGTACAGCTTTCATCATGTGCGCGGTATGTCGTCTGACAATATACAGCGTCCGAATTCAAGTGTGCACAATAAGAATGCATTTGTAATTTTTCCTTTTTATAGAATCCACAAAATATTGCCGTCCAATTGTCGGGAATTTCTTGCCTTATCCATAATTACAAATGTTTTTTCGACATCTTGATTTGAGTCGAGGCGAAATTTAACGGTATGGGGACTTGTGTTAGCTCATTTGCGGAAATTGTCATGCGGCCCTAAACTGGGAAATCAGTGATATTTCACTTGTTTATAACTTTTTTCCAGTAAAAGAAATATTTTCAAAATGGGTATCAAATTGTGTGAAATTATTGGATTTATCTATGTTTACAGGGATGTTTCATTTGGTCAGATAGTAAAAAGTACAGCTTTCACTATGTGCGCGGTATGTCGTCTGACAATTTACAGCGTCCGAATTCCAGTGGGCACAATAAGACTGCATTTGTAATTTTTCCTTTTTATAGAATCCACAAAATATTGGTGTCAAATTGTCGAAAATTTCTTGCCTTATCCATAATTACAAAAGTTTGTTCGACTCTTTGAATAGAGTCGAGGTAAAATTCAACGGTATGGGGACTAGTGCTAGCTCATTTGCGGAACTTTTCATGCGGACCTAAACTGGGTAATCAATCATAATTCACTTTTTTATAACTTTTTTCCAGTCAAAGAAATATTTTCAAAATGGCTATCAAATTGTTTGAAATTATTTGATTTATCTATGTTTACAGGGATGTTTCATTTGGTCAGATAGTAAAAAGTACAGCTTTCACTATGTGCGCGGTATGTCGTCTGACAATTTACAGCGTCCGAATTCCAGTGTGCACAATAAGACTGCATTTGTAATTTTTCCTTTTTATAGAATCCACAAAATATTGGTGTCAAATTGTCGAGAATTTCTTGCCTTATCCATAATTACAAAAGTTTGTTCGACTCTTTGAATAGAGTCGAGGCAAAATTCAACGGTATGGGGACTAGTGCTAGCTCATTTGCGGAAATTTTCATGCGGACCTAAACTGGTTAATCAGTCATAATTCACTTTTTTATAACTTTTTTCCAGTAAGAGAAATATTTTCAAAATGGGTATCAAATTGTGTGAAATTATTTGATTTATCTATGTTTACAGGGATGTTTCATTTGGTCAGATAGTAAAAAGTACAGCTTTCACTATGTGCGCGGTATGTCGTCTGACAATTTACAGCGTCCGAATTCCAGTGTGCACAATAAGACTGCATTTGTAATTTTTCCTTTTTATAGAATCCACAAAATATTGGTGTCAAATTGTCGGTCATCTCTTGCCTTATCCATAATTACAAAAGTTTTTTCGACACCTTGAATAGAGTCGAGGCAAAATTCAACTGTATGGGGACTAGTGTTAGCTCATTTGCGGAAATTTTCATGCGGACCTAAACTGGGTAATCTGTCATAATTCACTTTTTTATAACTTTTTTCCAGTAAAAGAAATATTTTCAAAATGGGTATCAAATTGTGTGCAATTATTTGATTTGTCTATGAATACAGGAATTTTTCTTTTGCTCAGATAGTAAAAAGTACAGTTTTCACCATGTGCGCGGTATGTCGTCTGACAATTTACAGCGTCCGAATTCCAGTGTGCACAATAAGACTGCATTTGTAATTTTTCCTTTTTATCGAATCCACAATATATTGGTGTCAAATTGTCGTGAATTTCTTGCCTTATCCATAATATCAAAAGTTTTTTCGACACCTTGATTAGAGTCGAGTCGAAATTCAACGGTATGGGGACTTGTGTTAGCTCATTTGCGGAAATTGTCATGCGGACCTAAACTGGGTAATCAGTCATAATTCACTTTTTTATAACTTTTTTCCAGTAAAAGAAATATTTTCAAAATGGGTATCAAATTGTGTGCAATTATTTGATTTGTCTATGTGTACAGGGATTTTTCTTTTGCTCAGATAGTAAAATGTACAGCTTTCACCATGTGCGCGGTATGTCGTCTGACAATTTACAGCGTCCGAATTCCAGTGTGCACAATAAGACTGCATTTGTAATTTTTCCTTTTTATCGAATCCACAATATATTGGTTTCCAATTGTCGGGAATTCTTTACCTTATCCATAATTACAAAAGTTTTTTCGACACCTTGAATAGAGTCGATTCGAAATTCAACGGTATGGGGACTTGTGTTAGCTCATTTGTGGAAATTTTCATGCGGCCCTAAACTGGGAAATCTGTCATATTTCACTTGTTTATAACTTTTTTCCAGTAAAAGAAATATTTTCAAAATGGGTATCAAATTGTGTGCAATTATTTGGTATGTCGATGATTACAGGGATTTTTCATTTGCTCAGATAGTAAAAAGTACAGCTTTCACCATGTGCGCGGCATGACGTCTGACAATTTATAGCGTCCGAATTCAAGTGTGCACAATAAGAATAAGAATGCATTTCTTGTAATGCCGTTGCCACAAAAGAGCCAGGAGAAATCGGCTCGTAACCGCCTGGGATTGCTTGTAAGCCAATTCGCACAAAAAGCCAAAAGCATACATATTGCTGCAGCCTGAGAATGCTTGTAAGGCAGATGCCACAAATGAGCCAGGAGAAATCGCTTCGTAGCAGCCTGGGATTGCTTGTAAGGCAATTAGCACAAAAATCAGGAGAACTGGACTAGCGTCAGCCTGAGATTGCTTGTAAGGCAGTTGTCACAAAAGAGCCACTATATGTCGATTTGTAGCGGTCTGATTTTGCTTGAATGGCAGTTTCACAAAATTGCCAGGCGTATTCGGCTTGTAGCCGCCTGGGATTGCTTGTAAGGCAATTGGCACAAAATGCTAGGGGAATTGGCATTGCTGCAGCCTGAGATTGCTTGTAAGGCAGTTGTCACAAAAGAGTCAGGATATGTTGATTTGTAGCGGCCTGATTTTATTTGTAAGGCTGTTTTCATAAGAGTGCCAAGAGAAGTCGGCTCGTATCAACCTGACATTGCTTGTAAGGCAGTTGTCACAAAAGCGCCAGGAGAATTCGGCTTGTAGCAGCCTGAGATTTCTTGTAAGGCATTTGCCACAAAAGGGCCAGGAGAAATCGGCTCGTAGCCGCCTTGGAGTGCTTGTAAGGCAATTCGCACAAAAAGCCATGAGAATTCATATTGCTGCAGCCTGAGAATGCTTGTAAGGCAGATGCCAAAAATGAGCCAGGAGAAATCGCTTCGTAGCAGCCTGGGATTGCTTGTAAGGCAATTGGCACAAAAAGTCAGGAGAATTGGACTAGTGGCAGCCTGAGATTGCTTGTAATCCCAGGCTGTTACGAGCCGATTTCTCCTGGCTCAATTGTGGCATATGCCTTACAAGCATTCTCAGGCTGCTACAAGCCAAATTCTCCTGGCTTTGTGTGCCAATTGCCTTACAAGCAATCCCAGGCGGCTACGAGCCGACTTCTTTTAACTCTTTTGTGAAAACTGCCTTACACGAAATCTCAGCCTGATACCACAAATGAGCCAGGTGAAATTGGCTCGTAGCAGCCTGCCATGCTTGTAAGGAAGTTGCCACAAAAGAGCCAGGAGAAATCGAGTCGTAGCCGCCTGCGATTGCTTCTAAGGCAATTGGCAAAAAAAACCAAGAGTATTGGGATTGTTGCAGCCTGAGATTGCTTGTAAAGCAGTTGTCACAATAGAGCCAGGAGAATTCGGCTTGTAGCAGCCTGAGATTGCTTGTAAGGCAGTTACCACAAAAGCCCAGGAGTAATCGGCACGTAGCCGCCTGGGATTGCTTTTAAGGCAATTGGCACAAAATGTCAGGATAATTGTGCCGACGGCAGCCTGTGATTGCTTCTAATGCAGTTGTCACAAAAGAGCCAGGCGTATTCGGCCTTAGCAGCCTGAGATTGCTTGTAAGGCAATTCGCATAGAAAGCCAGGAGAATTCATATTGCTGCAGCTTGAGCCAGGAAAATTCAGCTTGTAGTAGCCGGAGAATTCTTGTAAGGCAGTTGCCAGAAAAGAGCCAGTAGAAATTGGCTCGTAGCAGCCTGTGATTGCTTGCAAGGCAGTTTCACAAACGAGACAGGCGAATTCGGCTTGTAGCTGCCTGAGATTTCGTGAAAGGCAGTTTTCACAAAAGATCCAAGAGAAGTCGGATCGTAGCCGCCTGACATTGCTTTTAAGGCAGTTGTAACAAAAGAGCCAGGAGAAATCGGCTCTTAGCCCCCCTGGGATTGCTTGTAAGGCAATTGGCACAAAAAGCCAGGAGAAGTGGGATTGCTTCAGCCTGAGATTGCTTTTCAGGCAGTTGTCACAATAGAGCCAGGATAATTCGGCTTGTAGCAGCTTGAGATTGCTTGTAAGGCAGTTACCACAAAACAGCCAGGAGAAATCGTCACGTAGCCACCTGGGATTGCTTTTTTAAGGCAATTGGCACAAAAAGTAATTGGCCTAGCGGCAGCCTGATATTGCTTCTAAGACAGTTCGCACCAAAGAGACAGTAGATGTCGATTTGTAGCGGCCTGAGATTGCTTGCAAGGCAGTTGTCTCAAGAGAGCCGGGAGAATTCGGCTTGTAGCAGCCTGAGATTGCTTTTAAGTCAGTTGCCACAAAAGAGCCAGGAGAAATCGGCTCGTGGCCGCCTGGGATTGCTTGTAAGTCAATTGGCACAAAAAGCCAGGAGAATTGGGATTGCTGCTGCCTGAGATTGCTTGTAAGGCAGTTTTCACAAATGAACCAAGAAAAGTCGGCTCGTAGAAATATTGGTGTCCAATTGTCCAAGTGAAATATGACTGATTTCCCAGTTTAGGGCCGCATGACAATTTCCGCAAATGAGCTAACACAAGTCCACATACCGTTGAATTTCGACTCGACTCTAATCAAGGTGTCGAAAAAACTTTTGTAATTATGGATAAGGCAAGAAATTCTCGAGAATTGGACACCAATATTTTGTGGATTGTATAAAAAGGAAAAATTACAAATGCATTCTTATTGTGCACACTGTAATTAGACGCTGTAAATTGTCAGACGACATACCGCGCACATGGTAAAAGCTGTACTTTTTACTATCTGAGCAAATGAAAAATCCCTGTATAAATAGACAAATCAAATAAATGCACACAATTTGATATCCATTTTGAAAATATTTCTTTTACTGGAAAAATAGTTATAAACAAGTGAAATATCACTGATTTCCCAGTTTAGGGCCGCATGACAATTTCCGCAAATGAGCTAACACAAGCCCCATACCGATAAATGTAGACTCGACTCTTTTGAAGGCGTCGAAAAAACTTTTGTAATTATGGAAAACGCAATAAATTCTCGACAATTGGACACCAATATTTTGTGGATTCGATAAAAAGGAAAAAGTAGAAATGCAGTCTTATTGTGCAAACTGGAATTCGGACGCTGTAAATTGTCAGTCGACATACCGCGAACATGGTGAAAGCTGTACTTTTTACTATCTGAGCAAATGAAAAATCCCTGTAGAAATAGACAAATCAAATAATTGCACACAATTTGATACCCATTTTTAAAATATTTCTTTTACTGGAAAGAAGTTATAAACAAGTGAATTATGACTGATTTCCCAGTTTAGTACCGCGTGACAATTTCCGCAAATGAGTTAATACTTGTGCCCATACCGTTAAATTTCGACTCGACTCATTTGAAGGCGTCGAAAAAACTTTTGTAATTATGGAAAAGGCAAGAAATTCCCGACAATTAGACACCAATATATTGTGGATTAGATAAAATGGAAAAATTAGAAATGCAGTCTTAGTGTGCACACTGGAATTCGGACGCTGTAAATTTTCAGATGGCATATCGCGCACATGGTGAAAGCTGTACTTTTTACTATCTGACCAAAAGAAAAATCCCATGTAAACATAGATAAATATAATAATTTGGCACAATTTGATACCGATTTTAAAAATATTTCTTTTTCTGGAAAAAAGTTATAAACAAGTGAATTATGACTGATTTCCCAGTTTAGGGCCGCATGACAATTTCCGCAAATGAGCTAACACAAGTCCCCATACCGTTTAATTTCGCCTCGACTCTAATCAAGGTGTCGAAAAAACTTTTGTAATTATGGATAAGGCAAGAAATTATCGACAATTGGACAGTAATATTTTGTGGATTCTATAAAAAGGAAAAATTACAAATGCATTCTTATTGCCCACACTGGAATTCGGACGCTGTAAATTGTCAGACGACATATCGCGCACATGTTGAAAGCTGTTCTTTTTACTATCTGAGCAAATGAAAAATCCCTGTAAACATAGACAAATCAAATAATTGCACACAATTTGATATCCATTTTCAAAATATTTCTTTTACTGGAAAAAAATTATAAACAAGTGAAATATCACTGACTTCCCAGTTTAGGGCCGCATGACAATTTCCGCAAATGAGCTAACACAAGTCCCCATACCGTTTAATTTCGCCTCGACTCTATTCAATGTGTCGAAAAAACTTTTGTAATTATGGATAAAGTAAGACATTCCCGAAAATTGGACACCAATATTTTGTGAATTCGATAAAAAGGAAAAATTAGAAATGCAGTCGTACTGTGCTCACTGGAATTCGGACGCTGTAAATTGTCAGACGACATACCGCACACATGGTGAAAGCTGTACTTTTTACTATCTGACCAAATGAAAAATCCCTGTAAACATAGACAAATCAAATAATTAAACACAATTTGAGACCCATTTCAAAAATATTTCTTTTACTGGAAAAAATTATAAACAAGTGAAATATGACTGATTACCCATATTAAATACGCATGATGATTTCCGCAAATGAGATAACACAAGTCCCCATACCGTTGAATGTAGCCTCGTCTCTATTCAATGTGTCGAAAAACTTTTGTAATTATGGATAAGGCAAAAAATTACCGACAATAGGACACCAATATTTTGTGGATTCTATAAAAAGGAAAAATTAGAAATGCAGTGTTATTGTGCACACTGGAATTCGGACGCTGTAAATTGTCAGACGACATACCGCGAACATTGTGAAAGCTGTACTTTTTACTATCTCAGCAAATGAAAAATCCATGTAAACGTAGACAAATCAAATAATTGCACAAAATTTGATACCCAGTTTGAAAATATTTCTTTTACTGGAAAAAAGGTATAAACAAGTGAAATATGACTTATTTCCCAGTTTAGGGCCGCATGAGAATTTCCGCAAATGACCTAACACAACTCCCCATACCGTTGAATTTTGCCTCGACTCTATTCAAGGTGTCGAAAAAACATTTGTAATTATGGATAATGTACGGAATTCCCGACAAATGGACACCAATATTTTGTGGATTCTATAAAAAGGAAAAATTAGAAATGCAGTCTTAATGTGCACACTTGAATTCGGACGCTGTAAATTGTCAGACGAAATACCGCGCACCTGGTGAAAGCTGTACTTTTTACGATCTGACCAAATGAAAAATCCCTGTAAACATAGAGAAATCAAATAATTAAACACAATTTGAGACCCATTTCAAAAATATTTCTTTTACTGGAAAAAAGTTATAAACAAGTGAGATATGACATATTTCCCAGTTTAGGGCCGCATGAGAATTTCCGCAAATGAGCTAACACAAGTCCCCATACTGTTGAATTTCGACTCGACTCTAATCAATGCGTAGAAAAAACTTTTGTAATTATGGATAAGGCAAGAAATTCCCGACAATTGGAAAACAATATTTTGTGGATTAGATAAAATGGAAAAATTAGAAATGCAGTCTTATTGTGCACACTGGAATTCGGACGCTGTAAATTTTCAGATGGCATGTCGCACACTATCTGACCAAAAGAAAAATCCCATGTAAACATAGATAAATATAATAATTTGGCACAATTTGATAATGATTTTGAAAATATTTCTTTTTCTGGAAAACAGTTATAAACAAGTGAATTATGACTGATTTCCCAGTTTAGTTCCGCGTGACAATTTCCGCAAATGAGTTAACACAAAGTCCCCATACAGTTGAATTTCGAATCGACTCTAATCAAGGTGTCGAAAAAACTTTTGTAATTATGGATAAGGCAAGAAATTATCGACAATTGGACAGTAATATTTTGTGGATTCTATAAAAAGGAAAAATTACAAATGCATTCTTATTGCCCACACTGGAATTCGGACGCTGTAAATTGTCAGACGACATACCGCGCACATGGTGAAAGCTGTACTTTTTACGATCTGACCAAATGAAAGATCCCTGTAAACATAGACAAATCAAATAATTAAACACAATTTGAGACCCATTTCAAAAATATTTCTTTTACTGGAAAAAAGTTATAAACAAGTGAGATATGACTTATTTCCCAGTTTAGGGCCGCATGAGAATTTTCCGCAAATGAGCTAACACAAGTCCCCATACTGTTGAATTTCGACTCGACTCTAATCAATGTGTCGAAAAAACTTTTGTAATTATGGATAAGGCAAGAAATTCCCGACAATTGGAAAACAATATTTTGTGGATACTATAAAAAGGAAAAATTAGAAATGCAGTCTTATTGTGCACACTGGAATTCGGAGGCTGTAAATCGTCAGACGACATAACGTGCACATGGTGAAAGCTGTACTTTTTATTATCTGACCAAATGAAAAATCACTGTATACATAGAGCCACCAAATAATTGCACACAATTTGATACCCATTTTGAAAATATTTCTTTTACTAGAAAAATGTTATAAACAAGTGAGTTATGACTTATTTCCCAGTTTAGGGCCGCATGAGAATTTCCGCAAATGAGCTAACACAATCCCCATACCGTTGAATTTCGCCTCGACTCTATTCAATGTGTCGAAAAAACTTTTGTAATTATGGATAAGGTAAGAAATTCCCGAAAATTGGACACCAATATTTTGTGGATTCTATAAAATGGCAAAATTAGAAATGCAATCTTATTGTGCACACTGGAATTCGGACGCTGTAAATTGTCAGACGACATACCGCACACATGGTCAAAGGTGTACTTTTTTCTATCTGACCAAATGAAAAATCCCTGTAAACATAGACAAATCAAATAATTAAACACAATTTGAGACCCATTTCAAAAATATTTCTTTTACTGGAAAAAATTATAAACACGTGAAATATGACTGATTACCCATATTAAATCCACATGATGATTTCCGCAAATGAGATAACACAAGTCCCAATACCGTTGAATATAGCCTCGATTCTATTCAATGTGTCGAAAAAACTTTTGTAATTATGGATAAGGCAAAAAATTCCCGACAATAGGACAGCAATATTGTGTGGATTCTATAAAAAGGAAAAATTAGAAATGCAGTGTTATTGTGCACAATGGAATTCGGACGCTGTAAATTGTCAGACGACATACCGCGCACCTGGTGAAACGTGTACTTTTTACTATTTGACCAAATGAAAAATCCCTGTATACATAGACCAACCAGATAATTGCACACAATTTGATACCCATTTTGAAAATATTTCTTTTACTCGAAAAAAGTTATAAAAAAGTGAAATATGACTTATTTCCCAGTTTAGGGCCGCATGAGAATTTCCGCAAATGAGCTAACACAAGTCCCCATACCGTTGAATTTCGATTCGACTCTAATCAATGTGTCGAAAAAACTTTTGTAATTATGGATAAGGCAAGAAATTCCAAACAATTGGAGAGCAATATTTTGTCGATTCTATAAAAAGGAAAAATTAGATATGCAGTCTTATTGCGCACACTGGAATTCGGACGCTGTAAATTGTCAGACGACATACCGCGCACCTGGTCAAACGTGTACTTTTTACTATCTGTCCAAATGAAAAATCCCTGTATACATAGACCAACCAGATAATTGCACACAATTTGATACCCATTTTGAAAATATTTCTTTTACTGGAAAAAAGTTATAAACAAGTGAAATATGACTAATTACCCAGTTTAGGGCCGCATGAAAATTTCCGCAAATGAACTAACACAATTCCCCATACCGTTGAATTTCGCCTCGACTCTATTCAAGTTGTCGAAAAACCTTTTGTAATTATGGATAAGGCATGAAATTCCCGACATTTGGACACCAATATTTTGTGGATTCGATAAAAAGGAAAAATTAGACATGCAGTCATATTGTGCACACTGGAATTCGGACGCTGTAAATCGTCAGACAACATACCGCGCACATGGTGAAAGCTGTACTTTTTACTATCTGAGCAAATGAAAAATCACTGTATACATAGACCAACCAAATAATTGCACACAATTTGATACCCATTTTGAAAATATTTCTTTTACTGGAAAAAAGTTATAAACAAGTGAGATATGACTTATTTCCCAGTTTAGGGCCGCATGAGAATTTCCGCAAATGAGCTAACACAAGTCCCCATACTGTTGAATTTCGACTCGATACTAATCAATGTGTCGAAAAAACTTTTGTAATTATGGATAAGGCAAGAAATTCCCGACAATTGGAAAACAATATTTTGTGGATACTATAAAAAGGAAAAATTAGAAATGCTGTGTTATTGTGCACACTGGAATTCGGAGGCTGTAAATCGCCAGACGACATACCGCGCACATGTTGAAAGCTGTACTTTTTACTATCTGACCAAATGAAAAATCACGGTATACATAGACCAAACAAATAATTGCACACAATTTGATACCCATTTTGAAAATATTTCTTTTCCTGGAAAAATTTATAAACAAGTGAGATATGACTTATTTCCCGGTTTAGGGCCGCATGAGAATTTCTGCAAATGAGCTAACACAAGTCCCCATACCGTTGAATTTCGACTCGACTCTAATCAATGTGTCGAAAAAACGTTTGTAATTATGGATAAGGCAAGAAATTCCCGACAATTGGAGAGCAATATTTTGTCGATTCTATAAGAAGGAAAAATTAGAAATGCAGTCTTATTGTGCACACTGGAATTCGGACGCTGTAAATTGTCAGACGACATACATCGCACCTGGTGAAACGTGTACTTTTTACTATCTGACCAAATGAAAAATCCCTGTATACATAGACCAAACTGGGTATAATTTCTGTGCAAATAGTTTTTTCGACACTTTGAATAGAGTCGAGGCGAAATTCAACGGTATGGGGACTAATGTTAGCTCATTTGCGGAAATTGTCAGGCAGACCAAAACTGGGTAATCAGTCATATATCATTTTGTTTATATCTTTTTTCCAGTAAAAGAAATATTTTCAAAATGGTTATCAAATTGTGGCAATATATTTGGTTGGTCTATGTATACAGGGATTTTTCATTTGGTCAGATAGTAAAAAGTACAGCTTTCACCATGTGCGCGGTATGTCGTCTGACAATTGACAGCGTCCGAATTCCAGTGTGCACAATAACACTGCATTTTTAATTTTTCTTTTTATAGAATCCACAAAATATTGCTGTCCAATTTTCGGGAATTTCTTGCCTTATCCATAATTACAAAAGTTTTTTCGACAACTTGAATAGAGTCGAGGCGAAATTCAAACGGTATGGGGACTTGCGTTAGCTCATTTGCGGAAATTGTCATGCGGACCTAAACTGGGTAATCATTCATATTTCACTTGTTTATAATTTTTTCCAGTAAAAGAAATATTTTCTAAATGGGTATCAAATTCTGTGCAAATACTTGTTTGGTCTATGTATACAGGGATGTTTCATTTCGTCAGATAGTAAAACGTACAGCTTTCACCATGTGCGCGGTATGTCGTCTGACAATTTACAGCGTGCGAATTCCAGTGTGCACAATAACACTGCATTTCTAATTGTTCCTTTTTATAGAATCCACAAAATATTGGTGTCCTAGTTTCGGGAATTTCTTGCCTTATCAATAATTACAAAAGTTTTTTCGACACCTTGAATAGAGTCGAAGCGAAATTCAACGGTATGGGACTTGTGTTAGCTCATTTGCGGAAATTTTCATGCGGCCCTAAACTCGGAAATCGGTCATATTTCACTTGTTTATAAATTTTGCAGTAAAAGAAATATTTTCAAAATGGGTTGGCTTCCGGTCAATATTTGATTGTTTGTGCAAGATTATACACTACGTCCAGCAGCTCTGTTTCTGATCTCTTGGTTTCCGGTGCATATTTGAGAGTCTAATGTAAAAAGATAAACTACGTCCATCAGCATGGCCTCTGACCTGTTGGCTTCCGGTCCATATTTGTGCTTCTTTTGTAAGATGATACACTACGTCCAGCAGCCATGACTCTGATCTGTTGGTTTCTGGTGCATATTTGAGCGTCTAATGAAAAAGATATACTCCGCCCAGCAGCATAACCTCTGATCTGTTGGTCTCGGGTCCATATTTGAGAGTCTAATGTAAGATTTTAGACTACGTCCAGTAGCATGGCCTCTGACCTGTTGGCTTCCGGTCCATATTAGTGCGTCTTGTGTTTGATAATACACTACGTCCAGCAGCCATGATTCTGATCTGTTGGTTCTGGTGCATATTTGAGCGTCTAATGTAAAAAGATAAAATACGTCCAGCAGCATGGCCTCTGATCTGTTAGTTTCCGGTCCATATTTGAGCGTTTATTGTAAGATTTTTGATTACGTCAAGCAACAGGGGCTCTGACCTGTTGGCTTCCGGTCCATATTTGAGCGTCTTGTGTCAGATGATACACTACGTCCAACAGCCGGGATTCTGATCTGTTGGTTTCAGGTGCATATTTGAGCGTCTAATGTAAAAAGCTAAACTACGTCCAGCAGCTTGGCCTCTGATCTGTTGGTTTCCAATCCATATTTGAGCGTCTACTGTAAGATTTTAGACTACGTCCAGAAGCATGGCCTCTTACCAGTTGGCTTCCGGTTCATATTAGAGCGTCTTGTATCAGATGATACACTACGTCCAGCATCCCTGTTTCTGATCTCTTGGTTTCTGGTGCATATTTGAGCGTCTAATGTAGAAAGATAAACTACGTCCCGCAGCATGGCCTCTGATCTGTTGGTTTCCGGTCCATATTTGAGCGTCTAATGTAAGAATTTAGACTACGTCCAGCAGCATGACCTCTGACCTTTTGGCTTCCGGTCCATATTTGAGCGTCTTTTGTAAGATGATACACTACGTCCAGCAGCCATGTTTGTGATCTCTTGGTTTCTGGTGCATATTTGAGCGTCTAATGTAAAAACATAAACTACGTCCAGCAGAATGGCCTCTGATCGGTTGGTTTCCGGTCCATATTTGAGCGTCTAATGTAAGATTTTAGACTACGCCCTGCAGCATGGCCTCTGACCTGTTAGCTTCCGGTCCATATTTGAAAGTCTTGTGTAAGAAGATACACTACGTCCAGCAGCCATGATTCTGATCTGTTGGTTTCTGGTGCATATTTGAGCGTCTAATGTAAAAAGATAAACTACGTCCAGCAGCCCTGTTTCTGATCTCTTGGTTTCTTGTGCATATTTGAGCGTCTAATGTAAAAAGATAAACTACCTCCAGCAGCATGGCATCTGATCTGTTGGTTTCCGGTCCATATTTGAGCGTCTAATGTAAGACCTTAGACTACGTCCAGCAGCATGGCGTCTGACCTGTTAGCTTCCGGTCCATATTTGAGCGCCTTGTGTAAGATGACACACTAGGTCCAGCAGCCATGATTCTGATCTGTTGGTTCTGGTGCATATTTGAGCGTTTAATATAAAAAGCTAAACTACGTCCAGCAGCATGGCCTCTTATCTGTTGGTTTCCCATCCATATTTGAGCGTCTAATGTAAGATTTTAGATTACGTCTAGCAGCATGGCCTCTGACCTGTTGGCTTCTGTCCATATTTGAGCGTCTTGTGTAAGATGATACACTACGTCCAGCAGCCATGATTCTGATCTCTTGGTTTCTGTTGCATATTTGAGCGTCTAATGTTAAAAGATAAACTACGTCCAGCTGCATGGCCTCTGATCTGTTGGTTTCCCGTCCATATTTGAGCGTTTATTGTAAGATTTTAGATTACGTCTAGCAGCATGGCCTCTGACCTGTTGGCTTCCGGTCCATATTTGAGCGTCTTGTGTAAGATGATACACTACGTCCAGCAGCCATGATTCTGATCTGTTGGTTCTGGTGCATATTTTAGCGTCTAATGTAAAAAGATAAACTACGTCCAGCAGCATGGCCTCTGATCTCTTGGTTTCCCATCCATATTTGAGCCTCTAATGTAAGATATATAGTCCAGCAGCATGGCCTCTGACCTGTTGGCTTCCGGTCAATATTTGAGCGTCTTGTGTAAGATGATACACTACGTCCAGCAGCCGGGATTCTGATCTGTTGGTTTCTGGTGCATATTTGAGAGTCTAATGTAAAAAGCTAAACTACGTCCAGCAGCTTGGCCTCTGATCTGTTGGTTTCCAGTCCATATTTGAGCGTCTAATGTAAGATTCTAGACTACGTCCAGCAGCATGGCCTCTTACCAGTTGTCTTCCGGGTCGTATTTGAGCGTCTTGTATCAGATGATACACTACGTCCAGCATCCCTGTTTCTGATCTCTTGGTTTCTGGTGCATATTTGAGCGTCTTTTGTAAGATGATACACTAC
The DNA here is from genome assembly GCA_964036315.1 of Acanthosepion esculentum. NCBI lineage: Eukaryota > Metazoa > Mollusca > Cephalopoda > Sepiida > Sepiidae > Acanthosepion > Acanthosepion esculentum. The sequence continues at coordinate 69,932,086 of OZ038514.1, forward strand.
GCCCAGCAGCCATGTTTGTGTCCTCTTGGTTTCTGGTGCATATTTGAGCGTCTAATGTAAAAAGATAAACTACGTTCAGCAGAATGGCCTCTGATCGGTTGGTTTCCGGTCCATATTTGAGCGTCTAATGTAAGATATTAGACTACGTCCTGCAGCATGGCCTCTGACCTGTTAGCTCCCAGTCCATATTTAGCGTCTTGTGTAAAAAGATACACTACGTCCAGCATCCATTATTCTGATCTGTTGGTTTCTGGTGCATATTTGAGCGTCTAATGTAAAAAGATAAACTACGCCCAGCAGCATAGCCTCAAATCTGTTGGTTTCCGGTCCATATTTGAGCGTCTAATGTAAGATTTTAGACTACGTCCAGCAGCATGGCCTCTGACCTGTTGGCTTCCGGTCCATACTTGAGCGCCTTGGGTAAGATCATACAATACGTCTACCATCCATGGTTCTGATCTGTTGGTTTCTGGTGCATGTTTGAGCGTCTGATTTAAAAAGATAAACTACGTCCAGAATCATGGCCTCTGATCTGTTGGTTTCCGGTCCATATTTGAGCGTCTAATGTAAGATTTTAGATTACGCCCAGCAGCATGTCCTGTGACCTGTTGGCTTCTGGTCCATATTTGAGCGTCTTATGTAAGATGATACACTACGTCCAGCAGCCCTGTTTCTGATCTCTTGGATTCTTGTGCATATTTGAGCGTCTAATGTAAAAAGATAAACTACGTTCAGCAGAATGGCCTCTGATCGGTTGGTTTCCGGTCCATATTTGAGCGTCTAATGTAAGATATTAGACTACGTCCTGCAGCATGGCCTCTGACCTGTTAGCTCCCAGTCCATATTTAGCGTCTTGTGTAAAAAGATACACTACGTCCAGCATCCATTATTCTGATCTGTTGGTTTCTGGTGCATATTTGAGCGTCTAATGTAAAAAGATAAACTACGCCCAGCAGCATAGCCTCAAATCTGTTGGTTTCCGGTCCATATTTGAGCGTCTAATGTAAGATTTTAGACTACGTCCAGCAGCATGGCCTCTGACCTGTTGGCTTCCGGTCCATACTTGAGCGCCTTGGGTAAGATCATACAATACGTCTACCATCCATGGTTCTGATCTGTTGGTTTCTGGTGCATGTTTGAGCGTCTGATTTAAAAAGATAAACTACGTCCAGAATCATGGCCTCTGATCTGTTGGTTTCCGGTCCATATTTGAGCGTCTAATGTAAGATTTTAGATTACGCCCAGCAGCATGTCCTGTGACCTGTTGGCTTCTGGTCCATATTTGAGCGTCTTATGTAAGATGATACACTACGTCCAGCAGCCCTGTTTCTGATCTCTTGGATTCTTGTGCATATTTGAGCGTCTAATGTAAAAAGATAAACTACGTCCAGCAGCATGGCCTCTGACCTGTTGGTTTCTGGTCTATGTTTGAGCGTCTAATGTAAGATTTTAGACTACGTCCAGCAGCATGACCTCTGACCTTTTGGCTTCCGGTCCATATTTGAGCGTCTAATGTAAGATTTTAGACTACGTCCAGAAGCATGACCTCTGACATGTTGGCTTCCGGTCCATATTTGAACGTCTTGTGTAAGATGATACACTACATCCAGCAGCCCTTTTTCTGATCTCTTGGTTTCTGGTGCATATTTGAGCGTCTAATGTAAAAGGATAAACTACGTCCAGCAGCATGGCCTCTGATCTGTTGGTTTCCAGTCCATATTTGAGCGTCTAATGTAAGATTTTACACTACGTCCAGCAGCATGGCCTCTGACCTGTTGGCTTCCGGTCCATATTTGAGCGTCTTGTGTAAGATGATACACTACGTCCAGCAGCCATGATTCTGATCAGTTGGTTTCTGGTGCATATTTGAGCGTTTAATGTAAAAAGATAAACTACGCCCAGCAGCATGGCCTCTGATCTGTTGGTTTCCGCTCCATATTTGAGCATCTAATGTAAGATTTTAGACTACGACCAGCAGCATGGCCTCTGACCTGTTGGATTCCGGTCCATATTTGAGCGTCTTCTGTAAGATGATACACTACGTCCAGCAGACCTGTTTCTGATCTCTTGGTTTCTGGTGCATACTTGAGCGTCTAATGTAAAAAGATAAACTACGTCCAGTAGCATGGCTTCTGATCTATTGGTTTCCGGTCGATATTTGAGCGTCTAATTTATGATTTTAGATTACGTCCAGCAGCATGGCCTCTGACCTGTTGACTTCCGGTCCATATTTGAGCGTCTTGTGTCAGATGATACACTACGTCCAACAGCCATGATTCTGATCTTTTGGTTTCTGGTGCATATTTGAGCGTCTAATGTAAAAAGATAAACTACGTCCAGCAGCATGGCCTCTGATCTGTTGGTTTACGGTCCATATTTGAGCGTCTAATGTAAGATTTTAGACTACGAACTGCAGCATGGCCTCTGACCTGTTGGCTTCCGGTCCATACTTGAGCGCCTTGTGTAAGATCATACACTACGTCTAGCAGCCATTGTTCTGATCTGTTGGTTTCTGGTGCATATTTGAGCGTCTAATGTAAAAAGATAAACTACGTCCAGCAGCTTGGCCTCTGATCTGTTGGTTTCCGGTCCATATTTGAGCGTCTAATGTAAGATTTTAAACTACGTCCAGCAGCATGCCCTCTGACCTGTTGGCTTCCCGTCCATATTTGAGCGTCTTGTGTAAGATGATACACAACGTCCACCAGCCCTGTTTCTGATCTCTTGGATTCTGGTGCATATTTGAGCGTCTAATGTAAAAAGATAAACTACGCCCAGCAGCATGGCCTCTGATCTGTTGGTTTCCGGTCCATATTTGAGCGTCTCATGAAAGATTTTAAACTACGTCCAGCAGCTGCCTCTGACCTGTTGGGTTCCGGTCCATATTTGTGCGTCTTGTGTAAGATGATACACTACATCCAGCAGCCCTGTTTCTGATCTCTTGGTTTCTCGTGCATATTTGAGCGTCTAATGTAAAAAGATAAACTACGTCCAGCAGCATGGCCTCTGATCTGTTGGTTTCCCGTCCATATTTGAGCTTATAATGTAAGATTTTAGATTACGTCCAGCAGCATGGCCTCTGACCTGTTGGCTTCCGGTCCATATTTGAGCGTCTTGTGTAAGATGATACACTACGTCCAGCAGCCCTGATTCTGATCTGTTGGTTTCTGGTGCATATTTGAGCGTCTAATGTAAATAGATAAACTACCTCCAGCAGCATGGCCTCTGATCTGTTGGATTCCGGTCCATATTTTAGCCTCTAATGTAAGATTTTAGACTGCTTCCAGCAGCATGGCCTCTGACCTGTTGGCTTCCGGTCCATATTTGAGCGTCTTGTGTAAGATGATACACTACATCCAGCAGCCCTGTTTCTGATCTGTTGGTTTCCGGTCCATATTTGAGCGTCTAATGTATGATTTTTGACTACGTCCAGCAGCATGGCCACTGACCTGTTGGCTTCTGGTCCATATTTGAGCGTCTTGTGTAAGATGATACACTACATCCAGCAGCCCTGTTTCTGATCTCTGGGATTCTCGTGCATATTTGAGCGTTTAATGTAAAAAGATAAACTACGTCCAGCAGCATGGCCTCTGATCTGTTGGTTTCCCGTCCATATTTGTGCGTCTAATGTAAGATTTTAGATTACGTCCAGCAGCATGGCCTCTGACCTCTAGGTTTCCGGTCCATATTTGAGCGTTTTGTGTAAGATGATACACTACGTCAAGCAGCCATGATTCTGATCTGTTGGATTCTGGTGCATATTTGAGCGTCTAATGTAAAAAGATAAACTACGACCAGCAGCATGGCCTCTGATCTGTTGGTTTCCCGTCCATATTTGAGCGTCTAATGTAAGATTTTAGACTACGTCCAGCAGCATGGCCTCTGACCGGTTGGCTTCCGGTCCATATTTGAGCGTCTTGTGTTTGATGATACACTACGTCCAGCAGCCCAGATTCTGATCTCTTGGTTTCTGGTGCATATTTGAGCGTCTAATGTAAATAGATAAACTACGCCCATCAGCATGGCCTCTGATCTGTTGGATTCCGGTCCTTATTTTAGCGTCTAATGTAAGATTTTAGACTACGCCCAGCAGCATGGCCTCTGACCTGTTGGCTTCCGGTCCATATTTGAGCGTCTTGTGTAAGATGATACACTACGTCCAGCAGCCCTGTTTCTGATCTGTTCGTTTCCCGTCCATATTTGAGCGTCTAATGCAAGATTTTAGACTACGTCTAGCAGCATGGCCTCTGACCGGTTGACTTCCGGTCCATATTTGAGCGTCTTGTGTTTGATGATACACTACGTCCAGCAGCCATGATTCTGATCTGTTGTTTTCTGGTGCATATTTGACATTCTAATGTAAAAAGATAAATTACGTCCAGCTGTATGGTCTCTGATCTGTTGTTTTCCGGTCCATATTTGAGCGTCTAATGTAAGATTTTAGGCTATGTCCAGCAGCATGGCTTCTGACATGTTGGCTTCCGCTCCATATTTGAGCGTCTTGTGTAAGATGATACACTAAGTCCAGCAGCCCTGTTTCTGACCTCTTTGTTCCTGATGCATATTTGAGCATCTAATGTAAAAAGATGAACTACGTCCAGCAGCATAGCCTCTGATCTGTTGGTTTCCGGTCCATATTTGAGCGTCTAATGTAAGATTTTAAACTACGTCCAGCCGCATGGCCTCTGACCTGTTGGCTTCCGGTCCATATTTGAGCGTCTTGTGTAAGATGATACCCTACATCCAGCAGCCCTGTTTCTGATCTCTTGGTTTCTGGTGCATATTTGAGCGTCTAATGTAAAAAGATAAACTACGCCCAGCAGCATGGCCTCTGATCTGTTGGATTCCGGTCCATATTTTAGCGTCTAATGTAAGATTTTAGACTACGCCCAGCAGCATGGCCTCTGACCTGTTGGCTTCCAGTCCATATTTGAGCGTCTTGTGTAAGATGATACACTACGTCCAGCAGCCCTGTTTCTGATGTGTTGGTTTCCGGTCAATATTTGAGCGTTTAATGTAAGATTTTAGACTACGTCAAGCAAGATGGCCTCTGACCTGTTGGCATCCGGTCCATATTTGAGCGTCTTGTGTAAGATGATACACTACGTCCAGCAGCCCTGTTTCTGATCTCTTGGTTTCTGGTGCATATTTGAGCGTCTAATATAAAAAGATAAACTACGTCCAGCAGCATGGCCTGTGATCTGTTGGTTTCCCGTCCATATTTGAGCGTCTAATGTAAGATTTTAGACTACGTCCAGCCGCATGGCCTCTGACCTGTTGGCTTCTGGTCCATATTAGAGCGTCTTGTGTAAGATGATACACTACGTCCAGCAGCCATGATTCTGATCTCTTGGTTTCTGATGCATATTTAAGCCTCTATTGTAAAAAGATAAACTACGATCAGCAGCATGGCCTCTGATCTGTTGGTTTCCGGTCCATATTTGAGCGTCTAATGTAAGATTTTAGACTACCACCAGCAGCATGGCCTCTGACCTGGTGCTTCCGGACCATATCTGAGCGTGTGGTGTAAGATGATAAACTAAGTCTAGCAGCCATGATTCTGATCTGTTGGTTTCTGGTGCATATTTGAGCGTCAAATATAAAAAGATAAACTACGTCTAGCAGCATGGCCTCTGATCTGTTGGTTTCCGATCCATATTTTAGCGTCTAATGTAAGATTTTACACTACTGCCAGCAGCATGGCCTCTGACCTGTTGCATTCCGGTCCATATTTGAGTGTCTTGTGTAACATGATACACTACGTCCAGCAGCCATGATTCTGATCTGTTAGTTTCCGGTCCATATTTGAGCGTCTAATGTAATATTTTTGACTACTTCCAGCAGCATGGCCTCTGACCTGTGGGTTTCGTTCCATATTTGAGCGTCTTCTGTAAGATGATACACCACGTCCAGCAGCCATGATTCTGATCTCTTGGTTTCTGGTGCATATTTGAGCGTCTAATGTAAGAAGATAAACTACCTCCAGCAGCATGGCCTCTGATCTGTTGGTTTCCGGTCCATATTTGAGCCTCCAATGTAAGATCTTAGACTACGTCCAGCAGCATGGCCTCTGACCTGTTAGCTTCCGGTCCATATTTGAGAGTCTTGTGTAAGATGATACACTACGTCCAGCAGCCATGATTCTCATCTGTTGGTTTCTGGTGCATAATTGAGCGTCTAATGTAAAAAGATAAACTACGTCCAGCAGCATGATCTCTGATATGTTGGTTTCCGGTCCATATTTGAGCATCTAATGTAAGATTTTAGACTACCTCCAGCAGAATGGCCTCTGATCTGTTGGTGTCAAATTGTCGGATATTTCTTACCTTATCCATAAGTACAAATGTTTTTTCGACACCTTGAATAGAGTCGAGGCGAAATTCAACGGTCTGCGGCTTGTGCTAGCTCATTTGAGGAAATTGTCATACAGCCCTTAACTGGGAAATCAGTCATATTTCACTTGTTTATAACTTTTTTCCAGTAAAAGAAATATTTTCAAAATTGGTATCAAATTGTGTGCAATTATTTGATTTGTCTATGTTTACAGGGATTTTTCATTTGCTCAGATAGTAAAAAGTACAGCTTTCACCATGTGCGCGGTATGTCGTCTGACAATTTACAGCGTCCGAATTCCAGTGTGCACAATAAGAATGCATTTCTAATTTTTTCTTTTCATAGAATCCACAAAATATTGCTGTCCAATTGTCGAGAATTTCTTGTCTTATCCATGATTACAAAAGTTTTTTCGACTCCTTGAATAGAGTCGAGGCGAATTTCAACGGTATGGGGACTTTTGTTAGCTCATTTGCGGAAATTGTCATGCGGACCTAAACTGGGTAATCAGTCATATTTCACTTGTTTATAACTTTTTTCCAGTAAAAGAAATATTTTCAAAATGGGTACCAATTTGTGTGCAATTATTTGGTTGGTCTATGTATACAGGGATATTTCATTTGGTCAGATAGTAAAAAGTACTGCTTTCACCAGGTGCGCGGTATGTCGTCTGACAATTTACAGCGTCCGAATTCCAGTGTGCACAATAAGACTGCATTTCTAATTTTTCCTTTTTATAGAATCCACAAAATATTGCTGTAAAATTGTCGGGAATTTTATGCGTTATCCATAATTACAAAAGTTTTTTCGACACATTGATTAGAGTCGAGTCGAAATTCAACTGTATGGGGACTTGACTTAGGTCATTTGCAGAATTTGTCAGACGGCCCGAAACTTGGAAATCAGTCATATTTCACTGGTTAATAACTTTTTTCCAGTAAAAGAAATATTTTCAATCTGGGTATCAAATTGTGTGCAATTATTTGATTTGTCTATGTTTACAGTGATATTTCATTTGCTCAGATAGTAAAAAGTACAGCTTTCACCATGTGCGCGGTATGTCGTTTGACAATTTACAGCGTCCGAATTCCAGTGTGCACAATAAGAATGCATTTCTAATTTTTCCTTTTTATAGAATCGACAAAATATTGGTGTCCAATTGTCCGGAATTTCTTACCTTATCCATAATTACAAAAGTATTTTCGACACCTTGAATTGAGTCGAGGCGACATTCAACGGTATGGGGACTTGTGTTAGCTCATTTGCGGAAATTGTCATGCGGTCCTAATTTGGGAAATCAGTCATATTTCACTTGTTTATAACTTTTTTCCAGTAAAAGAAATATTTTCAAAATGGGTATCAAATTATGTGCAATTATTTGATTTGTCTACGTTTACAGGGATTTTTCATTTGGTCAGATAGTAAAAAGTACAGCTTTCACCACGTGCGCGGTATGTTGTCTGAAAATTTACAGCGTCAGAATTCCAGTGTGCACAATAAGACTGCATATCTAATTTTTCCTTTTAAACCAATCCACAAAATATTGGGCTCCAATTGTCAGGAATTTCTTGCCTTATCCATAATTACAAAAGTATTTTCGACACATTGAATAGATTCGAGGCGAAATTTAACGGTATGGGGATTGTGTTAGCTCATTTGCAGAAAATGTCATGCGACCCTAAACTGGAAAATCAGTCATGTTTCACTTGTTTATAACTTTTTCCAGTAAAAGCAATATTTTCAAAATGGGTATCAAATTGTGTCCAATTATTTGATTTGTCTACGTTTACAGGGATTTTTCATTTGGTCAGATAGTAAAAAGTACAGCTTTCACCATGTGCGCGGTATGTCGTCTGACAATTTACAGTGTCAGAATTCCAGTGTGCACAATATGACTGCATTTCTAATTTTTCCTTTTTATAGAATCCACACAATATTGCTGTCCAATTGTCGCGAATTGCCTTATCCATAATTTCAAAAGATTTTTCGACACCTTGATTAGTGTCGAGTCGAAATTCAACGGTATGGGGACTTGTCTTAGTTCATTTGCGGAAATTGACATGCGGCCCTTAACTGGGAAATCAGTCATAATTCACGTGTTTATAACTTTTTTCCAGTAAAAGAAATATTTTCAAAATGGATATCAAATTGTGTGCAATTATTTGATTTGTCTATGTTTACAGGGATTTTTCATTTGCTCAGATAGTAAAAAGTACAGATTTAATCATGTGCGCGGTATGTCATCTGACAATTTAAAGCGTCCCAATTCCAATGTGCCCAAAAAGACTGCATTCCTAATTTTTCCTTTTCATAGAATCCACAAAATATTGCTGTCCAATTTTCGGGAATGTCTTGCCTTATCCATAATTACAAATGTTTTTTCGACACCTTGATTAGAGTCGAGTCGAAATTCAACGGTATGGGGATTTGTGTTAGCTCATTTGCGGAAATTGTCATGCGTACCTAAACTGGGAAATGAGTCATATTTCACTTGTTTATTACTTTTTTCCAGTAAAAGAAATATTTTTGAAATGGGTCTCAAATTGTGTTTAATTATTTGATTTGTCTATGTTTACAGGGATTTTTCATTTGGTCAGATCGTAAAAAGTACTGCTTTCACCATGTGCGCGGTATTTCGTCTGACAATTTACAGCGTCCGAATTCCAGTGTGCACAATAACACAGCATTTCTAATTTTTCCTTTTTATAGAATCCACAAAATATTGGTGTCCTATTGTCGGGAATTTGTTGCCTTATCCATAATTACAAAAGTTTTTTCGACACATTGAATAGAGTCGAGGCTAAATTAAACGGAATGGGGACTTGTGTTATCTCATTTGCGGAAATTGTCATGCGGACTTAATATGGGTAATCAGTCATATTTCACTTGTTTATTATTTTTTCCAGTAAAAGAAATATTTTCAAACTGGGTATCAAATTTTGTGCAATTATTTGGTTTGTCTATGTATACAGGGACTTTTCATTTGGTCAGATAGTAGAAATTACAGCTTTCACCATGTATGCGGTATGTCGTCTGACCATTTACAGCGTCCGAATTCCAGTGTGCACAGTAAGACTGCATTTCTAATTTTTCCTTTTTATAGAATCCACAAAATATTGGTGTCCATTTGTCAGGAATTTCTTGCCTTATCCATAATTAGAAAAGTTTTTTCGACACATTGAATAGAGTCGAGGCGAAATTCAACGGTATGGGGACTAGTGTTAGCTCATTTGCAGAAATTGTCTTGCGGACCTAAACTGGGTAATCAGTCATAATTCACTTGTTTATAACATTTTCCAGTAAAAGAAATATTTTCAATCTGGGTATCAAATTGTGTGCAATTATTTGATTTGTCTATGTTTACAGGGATTTTTCATTTGCTCAGATAGTAAAAAGTACAGCTTTCACCATGTGCGCGGTATGTCGTCTTCCAATTTACAGCATCCGAATTCCAGTGTTCACAATAAGACTGCATTTCTAATTTTTCCTTTTTATAGAATCCACTAAATATTGGTGTCCAATTGGTGGGAATTTCTTGCCTTATCCATAATTACAAAAGTTTTTTCGTCACCTTGATTAGAGTCGATTCGAAATTCAACGGTATGGGGAGTTGTGATAGTTCATTTGCGCAAATTTTCATGCGGCCCTAAACTGGGAAATCAATCATATTTCACTTGTTTATAACTTTTTTCCAGTAAAAGAAATATTTTCAAAATGGGTATCAAATCGTGTGAAATTATTTGATTTTTCTATGTTTATACCCATTTTGAAAATATTTCTTTTACTGGAAAAAAGTTATAAACAAGTGAAATATGACTGATTTCCAGTTTAGGTCCGCATGACAATTTCTGCAAATGAGCTAACACAAGTCCCCATATCGTTGAATTTCGCCTCGACTCTATTCAAGGTGTCGAAAAAACTTTTGTAATTATTGATGAAGCAAGAAATTCCAGACAATTGGACAGCAATATTTTGTGGATTCTATAAAAAGGAAAAAGTAGAAATGCAGTCTTATTGTGCACACTGGAATTCGGACGCTGTAAATTGTCAGACGTCATACCGCGCACATGGAGAAAGCTGTACTTTTTACTATCTGACAAAATGAAAAATCCCTGTAACCATAGACAAATCAAATCATTTCACACAATTTGATACCTATTTTGAAAATATTTTTTTACTGGAAAAATTTATAAACAAGTGAAATATGAATGATTTCCCAGTTTAGGGCCGCATGACAATTTCCGCAAATGAGCTAACACAAGTCCCCATATCGTTGAATTTCGACTCGACTCTAATCAAGTTGTCGAAAAAACTTTTGTAATTATGGAAAAGGCAAGAAATATCCGACAATTGGACACCAATATTTTGTGCATTCGATAAAAAGGAAAAATTAGAAATGCAGTCTTATTTTGCACACTGGAATTCGAACGCTGAAATTTTCAGACGGCATATCGCGCACATGGTGAAAGCTGTACTTTCTACTATCTGACCAAAAGAAAAATCCCTGTAAACATAGATAAATCAAATAATATGACACAATTTGATACCCATTTTGAAAATATTTCTTTTACTGGAAAAGTTATAAACATGTGAATTATGACTGATTACCCAGTTTAGTTCCGCAGGAGAATTTCCGCAAATGAGCTAACACTAGTCCCCATACCGTTGAATTTCGCCTAGACTCTATTCAATGTGTCGAAAAAAACTTTTGTAATCATGGATAAGTCAAGAAATTTTCGACAATTGGACACCAATATTTTGTGTATTCTTTAAAAAGGTAAAATTAGAAATGCAGTCTTATTGTGCACACTGGAATTCGGACGCTGTAAATTGTCAGACGACATACCCCGCACATGGTGAAAGCTGTACTTTTTACTATCTGACCAAATGAAAAATCCCTTACAAGCAATCTCAGGCTGCTACAAAACGGCATTTCCTGGCTCTTTTGTTAAAACTCCCTTACAAGCAATCTCAGGCTGGTACAAGCCCACACCTGCTGGCTCTTCTGTGAAAACTGCGCTAAAATCAATCTCAGGCTGCTACAAGCCGAATACGCCTTGCTCTTTTGTGGCAACTGCTTTACAAGCAGTCTCAGGCTGCTACAAAACGACATAACCTGGCTCTTTTGTGAAAACTGCCTTACAACAATCTCAGGCTAATACAAGCCTACACCTGCTGGCTCTTCTGTGAAAACTGCCTTACAAGCAATCTCAGGCTGCTATGGGCCGACTTCATCGGGCAATTTGTGAAAACTGTCTTACAAAGGATCTCAGGTTGCTACAAGCCGATTTCTCCTGCCTATATTCTGCCAACTGCCTTCCATGCAATCTCAGGCTTCTACGAGCCTGGCTCTTCTATGACAACTGCCTTACAAGCAATCTCAGGCTGCTACGAGCCAATCTCCTGGCTCTTTTGTGCCAATTGCCTTACAAGCCATCCCAGGCTGCTACTAGCGGATTTCTCCTGGCTCTTTTGTGGCAACTGCCTTACTAGCAATCTCAGGCTGCTACAAGCCGAATTCTCCTGGCTCTTTTGTGACAACTGATTAAAAGCAATCCCAGGCTTCTACGAGTCGTCATCTCCTTTTTTGTGTGACAAATGCCTTCAAAGCAATCTCAGACTGCTACAAGCCGTCTACGCCTGACATTACAAGCAATCTCAGGGTGCAGCAAGCCTAATTCTACTGGCTTTTCTGCCAATTGCCTTACAAGCCATCCCAGGCTGCTACGGGCTGATTTCTTCTGGCTCTTTTTTGGCAACTGCCTTACAAGCAATCTCAGGCTGCTACAAGCCGAATTCTCCTGGCTCTTTTGTGACAACTGCCTTACAAGCAATGTCAGGCTGCTCCGAGCCGACTTCTCTTGACTCTCTTGTGAAAACTGCCTTACAAGCAATCTCTGGCTTCTACAAGCCGAATACGCCTGGCTCTTTTGTAGCAACTGCCTTACATGCAATCACAGCAGCAAGCCCAATTCTCTTGGATTTTTGTGCCAATTTCATTACAAGCAATTCCACGCAGCTACGAGCCCGTTTCCCCTGGCTTTTTGTGAAAATTGCTTTACACGCAATCTCAGGCTTCTACAAACTTACACCTGCTGACTCTTTTTTGACAACTCCCTTACAAGCAATCTCCCGCTGCTATCGGCCGACTTCTCCGGGCTATTTGTGAAAAGTGTCTTACAAAGTATCTCAGGCTGCTACAAGCTGATTTCTCCTGCCTCTTTTGTGCCAACTTACTTCCAAGCAATCTCAGGCTGCTACGAGCCGACTACGCCTGGATCTTCTATGACAAATGCCTTACAAGCAATCTACGGCTGCAACAAATCGATCTCCTGGCTCTTTCGTGACAACTGCCTTAAAAGAAATCTCAGGCTACTACAAGCTGACTACGCCTTTCTCTTTTGTGGCAACTGCCTTACAAGCAATCTCAGGCTGCAGCAAGCCCAATTCTCCTGGCTTTTTTTGCCAATTGCCTTACAAGTAATCCCAGGCTGCTACGAGCGTATTTCACCTGGCTCTTTTGTGGCAACTGCCTTACAAGCAATCTCAGGCCTCTACAAGACGAATTCTCCTGGGTCTTTTGTGAGAACTGCCTTACAAGCAATCTCAGGATGCTACGGGCCGACTACGCCTGGCTCTTCTATGACAAGTGGCTTACAAGCAAACTCAGGCTGCTACAAGCCGATTTCTCCTGGCTCTTTTTTGGCAACTGCCTTACAAGCAATTTCAGGCTGCTACGAGCCGACTTTTCTTGGTTCGTTTGTGAAAACTGCCTTACAAGCCATCTCAGGCTGCAGCAACCCCAACTCTTTTGGCTTTTTGTGCCAATTGGCTTACAAGCAATCCCAGGCACCTACGAGCCGATTTCTCCTGGCTCTTTTGTGGCAACTGTCTTACAAGCAAACTCAGGCTGCTAGAAGCCAAATTCTCCTGGCTCTTTTGTGAAAACTGCCTTACAAGAAATATCAGACTGCTACAAAACGACATCTCCTGTCTCTTTTGTGAAAACTGCCTTACAAGCAATCTCAGGCAGCAGCAATCCCAATTCTCCTGGCTTTTTGTGCCAATTGTCTTACAAGCAATCCCAGGCTGCTACAAGCCGAATTCTCCTGGCTCTCTTGAGACAACTGCCTTACAAGCAAAATCAGGATGCTCCGAGCCGACTTCTCATGGTTCTTTTTTGAAAACTGCCTTACAAGCAATCTCAGGCTGCTACAAACCCACATCTCCTGTCTCTTTTGTGAAAACTGTCTTACAAGCAATATCAGCCTAAAACAAGATGAATACGCCTGTCTCTTTTGTGAAACTGCCTTGCAAGCATTCTCAGGCCGCTACAAATCGACATCTACTGTCTCTTTTGTGCGAACTGTCTTACAAGCAATATCAGGCTGCCGCTAGGCCAATTACTTTTTGTGCCAATTGCCTTAAAAAAGCAATCCCAGGCGGCTACGTGACGATTTCTCCTGGCTGTTTTGTGGTAACTGCCTTACAAGCAATCTCAAGCTGCTACAAGCCGAATTATCCTGGCTCTATTTTGATAACTGCCTGAAAAGCAATCTCAGGCTGCAGCAATCCCACTTCTCCTGGCTTTTTGTGCCAATTGCCTTACAAGCAATCCCAGGTGGGCTAAGAGCCGATTTCTCCTGGCTCTTTTGTTACAACTGCCTTAAAAGCAATGTCAGGCGGCTACGATCCGACTTCTCTTGGCTCTTTTGTGAAAACTGTCTTTCAAGAAATCTCAGGCAGCTACGAGCCAATTTCTCCTGGCTCTTTTCTGGCAACTGCCTTACAAGAATTCTCCGGCTACTACAAGCCGAATTTTCCTGGCTCTTTTGTGACACCTGCCTTACAAGCAATCTCAAGCTGCAGCAATATGAATTCTCCTGGCTTTCTATGCGAATTGCCCTACAAGTCGAATTCGCCTGTCTCTTTTGTGAAACTGCCTTACAAGCAAGCACAGGCTGCTACGAGCCGATTTCTCCTGGCTCATATGTGGCAACTGCCTTACAAGCAATCTCAGGCTGCTGCAAGCCGAATTCTCCTGGCTCTTTTGTGCAAATTGCCTTACAAGCAATCCCAGGGGTCTACGAGACGACTTCTCTTGTCTCTTTTGTAAAAACTTCCTTAAAAACAATCTCAGATTGCTACAAATCGACATATCCTGGCTCTTTTGTGACAACTGCCTTACATGCAATCTCAGGCATCCGGTAGTCCAATTCTCCTGATTTTTTGTGCCAATTGCCATACAAGCAATCCCAGGCTGCTACGAACCGATTTCTCATGTCTCATTTGTGGCATATGTCTTAAAAGCATTCTCAGGCTACAGGAATATGAATTCTTATGGCTTTTTGTGCGAATTGCCTTATAAGCAATCCCAGGCGGCTACGAGCCGATTTCTTCTGGCTCTTTTGTGACAACTGCCTTACAAGAAATCTCAGGCTGCTAAAAGTCGGTTTCTCAATGCGCTTTTGTGAAAACTGCCTTACAAGCAATGTCAGGCTGCTACGAGCCGATTCTCCTGGCTCTTTTGTGGCAACTGACTTACAAGAAATCTCAGGCTGCTAAAAGCCGAATTCTCCTGGAGCTTTGGTGACAACTGCCTTACAAGCAATATCGGGTTGCTACGAGCCGATTTCTCCTGTCTCTTTTGTGACAACTGCCTTACAAGCAATCTCAGGCCGCTACAAGCCGAATACGCCTGGCTCTTTTGTGAGAACTGCCTTGCAAGCAATCTCATGCCGCTACAAATCGACATCTCCTGTCTCTTTTGTGACAACTGCCTTACAAGCAATCTCAGGCTCGTGCAAGCCGAATTCTCCTGGCTCTTTTGTGCAAATTGATTTACAAGCAATCCCAGGCGTCTACGAGCCGACGTCTCTTGGCTCTTTTGTGAAAACTGCCTTCCAAGCAAACTCAGTCTCTTTTTTTCAAAACTGCCTTACAATCAATCTCAGCCTGCTACAAGCCGAATACGCCTGGCTCTTGTGTGAAACGCCACCCAGAAGGCAGTCCCAGAAAGACCCACGCAGACGAGCCCCGTTCCCAGAAAGTCCCACGCAGACGAACCCCTGTCCCAAAAAGTCCCACGCAGAAGACACCCAGTCCCACAAAGTCCCATGCAGACGACCCCCACCAAGGAGACAGTCCCAGAAAGTCCCACGCAGACGACCCCCCCAACCAGGATAAAGTCCCAGAAAGTCCCACGCAGACGACCCCCAGTCCCAGAAAGTCCCACGCAGACGACCCCCAGTCTAAGAAAGTCCCATGCAGACAGCCCCCACCCAGGACACAGTGCCAGAAAGTCCCTAGCAGACGACCCCCCACACAGGAGACAGTCCCAGAAAGTCCCACGCAGACGACCCCCAGTCCCAGAAAGTCCTACGCAGACGACACCCCACCCAGGAGGCAGTCCCAGAAAGTCCCATGCAGACGACACCCACTCCCAGAAATTCCCACGTAGACGGCCCCCAGTCACAGAAAGTCCCACGCAGACGACCCCCAGTCCTAGAAAGTCTCACGCAGACGACCCCCACCCAGCAGACTGTCCCAGAAAGTCCAACGCAGACGACCCCCAGTCCCAGAAAGTCCCACGCAGACGACCCCCAGTCCCAGCAAGTCCCACGCAGACGACTCCCAGTCCCAGCAAGTCCCAGGCAGACGACCCCCAACCAGGAGACAGTCACAGAAAGTCCCACTCAGACGACCCCCAGTCACAGAAAGTCCCACGCAGACGACCCCCAGTGCCAGAAAGTCCCACGCAGACGACCCCCAGTCCCAGAAAGTCCCACGCAGACGACACCCTACCAAGGAGACAGTTCCAGAAAGTCCCACGCAGACGACACCCAGTCCCAGAAAGTCCCACGCAGACGACCCCCCACCAAGGAGACAGTCGCAGAAAATCCCAAACAGTCGACCTCACACCCAGGAGACAGTCCCAGAAAGTCCCACGCAGACGACCCCCACTCCCAGAAAGTCCCACGCAGACGGCCCCGAGTCCCAGAAACACCTACGCAGACAACCCCCAGTCCAAGAAAGTCCCAGGCAGACAATCCCCACCCAGGAGACAGTCCCAGAAAGTCCCACGCATATGAACCCCAGTCCCAGCAAGTCCCACGAAGATGATCCCCCACCCAGGAGACTGTACCAGAAAGACCCACGCAGACGACCCCCAGTCCCATAAAGTCCCAAAAAAGACCCCCCACCCAGGAGACAGTCCCAGAAAGTCCCACGCAGACGAGCCCCCACCCAGGAGACAGGCCCAGAAAGTCCCACGGAGACGACCCCAGTCACAGAAAGTCACATGCAGAGGAGCCCCCACCCAGGTGACAGTCCCAGATATCCCACGCAGACGACCCCACACCCATCAGACAGTCCCCCCCAGTCCGAGGATGTCCCGTGCAGACGACACCCACCCAGGAGACTGTCCCAGAAAGTCCCACACAGACGACCCCCCACCCAGGAGACAGTCCCAGAAAGTCCCACGGAGACGACCCCTAGTCCCAGAAAGTCCCACGCAGACGACACCCAGTCCCAGAAAGTGACACGCAGACGACCCCCAGTCCCAGAAAAACCCACGCAGACGATCCCCACCCAGGAGACTGCCCAAGAAAGTCCCACGCAGACGACCCGCCACCCAGAAGAGGGTCCCAGAAATTCCAACGCAGACGATCCACAGTCCCAGAAAGTCCGACGCAGACGAACCCCCACCCAGGAAACAATCCCAGAAAGTCCCACGCAGACAACCCCACTCCAAGAAATTCCCAGGTAGACGGCCCCCAGTCACAGAAAGTCCCACGCAGACGACCCCAGTCCCAGAAAGTCCCACGCAGACGACCGCCACCCAGCAGACAGTCCCAGAAAGTCCCACGCAAACGAACCCCTGTCCCAGAAAGACACACGCAGACGACCCCCAGGCCTAGAAAGTCTCACGGAGACAAACACCAGTCCCAGAAAGTCCCACGCAGACGACCCCCAGTCCCAGAAAGTCCCACGCAAACGACACCCTACCAAGGAGACTGTCCCAGAAAGTCCCACGCAGACGACACCCAGTCCCATAAAAACACACGCATACGATCCCCACCCAGGAGACAGTGCCAGAAAGTCCCACTCAGACGACCCGCCACCCAGGAGACAGTCCCAGAAAGTCCCACGCAGACGACCCCCAGTCCAAAAAGTCCCACGCAGACGACCCCCCACCCAGGAGACAGTCCCAGAAAGTCCCACGCAGACGAACCCCACTCCCAGAAAGTCCCACGCAGATGGCCCACAGTCCCAGAAAGTCCCACGCAGACAACCCCGAGTCCAAGAAAGTCCCAGGCAGACAACCCCCCCACCCAGGAGACAGTCCCAGAAAGTCTCACGCAGACGACCAACAGTCCCAGAATGTCCCACGCAGACGACACCCCACCCAGGAGACTGTCCCAGAAAAACCCACGCAGACGACCCCCAGTCCCATAAAGTCCCAAAAAAGACCCCCCACCTAGGAGACATTCCCAGAAATTCCCACGCAGACGACCCCCCAGACAGGAGACAGTCCCAGAAAGTCCCACGCAGACGACCCACACACCCAGAAAGTCCCACGCAGACGGCCCCCAATCCCAGAAAGTCCCAAGAAGACGACCCCCAGTCCCAGAAAGTCCCACACAGACAACCCCCCCCAACCAGGAGAGGGTCCCAGAAAGTCCAACGCAGACAATCCACATTCCCAGAAAGTCCCACGCAGACGATACCCCAACCAGGAGACAGTCCGAGAAAGTCCAACGCAGACGACCCCCACTACCAGAAAGTTTCACGCAGACGGCCCCCATTCCCAGTAAGTCCAAAGCAGACGACCCCCAGTCCCAGAAAGTCCCACGCAGACGACCCCCAGTCCCAGAAAGACCCACGCAGAGGGCCCCCCACCCAGGAGACAGTCCCAGAAAGTCCCACGCAGAAGACCCTCACTCCCAGAAAGTCCCACGCAAAAGGCCCCCAGTCCAAGAAATTCCCACGCAGACGACACCCAGTCCCAGAAAGACCCATGCAGCCCTCCCCACCCAGGAGTCAGTCACAGAAAGTCCCAGGCAGACGACCCACAGTCCCAGAAAGTCCCACGCAGACGAACACACACCCAGGAGACAGTCCCAGAAAGACCCACGCAGACGAGACCCAGTCCCAGAAAGTCCCACGAAGAGGAGCCCCACCCAGTAGACAGTCCCAGAAAGTCCCACGCAGACGATCCCCAGTCCTAGAAAGTCCCATGCAGAAGACCCCCCACCCAGGAGACAGTCCCAGATAGCCCACGCAGTGGACCCCCCACCCAGTAGACAGTCCCAGAAAGTCCCACGCAGACGATCCCCAGTCCCAGAAAGTCCCACGCAGACGACTCCCTACCAAGGAGACAGTCCCAGAAAATCCCAGGCAGACGACCCCCAGTCCCAGAAAAACCCACGCAGACGATCCCCACCCAGGAGACTATCCCAGAAAGTCCCACGCAGACGACCCGCCACCCAGGAGAGGGTCCCAGAAATTCCCACGCAGACGAGTCACAGTCCCAGAAAGTCCCACGCAGACGAACCCCCACCCAGGAGACAATCCCAGAAAGTCCCACGCAGACAACCCCCACTCAAAGAAATTCCCACGTAGACGGCCCCCAGTCACAGAAAGTCCAAAGCAGACGACCCCCAGGCCCAGAAAGTCCCAGGCAGACGACCGCCACCCGGCAGACAGTCCCAGAAAGTCCCACGCAAACGGCCCCCAGTCCCAGAAAGACCCACGCAGACAACCCCCAGTCCCAGCAAGTCCCACGCAGACGACCCCCAGTCCCAGAAAGTCCCACTCAGATGAACCCAAGTCACAGAAAGTCCCACGCAGACGACACCCAGACCCAGAAAGTTTCACGGTGACGACACCCAGTCCCAGAAAGTCCCACGCAAACGACACCCTACCAAGGAGACAGTCCCAGAAAGTCCCACACAGACGACACCCAGTCCCAGAAAAACACACGCAGACGATCCCCACCCAGGAGACAGTGCCAGAAAGTCCCACTCAGACGACCCGCCACCCAGGAGACAGTCCCAGAAAGTCCCACGCAGACGAAACCCAGTCCCAGAAAGTCCCACGCAGACGACCCCCCACCGAGGAGACAGACGCAGAAAATCCCAAATAGTCGACCTCACACCCAGGAGACAGTCCCAGAAAGTCCCACGATGACGACCCCCACTCCGAGAAAGTCCCACGCAGACGGCCCCCAGTGCCAGAAAGTCCCACACAGACAACCCCCAGTCCAAGTAAGTCCCAGGCAGACAATCCCCACCCAGGAGACAGTCCCAGAAATTCCCACGCAGACGAACCCCAGTCCCAGCAAGTCCCACGCAGACGACCCCCTACCCAGGAGACTGTCCCAGAAAGACACACGCAGACGACCCCCAGTCCCAGAAAGTCCCAAAAACGACCCGCACCCAGGAGACAATCCCAGAATGTCCCACGCGGACGAGCCCCCACCCAGGAGACAGGCCCAGAAAGTCCCACGGAGACGATCCCCAGTCCCAGAAAGTCACATGCAGAGGACCCCCCAGCCAGGTGACAGTCCCAGATATCCCACGCAGACGACCCCACACCCAACAGACAGTCCCAGAAAGTCCCACGCAGAAGACCCCCAGTCCCAGGATGTCCCATGCAGACGACACCCACCCAGGAGACAGTCCCAGAAAGTCCCACGCAGACGACCCCTAGTCCAAGAAAGTCCCACGCAGACGACACCCAGTCCCAGGAAGTCCCACGCAGACGACACCCAGTCCCAGGAGACAGTCCCAGAAAGTTCCACGCAGACGTCCCCCTGTCCCAGAAAGTCCCACGCAGACGTCCCCCAGTCCCAGAAAGTCCCACGCAGACGACCCCCAGTCCCAGAAAGTTCCACGCAGACGTCCCCCAGTCCCAGAAAGTCCCACGCAGACGACCCCCAGTCCCAGAAATTCCCACGCAGACGACCCCCAAGCCAGGAGACAGTCCCACAAAGTTCCACGCAGACGACACCCAGTCCCAGAATGTCCCACGCAGAGACGCCCAGTCCCAGAAAGTCCCACGCTGACGACACCTTAGTCCCAGAAAGACCCACGCTGACGACCCCCCAGACAGGAGACAGTCCCAGAAAGTCCCACGCAGACGACCCACACTCCCCGAAAGTCCCACGCAGACGGCACCCAGTCCCAGAAAGTCCCACGCAGACGACCCCCAGTCCCAGAAAGTCCCACGCAGACAAACCCCCACCAAGGAGACAGTGCCAGAAAGTCCCACGCAGACGACCAACAGTCCCAGAAAGTCCCACGCAGACGATCACCCACCCAGGAGACAGTCCCAGAAAGACCCACGCAGACGAACCCCAGTCCCAGAAAGTCCCACGCAGACGACCCCCCACTCAGGAGACAGTCCCAGAATGTCCCACGCAGAGGAGCCCCCACCCAGGAGACAGTCCCAGAAAGTCCCACGCATACGATCCCCAGTCCCAGAAAGTCCCATGCAGAGGACCCCCACCCAGGAGACAGTCCAAGATATCCCACGCAGACGACACCCCACCCAGTAGACAGTCCCAGAAAGTCCCACGCAGACGACCCGCAGTCCCAGAAAGTCCCACGCAGACGACACCCTACAAAGGAGACAGTCCCAGAAAGTCCCACGCAGACGACCTGCCACCCAGGAAAGGGTTCCAGAAATTCCCACGCAGACAATCCACAGTCCCAGAAAATCCCACGCAGACGACACCCCATTCAGGAGACAGTCCCACAAAGTCCCACGCAGACGACACCCACTCCCAGAAAGTCCCACGAAGAAGGCCCCCAGTTCCAGAAAGTCCCACGCAGACAACCCCCAGTCCAAGTAAGTCCCAGGCAGACAATCCCCACCCAGGAGACAGTCCCAGAAAGTCCCACGCAGACGAACCCCAGTCCCAGCAAGTCCCACGCAGACGACCCCCCACCCAGGAGACTGTCCCAGAATGTCCCACGCAGACGAGCCCCCACCTAGGAGACAGGCCCAGAAAGTCCCACGGAGACGATCCCCAGTCCCAGAAAGTCACATGCAGAGGACCCCCCACCCAGGTGACAATCCCAGATATCCCACGCAGACGACCCCACACCCAACAGATAGTCCCAGAAAGTCCCACGCAGAAGACCCCCATTCCCAGGATGTCCCACGCAGACGACCCCCCACCCAGGAGACAATCCCAGAAAGTCCCACGCAGTCAAGCCCCATTCCAAGAAATTCCCACGTAGACGGCCCCCAGTCACAGAATATCCCACGCAGACGATCCCAGTCCCAGAAAGTCCCACGCAGACGACCGCCACCCAGCAGACAGACACAGAAAGTCCCACGCAAACGACCCCCAGTCCCATAAAGACCCACGAAGACGACCCCCAGACCCAGAAAGTCCAATTCAGACGACCCCCCTCCAAGGAGACAGTCGCAGAAAATCCCAAACAGTCGACCTCACACCAAGGAGACAGTCCCAGAAAGTCCCACGCAGACGACCCCCACTCCCAGAAAGTCCCACGCAGACGGCCCCGAGTCCCAGAAACTCCTACGCAGACAACCCCCAATCCAAGAAAGTCCCAGGCAGACAAACCCCACCCAGGAGACAGTCCCAGAAAGTCCCACGCAGACGACCCCCAGTCCCAGAAAGTCCCAAAAACGACCCCCAACCAGGAGACAGTCCCAGAAAGTCCCACGCAGACGAGCCCCCACCCAGGAGACAGGCCCAGAAAGTCCCACGGAGACGACCCCAGTCCCAGTAAGTCACATGCAGAGGAGCCCCCACCCAGGTGACAGTCCCAGATATCCCACGCAGACGACCCCACACCCATCAGACAGTCCCAGAAAGTCCCACGCAGAAGACCCCCAGTCAAAGGATGTCCCATGCAGACGACACCCACCCAGGAGACAGTCCCAAAAAGTCCCACACAGACGACCCCCCACCCAGGAGACAGTCCCAGAAAGTCCCACGGAGACGACCCCTAGTCCCAGAAAGTCCCACGCAGACGACACCCAGTCCCAGAAAGTGCCACGCAGACGACCCCCAGTCCCAGAAAAAGCCACGCAGACGATCCCCCACAGGAGACTGCCCAAGAAAGTCCCACGCAGACGACCCGCCACCCAGAAAAGGGTCCCAGAAATTCCCACGCAGACGATCCACAGTCCCAGAAAGTCCCACGCAGGCGACCCCCCACCCAAGAAACAATCCCAGAAAGTCCCACGCAGACAACCCCACTCCAAGAAATTCCCACGTAGACGGCCCCCAGTCACAGAAAGTCCCACGCAGACGACCCCAGTCCCAGAAAGTCCCACGCAGACGACCGCCACCCAGCAGACAATCCCAGAAAGTCCCACGAAAACGAACCCCTGTCCCAGAAAGACACAGGCAGACGACCCCCAGGCCCAGAAAGTCTCACGGAGACAAACACCAGTACCAGAAAGTCCCACGCAGACGACTCCCAGTCCCAGAAAGTCCCACGCAAACGACACCCTACCAAGGAGACAGTCCCAGAAAGTTCCACGCAGAAGACCCCCATTCCCAGGATGTCCCATGCAGACGACACCCATCCAGGAGACAGTCCCAGAAAGTCCCACGCAGACGACCCCCAGTCCCAGGAAGTCCCACGCAGACAAAACCCCACCCAGGAGACAGTCCCAGAAAGTCCCACGGAGACGACACACAGTCCCAGAAAGTCCCACGCAGACGACCACCCACCAAGGAGAGAGTCCCAGAAAGACCCACGCAGACGAACCCCAGTCCCAGAAAGTCCCACGCAGACGACCTCCCGCCCAGGAGACACTCCCAGAAAGTACCACGAAGAGGGGCCCCCACCCAGGAGACAGTCCCAGAAAGTCCCACTTGACGATCCCCAGTCCCAGAAAGTCCCATGCAGAGGACCCCCCACCCAGGAGACAGTCCCAGATATCCCACGCAGACGACCCCCCACCCAGGAGACAGTCCCAGATAGCCCACGCAGACGACACCCCACCCAGTAGACAGTCCCAGAAAGTCCCACGCAGACGACCCCCAGTCCCAGAGAGTCCCACGCAGACGACTCCCTACGAAGGAGACAGTCCCAGAAAGTGCCACGCAGACGAGCCCCAGTCCCAGAAAAACCCACGCAGACGATCCCCACCCAGGAGACTGTCCCAGAAAGTCCCACGCAGACGACCACCCACCCAGGAGAGGGTCCCAGAAATTCCCACGCAGACGACCCACAGTCCCAGAAAGTCCCACGCAGACGACCCCCCACCCAGGAGACAATCCCAGAAAGTCCCACGCAGTCAAGCCCCATTCCAAGAAATTCCCACGTAGACGGCCCCCAGTCACAGAATGTCCCACGCAGACGATCCCAGTCCCAGAAAGTCCCACGCAGACGACTGCCACCCAGCAGACAGTCCCAGAAAGTCCCACGCAAACGACCCCCAGTCCCAGAAAGACCCACGCAGACGACCCCAGACCCAGAAAGTCCCACGGAGACGACTCCCAGTCCCAGAAAGTCCCACGAAGACGACCCCCAGTCCCAGAAATACCCACGCAAACGATACCCTACCAAGGAGACTGTCCCAGAAAGTCCCACGCAGACGACACCCAGTCCCATAAAAACACACGCATACGATCCCCACCCAGGAGACAGTGCCAGAAAGTCCCACTCAGACGACCTGCCACCCAGGAGACAGTCCCAGAAAGTCCCACGCAGACGACCTCCAGTCCCAGAAAGTCCCACGCAGACGACCCCCCTCCAAGGAGACAGTCGCAGAAAATCCCAAACAGTCGACCTCACACCAAGGAGACAGTCCCAGAAAGTCCCACGCAGACGACCCCCACTCCCAGAAAGTCCCACGCAGACGGCCCCGAGTCCCAGAAACTCCTACGCAGACAACCCCCAATCCAAGAAAGTCCCAGGCAGACAATCCCCACCCAGGAGACAGTCCCAGAAAGTCCCACGCAGACGACCCCCAGTCCCAGAAAGTCCCAAAAACTACCCCCCACCCAGGAGACAGTCCCAGAAAGTCCCACGCAGACGAGCCCCCACCCAGGAGACAGGCCCAGAAAGTCCCACGGAGACGACCCCAGTCCCAGAAAGTCACATGCAGAGGAGCCCCCACCCAGGTGACAGTCCCAGATATCCCACGCAGACGACCCCACACCCATCAGACTGTCCCAGAAAGTCCCACGCAGAAGACCCCCAGTCAAAGGATGTCCCATGCAGACGACACCCACCCAGGAGACAGTCCCAGAAAGTCCCACACACACGACCCCCCACCCAGGAGACAGTCCCAGAAAGTCCCACGGAGACGACCCCTAGTCCCAGAAAGTCCCACACAGACGACACCCAGTCCCAGAAAGTCCCACGCAGACGACCCCCCACCCAGGAGACAATCCCAGAAAGTCCCACGCAGTCAAGCCCCATTCCAAGAAATTCCCACGTAGACGGCCCCCAGTCACAGAATGTCCCACGCAGACGATCCCAGTCCCAGAAAGTCCCACGCAGACGACCGCCACCCAGCAGACAGTCCCAGAAAGTCCCACGCAAACGACCCCCAGTCCAAGAAAGACCCACGCAGACGACCCCAGACCCAGAAAGTCCCACGGAGACGACTCCCAGTCCCAGAAAGTCCCACGAAGACGACCCCCAGTCCCAGAAATACCCACGCAAACGACACCCTACCAAGGAGACTGTCCCAGAAAGTCCCACGCAGACGACACCCAGTCCCATAAAAACACACGCATACGATCCCCACCCAGGAGACAGTGCCAGAAAGTCCCACTCAGACGACCTGCCACCCAGCAGACAATCCCAGAAAGTCCCACGAATACGAACCCCTGTCCCAGAAAGACACACGCAGACGACCCCCAGGCCCAGAAAGTCTCACGGAGACAAACACCAGTACCAGAAAGTCCCACGCAGACGACCCCCAGTCCCAGAAAGTCCCACGCAAACGACACCCTACCAAGGAGACAGTCCCAGAAAGTCCCACGCAGAAGACCCCCATTCCCAGGATGTCCCATGCAGACGACACCCATCCAGGAGACAGTCCCAGAAAGTCCCACGCAGACGACCCCCAGTCCCAGGAAGTCCCACGCAGACAAAACCCCACCCAGGAGACAGTCCCAGAAAGTCCCACGGAGACGACCCACAGTCCCAGAAAGTCCCACGCAGACGACCACCCACCAAGGAGAGAGTCCCAGAAAGACCCACGCAGACGAACCCCAGTCCCAGAAAGTCCCACGCAGACGACCTCCCGCCCAGGAGACACTCCCAGAAAGTACCACGAAGAGGGGCCCCCACCCAGGAGACAGTCCCAGAAAGTCCCACTTGACGATCCCCAGTCCCAGAAAGTCCCATGCAGAGGACCCCCCACCCAGGAGACAGTCCCAGATAGCCCACGCAGACGACACCCCACCCAGTAGACAGTCCCAGAAAGTCCCACGCAGACGAACCCCAGTCCCAGAGAGTCCCACGCAGACGACTCCCTACGAAGGAGACAGTCCCAGAAAGTGCCACGGAGACGAGCCCCAGTCCCAGAAAAACCCACGCAGACGATCCCCACCCAGGAGATTGTCCCAGAAAGTCCCACGCAGACGACCACCCACCCAGGAGAGGGTCCCAGAAATTCCCACACAGACGACCCACAGTCCCAGAAAGTCCCACGCAGACGACCCCCCACCCAGGAGACAATCCCAGAAAGTCCCACGCAGTCAAGCCCCATTCCAAGAAATTCCCACGTAGACGGCCCCCAGTCACAGAATGTCCCACGCAGACGATCCCAGTCCCAGAAAGTCCCACGCAGACGACCCCAGACCCAGAAAGTCCCACGGAGACGACTCCCAGTCCCAGAAAGTCCCACGAAGACGACCCGCAGTCCCAGAAATACCCACGCATACGACACCCTACCAAGGAGACTGTCCCAGAAAGTCCCACGCAGACGACACCCAGTCCCATAAAAACACACGCATACGATCCCCACCCAGGAGACAGTGCCAGAAAGTCCCACTCAGACGACCTGCCACCCAGGAGACAGTCCCAGAAAGTCCCACGCAGACGACCTCCAGTCCCAGAAAGTCCCACGCAGACGACCCCCCTCCAAGGAGACAGTCGCAGAAAATCCCAAACAGTCGACCTCACACCAAGGAGACAGTCCCAGAAAGTCCCACGCAGACGACCCCCACTCCCAGAAAGTCCCACGCAGACGGCCCCGAATCCCAGAAACTCCTACGCAGACAACCCCCAATCCAAGAAAGTCCCAGGCAGACAATCCCCACCCAGGAGACAGTCCCAGAAAGTCCCACGCAGACGACCCCCAGTCCCAGAAAGTCCCAAAAACTACCCCCCACCCAGGAGACAGTCCCAGAAAGTCCCACGCAGACGAGCCCCCACCCAGGAGACAGGCCCAGAAAGTCCCACGGAGACGACCCCAGTCCCAGAAAGTCACATGCAGAGGAGCCCCCACCCAGGTGACAGTCCCAGATATCCCACGCAGACGACCCCACACCCATCAGACAGTCCCAGAAAGTCCCACGCAGAAGACCCCCAGTCAAAGGATGTCCCATGCAGACGACACCCACCCAGGAGACAGTCCCAGAAAGTCCCACACACACGACCCCCCACCCAGGAGACAGTCCCAGAAAGTCCCACGGAGACGACCCCTAGTCCCAGAAAGTCCCACACAGACGACACCCAGTCCCAGAAAGTCCCACGCAGACGACCCCCCACCCAGGAGACAATCCCAGAAAGTCCCACGCAGTCAAGCCCCATTCCAAGAAATTCCCACGTAGACGGCCCCCAGTCACAGAATGTCCCACGCAGACGATCCCAGTCCCAGAAAGTCCCACGCAGACGACCGCCACCCAGCAGACAGTCCCAGAAAGTACCACGCAAACGACCCCCAGTCCCAGAAAGACCCACGCAGACGACCCCAGACCCAGAAAGTCCCACGGAGACGACTCCCAGTCCCAGAAAGTCCCACGAAGACGACCCCCAGTCCCAGAAATACCCACGCAAACGACACCCTACCAAGGAGACTGTCCCAGAAAGTCCCACGCAGACGACACCCAGTCCCATAAAAACACACGCATACGATCCCCACCCAGGAGACAGTGCCAGAAAGTCCCACTCAGACGACCTGCCACCCAGGAGACAGTCCCAGAAAGTCCCACGCAGACGACCTCCAGTCCCAGAAAGTCCCACGCAGACGACCCCCCTCCAAGGAGACAGTCGCAGAAAATCCCAAACAGTCGACCTCACACCAAGGAGACAGTCCCAGAAAGTCCCACGCAGACGACCCCCACTCCCAGAAAGTCCCACGCAGACGACCCCGAGTCCCAGTAACTCCTACGCAGACAACCCCCAATCCAAGAAAGTCCCAGGCAGACAATCCCCACCCAGGAGACAGTCCCAGAAAGTCCCACGCAGACGACCCCCAGTCCCAGAAAGTCCCAAAAACGACCCCCCACCCAGGAGACAGTCCCAGAAAGTCCCACGCAGACGAGCCCCCACCCAGGAGACAGGCCCAGAAAGTCCCACGGAGACGACCCCAGTCCCAGAAAGTCACATGCAGAGGAGCCCCCACCCAGGTGACAGTCCCAGATATCCCACGCAGACGACCCCACACCCATCAGACAGTCCCAGAAAGTCCCACGCAGAAGACCCCCAGTCAAAGGATGTCCCATGCAGACGACACCCACCCAGGAGACAGTCCCAGAAAGTCCCACACACACGACCCCCCACCCAGGAGACAGTCCCAGAAAGTCCCACGGAGACGACCCCTAGTCCCAGAAAGTCCCACACAGACGACACCCAGTCCCAGAAAGTGCCACGCAGACGACCCCCAGTCCCAGAAAAAGCCACGCAGACGATCCCCCACAGGAGACTGCCCAAGAAAGTCCCACGCAGACGACCCGCCACCCAGAAGAGGGTCCCAGAAATTCCCACGCAGACGATCCACAGTCCCAGAAAGTCCCACGCAGACGACCCCCCACCCAAGAAACAATCCCAGAAAGTCCTACGCAGACAACCCCAGTCCAAGAAATTCCCACGTAGACGGCCCCCAGTCACAGAAAGTCCCACGCAGACGACCCCAGTCCCAGAAAGTCCCACGCAGACGACCGCCACCCAGCAGACAGTCCCAGAAAGTCCCACGCAAACGAACCCCTGTCCCAGAAAGACACACGCAGACGACCCCCAGGCCTAGAAAGTCTCACGGAGACAAACACCAGTCCCAGAAAGTCCCACGCAGACGACCCCCAGTCCCAGAAAGTCCCAGGCAAACGACACCCTACCAACGAGACAGTCCCAGAAAGTCCCACGCAGAAGACACCCAGTCCCAGAAAAACACACGCAGACGATCCCCACCCAGGAGACAGTGCTAGAAAGTCCCACGCAGACGACCCCCCACCAAGGAGACAGTCGCAGAAAATCCCAAACAGTCGACCTCAAACCCAGGAGACAGTCCTAGAAAGTCCCACGCAGACGACCCCCACTCCCAGAAAGTCCCACGCAGAGACCCCCAGTCCAAGAAAGTCCCACCCTGACGAAACCCTAGTCCCAGAAAGTACCACCCTGACGACCCCCCAGACAGGAGACAGTCCCAGAAAGTCCCACGCAGACGACCCACACTCCCCGAAAGTCCCACGCAGACGGCACCCAGTCCCAGAAAGTCCCACGCAGACGACCCCCAGTCCCAGAAAGTCCCACGCAGACAAACCCCCACCAAGGAGACAGTCCCAGAAAGTCACACGCAGACGACCAACAGTCCCAGAAAGTCCCACGCAGACGATCACCCACCCAGGAGACAGTCCCAGAAAGACCCACGCAGACGAACCCCAGTCCCAGAAAGTCCCACGCAGACGACCCCCCACTCAGGAGACAGTCCAAGAATGTCCCACGCAGAGGAGCCCCCACCCAGGAGACAGTCCCAGAAAGTCCCACGCATACGATCCCCAGTCCCAGAAAGTCCCAAGCAGAGGACCCCCACCCAGGAGACAGTCCAAGATATCCCACGCAGACGACACCCCACCCAGTAGACAGTCCCAGAAAGTCCCACGCAGACGACCCGCAGTCCCAGAAAGTCCCACGCAGACGACACCCTACCAAGGAGACAGTCCCAGAAAGTCCCACGCAGACGACCCGCCACCCAGGAGAGGGTTCCAGAAATTCCCACGCAGACAATCCACAGTCCCAGAAAATCCCACGCAGACGACACCCCATCCAGGAGACAGTCCCAGAAAGTCCCACGTAGACGACCCCCACTCCCAGAAAGTCCCACGAAGAAGGCCCCCAGTTCCAGAAAGTCCAACGCAGACAACCCCCAGTCCAAGTAAGTCCCAGGCAGACAATCCCCACCCAGGAGACAGTCCCAGAAAGTCCCACGCAGACGAACCCCAGTCCCAGCAAGTCCCACGAAGACGACCACCCACCCAGGCGACTGTCCCAGAATGTCCCACGCAGACGAGCCCCCACCCAGGAGACAGGCCCAGAAAGTCCCACGGAGACGATCCCCAGTCCCAGAAAGTCACATGCAGAGGACCCCCCACCCAGGTGACAATCCCAGATATCCCACGCAGACGACCCCACACCCAACAGATAGTCCCAGAAAGTCCCACGCAGAAGACCCCCATTCCCAGGATGTCCCATGCAGACGACACCCATCCAGGAGACAGTCCCAGAAAGTCCCACGCAGACGACCCCCACTACCAGAAAATTTCACGCAGACGGCCCCCAGTCCCAGAAAGTCCCAAGCAGACGAACCCCAGTCCCAGAAAGTCCCACGCAGACGACCCCCAGTCCCAGGAAGTCCAACGCAGAAAAAACCCCACCCAGGAGACAGTCCCAGAAAGTCCCACGGAGACGACCCACAGTCCCAGAAAGTCCCACGCAGACGACCACCCACCAAGGAGAGAGTCCCAGAAAGACCCACGCAGACGAACCCCAGTCCCAGAAAGTCCCACGCAGACGACCCCCCACCCAGGAGACACTCCCAGAAAGTACCACGAAGAGGGGCCCCCACCCAGGAGACAGTCCCAGAAAGTCCCACTTGACGATCCCCAGTCCCAGAAAGTCCCATGCAGAGGACCCCCCACCCAGGAGACAGTCCCAGATATCCCACGCAGAAGACCCCCCACCCAGGAGACAGTCCCAGATAGCCCACGCAGACGACACCCCCACCCAGTAGACAGTCCCAGAAAGTCCCACGCAGACGACCCCCAGTCCCAGAGAGTCCCACGCAGACGACTCCCTACGAAGGAGACAGTCCCAGAAAGTGCCACGCAGACGAGCCCCAGTCCCAGAAAAACCCACGCAGACGATCCCCACCCAGGAGACTGTCCCAGATAGTCCCACGCAGACGACCACCCACCCAGGAGAGGGTCCCAGAAATTCCCACGCAGACGACCCACAGTCCCAGAATGTCCCACGCAGACGACCCCCCACCCAGGAGACAATCCCAGAAAGTCCCACGCAGTCAAGCCCCATTCCAAGAAATTCCCACGTAGACGGCCCCCACTCACAGAATGTCCCACGCAGACGATCCCAAGCCCAAAAAGTCCCACGCAGACGACCGCCACCCAGCAGACAGTCCCAGAAAGTCCCACGCAAACGACCCCCAGTCCCAGAAAGACCCACGCAGACGACCCCAGACCCAGAAAGTCCCACGGAGACGACTCCCAGTCCCAGAAAGTCCCACGAAGACGACCCCCAGTCCCAGAAATACCCACGCAAACGACACCCTACCAAGGAGACAGTCCCAGAAAGTCCCACGCAGACGACACCCAGTCCCAGAAAAACACACGCAGACGATCCCCACCCAGGAGACAGTGCCAGAAAGTCCCACTCAGACGACCTGCCACACAGGAGGCAGTCCCAGAAAGTCCCACGCAGACGACCTCCAGTCCCAGAAAGTCCCACGCAGACGACCCCCCTCCAAGGAGACAGTCGCAGAAAATCCCAAACAGTCGACCTCACACCAAGGAGACAGTCCCAGAAAGTCCCACGCAGACGACCCCCACTCCCAGAAAGTCCCACGCAGACGGCCCCGAGTCCCAGAAACTCCTACGCAGACAACCCCCAATCCAAAAAAGTCCCAAGCAGACAATCCCCACCCAGGAGACAGTCCCAGAAAGTCCCACGCAGACGACCCCCAGTCCCAGAAAGTCCCAAAAACGACCCCCCACCAAGGAGACAGTCCCAGAAAGTCCCACGCAGACGAGCCCCCACCCAGGAGACAGGCCCAGAAAGTCCCACGGAGACGACCCCAGTCCCAGAAAGTCACATGCAGAGGAGCCCCCACCCAGGTGACAGTCCCAGATATCCCACGCAGACGACCCCACACCCATCAGACAGTCCCAGAAAGTCCCACGCAGAAGACTCCCAGTCAAAGGATGTCCCATGCAGACGACACCCACCCAGGAGACAGTCCCAGAAAGTCCCACGGAGACGACCCCTAGTCCCAGAAAGTCCCACGCAGACGACACCCAGTCCCAGAAAGTGCCACGCAGACGACCCCAGTCCCAGAAAAAGCCACGCAGACGATCTCCCACAGGAGACTGCCCAAGAAAGTCCCACGCAGACCACCCGCCACCCAGAAGAGGGTCCCAGAAATTCCCACGCAGACGATCCACAGTCCCAGAAAGTCCCACGCAGACAACCCCCCACCCAAGAAACAATCCCAGAAAGTCCCACGCAGACAACCCCACTCCAAGAAATTCCCACGTAGACGGCCCCCAGTCACAGAAAGTCCCACGCAGACGACCCCAGTCCCAGAAAGTCCCACGCAGACGACCGCCACCCAGCAGACAGTCCCAGAAAGTCCCACGCAAACGAACCCCTGTCCCAGAAAGACACACGCAGACGACACCCAGGCCCAGAAAGTCTCACGGAGACAAACACCAGTCCCAGAAAGTCCCACGCAGACGACCTCCAGTCCCAGAAAGTCCCACGCAAACGACACCCTACCAAGGAGACAGTCCCAGAAAGTCCCACGCAGAAGACACCCAGTCCCAGAAAAACACACGCAGACGATCCCCACCCAGGAGACAGTGCTAGAAAGTCCCACGCAGACGACCCCCCACCAAGGAGACAGTCGCAGAAAATCCCAAACAGTCGACCTCAAACCCAGGAGACAGTCCCTGAAAGTCCCACGCAGACGACCCCCACTCCCAGAAAGTCCCACGCAGACGGCCCCGAGTCCCAGAAACTCCCACGCAAACAACCCCCAGTCCAAGAAAGTCCCAGGCCGACAATCCCCACCCAGGAGACAGTCCCAGAATGTCCCACGCAGACGAACCCCAGTCCCAGAATGTCCCACGCAGAGACCCCCAGTCCAAGAAAGTCCCACGCTGACGAACCCCTAGTCCCAGAAAGTCCCACGCTGACGACCCCCCTGACAGGAGACAGTCCCAGAAAGTCCCACGCAGACGACCCACACTCCCAGAAAGTCCCACGCAGACGGCACCCAGTCCCAGAAAGTCCCACGCAGACGACCCCCAGTCCCAGAAAGTCCCACGCAGACGACCACCCACCCAGGAGACAGTCCCAGAAAGACCCACGCAGACGAACCACAGTCCCAGAAAGACCCACGCAGACGACCACCCACCCAGGAGACAGTCCCAGAAAGACCCACGCAGAAGAACCCCAGTCCCAGAAAGTCCCACGCCGACGACCTCCCACCCAGGAGACAGTCCCAGAAAGTCCCACGCAGAGGATCCTACACTCAGGAGACAGTCCCAGAAAGTCCCACGCAGACGATCCCCAGTCCCAGAAAGTCCCATGCAGAGCACCCCCACCCAGGTGACAGTCCCAGAAAGTCCCACGCAGACGACCCCCACCCAGGAGACAGTCCCAGATAGCCCACGCAGACGACACCCCACCCAGTAGACAGTCCCAGAAAGTCCCACGCAGACGACCCCCAGTCCCAGAGAGTCCCACGCAGACGACTCCCTACCAAGGAGACAGTCCCAGAAAGTGCCACGCAGACGAGCCCCAGTCCCAGAAAAACCCACGCAGACGATTCCCACCCAGGAGACTGTCCCAGAAATTCCCACGCAGACGACCCACAGTCCCAGAAAGTCCCACGCAGACGACCCCCCACCCAGGAGACAATCCCAGAAAGTCCCACGCAGTCAAGCCCCATTCCAAGAAATTCCCACGTAGACGGCCCCCAGTCACAGAATGTCCCACGCAGACGACCCCAGTCCCAAAAAATCCCACGCAGACGACCGCCACCCAGCAGACAGTCCAAGAAAGTCCCACGCAAACGACCCCCAGTCCCAGAAAGACCCACGCAGACGACCCCCAGACCAAGAAAGTCCCACCGAGACGACACCCAGTCCCAGAAATACCCACGCAAACGACACCCTACCAAGGAGACAGTCCCAGAAATTCCCACGCAGACGACACCCAGTCCCAGAAAAACACACGCAGACGATCCCCACCCAGGAGACAGTGCCAGAAAGTCCCACTCAGACGACCTGCCACCCAGGAGACAGTCCCAGAAAGTCCCACGCAGACGACCTCCAGTCCCAGAAAGTCCCACGCAGACGACCCCCCACCAAGGAGACAGTCGCAGAAAATCCCAAACAGTCGACCTCACACCCAGGAGACAGTCCCAGAAAGTCCCACGCAGACGACCCCCACTCCCAGAAAGTCCCACGCAGACGGCCCCGAGTCCCAGAAACACCTACGCAGACAACCCCCAGTCCAAGAAAGTCCCAGGCAGACAATCCCCACCCAGGAGACAGTCCCAGAAAGTCCCACGCATATGAACCCCAGTCCCAGCAAGTCCCACGAAGATGATCCCCCACCCAGGAGACTGTACCAGAAAGACCCACGCAGACGACCCCCAGTCCCAGAAAGTCCCAAAAAAGACCCCCCACCCAGGAGACAGTCCCAGAAAGTCCCACGCAGACGAGCCCCCACCCAGGAGACAGGCCCAGAAAGTCCCACGGAGACGACCCCAGTCACAGAAAGTCACATGCAGAGGAGCCCCCACCCAGGTGACAGTCCCAGATATCCCACGCAGACGACCCCACACCCATCAGACAGTCCCCCCCAGTCCGAGGATGTCCCGTGCAGACGACACCCACCCAGGAGACTGTCCCAGAAAGTCCCACACAGACGACCCCCCACCCAGGAGACAGTCCCAGAAAGTCACACGGAGACGACCCCTAGTCCCAGAAAGTCCCACGCAGACGACACCCAGTCCCAGAAAGTGACACGCAGACGACCCCCAGTCCCAGAAAAACCCACGCAGACGATCCCCACCCAGGAGACTGCCCAAGAAAGTCCCACGCAGACGACCCGCCACCCAGAAGAGGGTCCCAGAAATTCCAACGCAGACGATCCACAGTCCCAGAAAGTCCGACGCAGACGAACCCCCACCCAGGAAACAATCCCAGAAAGTCCCACGCAGACAACCCCACTCCAAGAAATTCCCAGGTAGACGGCCCCCAGTCACAGAAAGTCCCACGCAGACGACCCCAGTCCCAGAAAGTCCCACGCAGACGACCCCCAGGCCCAGAAAGTCTCACGGAGACGAACCCAGTCCCAGAAAGTTCCACGCAGACGACACCCAGTCCCAGAAAAACACAAGCAGACGATCCCCACCCAGGAGACAGTGCTAGAAAGTCCCACTCAGACGACCTGCCACCCAGGAGACAGTCCCAGAAAGTCCCACGCAGACGACACCCCACCAAGGAGACAGTCGCAGAAAATCCCAAACAGTCGACCTCAAACACAGGAGACAGTCCCAGAAAGTCCCACGCAGACGACCCCCACTCCCAGAAAGTCCCACGCAGACGGGCCCGAGTCCCAGAAACTCCCACGCAAACAACCCCCAGTCCAAGAAAGGCCAGGCAGACAATCCCCACCCAGGAGACAGTCCCAGAAAGTCCCACGCAGACGACCCCCAGTCCCAGAATGTCCCAGGCAGAGACCCCCAGTCCAAGAAAGTCCCACGCTGACGAACCCCTAGTCCCAGAAAGTCCCACGCTGACGACCCCCCAGACAGGAGACAGTCCCAGAAAGTCCCACGCAGAAGACCCCCACTCCCAGAAAGTCCCACGCAGACGGCACCAATCACAGAAAGTCCCACGCAGACGACCCCCAGTCCCAGAAAGTCCCACGCAGACAAAACCCCACCCAGGAGACAGTCCCAGAATGTCCCACGGAGACGACACACAGTCCCAGAAAGTCCCACGCAGACTACCACCCACCCAGGAGACAGTCCCAGAAAGACCCACGCAGACGAACCCCAGTCCCAGAAAGTCCCACGCAGACGACACCCCACCCAGGAGACACTCCTAGAAAGTCCCTCGAGGAGGAGCCCCCACCCAGGAGACAGTCCCAGAAAGTCCCACGCAGACGATACCCAGTCCCAGAAAGTCCCATGCAGAGGACCACCCACCCAGGAGACAGTCCCAGATATCCCACGCAGACGACCCCCCACCCAGTAGACAGTCCCAGAAAGTCCCACGCAGACGACCCGCAGTCCCAGAAAGTCCCACGCAGACGACCCCCAGTCCCAGAAAAACCCACGCAGACGATCCCCACCCAGGAGACTGTCCCAGAAAGTCCCACGCAGACGACACGCCACCCAGGAGAGGGTCCCAGAAATTCCCACGCAGACGATCCACAGTCCCAGAAAGTCCCACGCAGACGACCCCGAACCAAGGGAGACAGTCCCAGAAAGTCCCACGCGGACGACCGCCACTACCAGAAAGAATCACGCAGACGGCACCCAGTCCCAGAAAGCCCCAAGCAGACGACACCCAGTCCCAGAAAGTCCCACGCAGACATTCCCAGTCCCAGAAAGTCCCACGCAGAGGACCCGTCCACCCAGGAGACAG
Source organism: Acanthosepion esculentum (assembly GCA_964036315.1). Taxonomy (NCBI): domain Eukaryota; kingdom Metazoa; phylum Mollusca; class Cephalopoda; order Sepiida; family Sepiidae; genus Acanthosepion; species Acanthosepion esculentum. The sequence continues at coordinate 69,968,267 of OZ038514.1, forward strand.
TCCCAGACAGTCCCACGCAGACGACCCCCAGTCCCAGAAAATCCCATGCAGACGACCCCCCAACCAGGAGACAGTCCCAGAAAGTCCCACGCAGACGACACCCAGTCCCAGAAAGTCCCACGCAGACGACCCCCAGTCCCAGAAAGTCCCACGCAGACGACACCCAGTCCCAGAAAGTCCCACGCAGACGACCCCCCACCCAGGAGACAGTCCCAGAAAGTCCCACGCAGAGGAGCCCCCACCCAGGAGACAGTCCCAGAAAGACCCACGCAGACCACCCCAGTCCCATTAAGTCTCACGTAGACGACCACCAGTCCCAGGAAGTCCCACGCAGACGGCACCCAGTCCCAGAAAGTCCCACGCAGACGACCCCCTAGTCCCAGAAAGTCACACACAGACCACCCCAAACAGGAGACAGTCCCAGAAAGTCCCACGCAGACGACACCCAGTCCCAGCAAGTCCCACGCAGACGACCCCCCCACACAGGAGACAGTCCCAGAAAGACCCAAGGAGACTAACCCCAGTCCCAGAAAGTCGCACGCAGACGACCCCCAGCCCCAGAAATTCACACGCAGACGACCCCCCACCCAGGAGACAGTCCCAGAAAGTCCCTGGCAGACGACCCCCAGTCCCAGAAAGTCACAGCAAGAGGACGCCCAGTCCCAGCATATCCCCCACCCACGAGACAGTGCCAGAAATTCCCAAGCAGACGACCCCTAGTCCCAGAAAGTCCCACGCAGACGACTCCCCAAGCAGGAGACACTCCCAAAAAGTCCCACCCAGACGAACCCCCACCCAGGAGACAGTCCCAGAAAGTCCCACGCAGACGATCCCCAGTCCCAGAAAGTCCCATGCAGAGCACCCCCACCCAGGTGACAGTCCCAGAAAGTCCCACGCAGACGACCCCCCACCCAGGAGACAGTCCCAGATAGCCCACGCAGACGACACCCCACCCAGTAGACAGTCCCAGAAAGTCCCACGCAGACGACCCCCAGTCCCAGAGAGTCCCACGCAGACGACTCCCTACCAAGGAGACAGTCCCAGAAAGTGCCACGCAGACGAGCCCCAGTCCCAGAAAAACCCACGCAGACGATCCCCACCCAGGAGACTGTCCCAGAAATTCCCACGCAGACGACCCACAGTCCCAGAAAGTCCCACGCAGACGACCCCCCACCCAGGAGACAATCCCAGAAAGTCCCACGCAGTCAAGCCCCATTCCAAGAAATTCCCACGTAGACGGCCCCCAGTCACAGAATGTCCCACGCAGACGACCCCAGTCCCAAAAAATCCCACGCAGACGACCGCCACCCAGCAGACAGTCCCAGAAAGTCCCACGCAAACGACCCCCAGTCCCAGAAGGACCCACGCAGACGACCCCCAGACCCAGAAATTCCCACGGAGACGACACCCAGTCCCAGAAAGTCCCACGAAGACGACCCCCAGTCCCAGAAATACCCACGCAAACGACACCCTACCAAGGAGATAGTCCCAGAAAGTCCCACGCAGACGACACCCAGTCCCAGAAAAAAACACGCAGACGATCCCCACCCAGGAGACAGTGCCAGAAAGTCCCACTCAGACGACCTGCCACCCAGGAGACAGTCCCAGAAAGTCCCACGCAGACGACCTCCAGTCCCAGAAAGTCCGACGCAGACGAGCCCCCACCAAGGAGACAGTCGCAGAAAATCCCAAACAGTCGACCTCACACCCAGGAGACAGTCCCAGAAAGTCCCACGCAGACGACCCCCACTCCCAGAAAGTCCAACGCAGACGGCCCCGAGTCCCAGAAACACCTACGCAGACAACCCCAGTCCAAGAAAGTCCCAGGCAGACAATCCCCACCCAGGAGACAGTCCCAGAAAGTCCCACGCAGATGAACCCCAGTCCCAGCAAGTCCCACGAAGATGATCCCCCACCCAGGAGACTGTACCAGAAAGACCCACGCAGACGACCCCCAGTCCCAGAAAGTCCCAAAAACGACCCCCAACACAGGAGACAGTCCCAGAAAGTCCCAGGCAGACGAGCCCCCACCCAGGAGACAGGCCCAGAAAGTCCCACGGAGACGACCCCAGTCACAGAAAGTCACATGCAGAGGAGCCCCCACCCAGGTGACAGTCCCAGATATCCCACGCAGACGACCCCACACCCATCAGACAGTCCCCCCCAGTCCGAGGATGTCCCATGCAGACGACACCCACCCAGGAGACAGTCCCAGAAAGTCCCACACAGACGACCCCCCACCCAGGAGACAGTCCCAGAAAGTCCCACGGAGACGACCCCTAGTCCCAGAAAGTCCCACGCAGACGACACCCAGTCCAAGAAAGTGCCACGCAGACGACCCCCAGTCCCAGAAAAACCCACGCAGACGATCCCCACCCAGGAGACTGCCCAAGAAAGTCCCACGCAGACGACCCGCCACCCAGAAGAGGGTCCCAGAAATTCCAACGCAGACGATCCACAGTCCCAGAAAGTCCCACGCAGACGAACCCCCACCCAGGAAACAATCCCAGAAAGTCCCACGCAGACAACCCCACTCCAAGAAATTCCCAGGTAGACGGCCCCCAGTCACAGAAAGTCCCACGCAGACGACCCCAGTCCCAGAAAGTCCCACGCAGACGAACCCCAGGCCCAGAAAGTCTCACGGAGACGAACCCAGTCCCAGAAAGTCCCACGCAGACGACACCCAGTCCCAGAAAAACACAAGCAGACGATCCCAACCCAGGAGACAGTGCTAGAAAGTCCCACTCAGACGACCTGCCACCCAGGAGACAGTCCCAGAAAGTCCCACGCAGACGACCCCCCACCAAGGAGACAGTCGCAGAAAATCCCAAACAGTCGACCTCAAACACAGGATACAGTTCCAGAAAGTCCCACGCAGACGACCCCCACTCCCAGAAAGTCACACGCAGACGGGCCCGAGTCCCAGAAACTCCCACGCAAACAACCCCCAGTCCAAGAAAGGCCAGGCAGACAATCCCCACCCAGGAGACAGTCCCAGAAAGTCCCACGCAGACGACCCCCAGTCCCAGAATGTCCCACGCAGAGACCCCCAGTCCAAGAAAGTCCCACGCTGACGAACCCCTAGTCCCAGAAAGTCCCACGCTGACGACCCCCCAGACAGGAGACAGTCCCAGAAAGTCCCACGCAGACGACCCACACACCCAGAAAGTCCCACGCAGACGGCACCCAGTCCCAGAAAGTCCCACGCAGGCGACCCCCAGTCCCAGAAAGTCCCACGCAGACGACCACCCACCCAGGAGACAGTCCCAGAAAGACCCACGCAGACGAACCCCAGTCCCAGAAAGTCCTACGCAGACGACCTCCCACCAAGGAGACAGTCCCAGAAAGTCCCACGCAGAGGATCCTACACCCAGGAGACAGTCACAGAAAGTCCCACGCAGACGATCCCCAGTCCCAGAAAGTCCCATGCAGAGCACCCCCACCCAGGTGACAGACCCAGAAAGTCCCACGCAGACGACCCGCAGTCCCAGAAAGTTCCAAGCAGACGACACGTTACCAAGAAGACAGTCCCAGAAAGTCCCACGCAGACGACCCCCAGTCCCAGAAAAACCCACGCAGACGATCCCCACCCAGGAGACTGTCCCACGGAGACGACCCGCCACCCAAGAGAGGGTTCCAGAAATTCCCACGCAGACGATACACAGTCCCAGAAAGTCCCACGCAGACGACACCCCATCCAGGAGACAGACCGAGAAAGTCCCAAGCAGACGACCCCCAGTCCCAGAAAGTCCCACGCAGACGACACCCAGTCCCAGAAAGTCCCACGCAGACGACCGCCCACCAAGGAGACAGTCACAGAAAGTCACACGCAGACGAACCCCACTCCCAGAAAGTCCCAAGCAGACGTCCCCCAGTCCGAGAAAGTCCCACGCATGCGACCCCCACTCCCAGAAAGTACCCCGCAGACGACCCAATAGTCCCAGAAAGTCCCACGCAGACGACCTGCCAGACAGAAGACAGTCCCAGAAAGTCCCACGCAGACGAACCTCAGTCCCAGCAAGTCCCACGCAGACATACGCCCCGACCAGGAGAGAGTCCCAGAAAGTCCCACGCAGACGAACCTTAGTCCCAGAAACTCCCACGCTGACGACCCCCAGTCCCAGAAGGTCCCACGCAGAGGACACCCTACCAAGGAGACGGTCCCAGAAAGTCCCACGCAGACGACCCCCAGTCCCAGAAAAACCCACGCAGACGATCCCCACCCAGGAGACTGTCCCAGAAAGTCCCACGCAGACGACCCGCCACCCACATGAGGGTCCCAGAAATTCCCACGCAGACGACCCACAGTCCCAGAAAGTCCCATGCAGACGACCCACACTACCATAAAATCCCACGCAGACGGCCCCCAGTCCAAGAATGTCCCACGCAGACAACACCCCACCCAGGAGACAGTCCCAGAAAGTCCCACGCAGACGACCCACAGTTCCAGAAAGTCCCACGCAGACGACCCCACCCCAACCAGGAGACAGTCCCAGAAAGTCCCACGGAGACGACACCCAGTTCCAGAAAGTCCCACACAGACGACCCCTAGTCCCAGAAAGTCCCACGCAGACGACACCCAGTCCCAGAAAGTCCCACGCAGACGACCCACCACGCAAGAGACAGTCCCAGAAAGTCCCACGCAGACCACCCCCAGTCCCATTAAGTCCCACGTAGACGACCCCCAGTCCAAGGAAGTACCACGCAGACGGCACCCAGTCCCAGAGGGTCCCACGCAGACGACCCCTAGTCCCAGAAAGTCACACGCAGACGACCCCCCAAACAGGAGACCGTCCCAGAAAGTCCCACGCAGACGACACCCAGTCCCAGCAAGAACCACGCAGACGACCTCCCCACACAGGAGACAGTCCCAGAAAGACCCACGGAGACTAACCCCAGTCCCAGAAAGTCGCACGCAGACGACCCCCAGTCCCAGATATTCACACGCAGACGACCCCCCACCCAGGCGACAGTCCCAGAAAGTCCCTGGCAGACGACCCCCCACCCACGAGACAGTCCCAGAGAGTCCCACGCAGACTACCACAGTCCCAGAAAGTCCCACGCAGACGACCCCCAGTCCCAGAAAATCCAACGCAGACGACCCCCAGTCACAGGAAGTCCCACGCAGACGACACCCCACTAAGGAGACAGTCCCAGAAATTCCCACGCAGACGACCCCTAGTCCCAGATAGTCCCACGCAGACGACCCCCCAGACAGGAGGAAGTCCCAGAAAAGCCCACGCAGACGACCCCCAGTCCCAGAAAGTCCCACGCAGACGACCCCCCACCCAGGAGACAGTCGCAGAAAGTTCAATGCAGAGACCCCCCCAACCAGGAGACAGTCATAGAAAGTCCTACGTAGATACCGACAGTCCCAGAAAGTCCCACGCAGACGACACCCCACTCAGGAGAGACTCCAAGAAAGTCCCACCCAGACGAACCCCCAACCAGGAGACAGTCCCAGAAAGACCCACGCAGACGAGCCCCAGTCACAGAAACACCCACCCAGGAGACGACCCCTTCACCCAGGAGACAGTCCAAGAGAGTCCCACTTCAGACTGCCCCAGTCCCAGAAAGTCCCACGCAGACGACCCCCAGTCCAAGAAAGTCCCACGCAGACGACACCCCACTAAGGAGACAGTCCCAGAAATTCCCACGCAGACGACCACCCAGACAGGAGAAAGTCCCAGAAGGCCCACGCAGACGACCCCCAGTCCCAGAAAGTCCCACGCAGACGAACCCCCACCCAGGAGACAGACGCAGAAAGTTCCATGCAGAGACCCCCCAACCAGGTGACAGTCATAGAAAGTCCCACGCAGACGACCCCCGGTCCCAGATAGTCCCACGCAGACGACCCCCAGTCCTAGGAAGTCCCATGCAGACGACCCCCACCCAGGGGACAGTCCAAGAATGTCCCACGCAGACGACCCCCAGTCCCAGAAAGTCCTACGAAGACGACCCCCCCAGGAGACAGTCCCAGAAAGTCCCACGTAGACGACCCCCAGTCCTATGAAGTCCCATGCAGACGACCCCCACCCAGGAGAAGGTCCCAGAAAGTCCCACGCAGACGACCCCCACACAGGAGACATCCCAGAAAGTCCCAAACAGACGATCCCCCACCAGGGGACAGTCCCAGAAAGTCCCACGCAGACGACCCCAAGTCCCACCATGTCCCAAGCAAACGACCCCCCACCCAGGAGACAGTCCCAGAAAGTCCCACGCAGACCACCCCCAGTCCCAGGAAGTCCCACGCATACGGCACCCAGTCGCAGAAAGTCCCACGCAGACGACCCCCTACTCCCAGAAAGTTACACGCAGACGACCCCCCAAACAGGAGACAGTCCCAGAAAGTCGCACGCAGACGACACCCAGTCCCAGAAAGTCCCACGCAAACGACCCCCAGTCAAAGAACGTCCCACGCAGAAGACCCCCCACCCAGGAGACAGTCCTAGAAAGTCCCACGCAGACGACCCCCTAGTCCAAGAAAGTCCCACGCAGACGACCCCCCAAACAGGAGACAGTCCCAGAAAGTCCCACGCAGACGACACCCAGTCCCAGAAAGTCCCACGCAGACGACCCCCAGTCCCAGAAAGTCCAACGCAGACGACTCCCAGTCACAGGAAGTCCCACGCAGACGACACCCCAGACAGGAGGAAGTCCCAGAAATTCCCACGCAGACGACCCCTAGTCCCAGATAGTCCCACGCAGACGACCCCCCAGACAGGAGAAAGTCCCAGAAAGGCCCACGCAGACGACACCCAGTCACAGAAAGTCCCACGCAGACGACCCCCCACCCAGGAGACAGTCGCAGAAAGTTCCATGCAGAGACCCCCCAACCAGGTGACAGTCATAGAAAGTCCCACGCAGACGACCCCCGGTCCAAGATAGTCCCACGCAGACGACGCCAAGTCCATGGAAGTCCCATGAAGACGACCCCCACCCAGGAGAATGTCCCAGAAAGTCCCAAACAGACGACCCCCACACAGGAGACAGTCCCAGAAAGTCCCAAACAGACGATCACCCACCCAGGAGACAGTCACAGAAAGTCCCACGCAGACGACCCCCAGTCCCAGGAAGTCCCACCACGCATACGGCACCCAGTCCCAGAAAGACCCACGCAGACGACCGCCTAGTCCCAGAAAGTCACACGCAGACGACCGCCCAAACAGGAGACAGTCCCAGAAAGTCCCACGCAGACGACCCCCAGTCCCAGCAAGACCCACGCAGACGACCCCCCCCCCACCCAGCAGACAGTCCCAGAAAGACCCACGGAGACTACCCCCAGTCCCAGAAAGTCGCACGCAGACGACCCCCAGTCCCAGAATGTCCCACGCAGACGACCCCTAGTCTCAGAAATTACCACGCAGACGACCCCCTAACCCCAGAAAGTCACACGCAGACGACCCCACAAACTGGAGACAGTCCCAGAAAGTCCCACGCAGACGACCCCCAGTCCCAGCAAGTCCCACGCAGACGACCCCCAGTCCCAGCAAGTCCCACGCAGACGACCCCCCCACCCAGGAGACAGTCCCAGAAAGCCAAAAGAGACTACCCCCAGTCGCAGACGACCCCCTAACCCCAGAAAGTCACACGCAGACGACCCCACAAACTGGAGACAGTCCCAGAAAGTCCCACGCAGACGACCCCCAGTCCCAGAAAGTCCCCCGCAGCTGACGCCCAGTCCCAGAAAGTCCCACGCAGACGACACCCCACCCAGGAGACAGTCCCAGAAAGACCCACGCGGACGAACCCCAGTCCCAGAAAGTCCCACGAAGACGACCCCCAGTAAGTCCCAAGCAGACGACCCCCCCAGGAGACAGTCCAAGCAAGTCCCACGCAGACTACCCCCAGTCCCAGAAAGTCCGACGCAGACGACCATCAGTCTCAGAATGTCCCATGCAGACGACCCCCAGTCACAGAAAATCCCACGCAGACGACACCCCACCAATGAGACAGTCCCAGAAATCCCACGCAAAAGACCCCCACCCAGGAGAGAGTCCAATAAAGACCAACGCAGATTGCCCCCAATCCCAGATAGTCCCACACAGACGAGCCCCAGTCCCAGAAAGTCCCACGCAGTCAACCCCCCCACCCAGGAGACAGTCCAAGAAATTCCCACGCAGAAGACCCCCCACCCAGGAGACATTCCCAGAAAGACACACGCAGACGATTCCCCACGCAGGAGACAGTCACAGAAAGTCCCACGCAGACGACCCCCCACCCAGGAGAGAGTCCAAGAAAGACCCACGCAGACGACACCCAGTCGTAGAAAGTCCCACGCAGACGACCCCCACCCGGGAGACAGTCCCAGAAAGTCCCACGCAGACGACCCCCAGTCCCAGAAATTCCCATGCAGACCACCCCCCACCCAGGAGACAGTCCCATCAAGACTCACGCAGACGGCCCCCAGTCCCAGAAAGTCCCACACAGACGACCCCCAGTCCCAGAAAGTCCCACGCAGACAACCCCCCCACCCTGGTGACAGTCCCAGAAATTCCCACGCAGACGACACCGCACCCAGGAGACTGTCCCAGAAAGACGAACGCAGACGACCCCCAGTCCCAGAAAGTCCCACGCAGATGAGTCCCCACCCAGGAGACAGTCCCAGAAAGTCCCACCCAGACGACCCACCACCCAGGAGAGAGTTCCAGAAAAACCCACGCAGACGACGCCCAGTCCCAGAAAGTCCCACGCAGACGACCCCCAGTCCCACAAAGTCCCACGCAGAGGACACCGCACCCAGGAGACTGTCCCAGAAAGACCCACGCAGACGACCCCCAGTCCCAGAAAGTCCCACGCAGAAGAGTCCCCACCCAGGAGACAGTCCCAGAAAGTCCCACGCAGACGACACCCCACCCAGGAGAGAGTTCCAGAAAGAGCCACGCAGACGACACCCAATCCAAGAAAGTCCCACGCAGACGAACCCCCACCCAGGAGACAGTCCCAGAAAGTCCCACGCAGAAGACCCCCAGTCCCAGAAAGTCCCATGCAGACGACGCCCCACCCAGGAGACAGTCCTAGATATCCCACGCAGACGACCCCCCACCCAGGAGACAGTCCCAGAAAGTCCCACGCAGACGAGCACCTAAACCCAGGAGACAGTCCCAGAAAGTCCCACGCAGACGACACCCAGTTCAAGAAAGTCCCACGCAGACGACCCCCAGACAGGAGACAGTCCCAGCAAGTCCCACGCAGACGACCCCCAGTCCTAGAAAATCCCACGCAGACGACCCCCCACCCAGGAGACAGTCCCAGAAAGTGCCACGCAGAAGACCCGCCAACCAGGAGACAGTCCACGCAACTCCCACGCAGACAACCGCCCAGTTCCAGAAAGTCCCACGCAGACGACCCACCACCCAGGAGACAGTCCCAGAAACGTCCACGCTGACGACCCCAGTCCCAGAAAGTCCCACGCAGACGACACCCCACCCAGGAGACAATACAAGAAAGGCCCACGCAGACAACCCCCAGTCCCAGAAAGTCCCACGCAGACGAGCCCCCACCCAGGAGAGAATCCAAGAAAGACCCACGCAGAAGACCCCCCACCCTGGACACAGTCCCAGAAAGTCCCACGCAGTCGACCCCCAGTCCCAGCAAGTCCCACGCATACGACCCCCCCACTCAGGTGACAGTCCCAGAAAGTCCCACGCAGACTATCCCCAGTCCCAGAAAGTCCCACGCAGACGACCCCCAGTCCCAGAAAGTCCAACGCAGACGACCCCCAGTAAGTCCCACGCAGACGACCCCCCCAGGCGACAGTCCAAGCAAGTCCCACGCAGACTACCCCCAGTCCCAGAAAGTCCCACGCAGACGACCACCAGTCTCAGAATGTCCCATGCAGACGACCCCCAGTCACAGAAAATCCCACGCAGACGACACCCCACCAATGAGACAGTCCCAGAAATCCCACCCAGAAGACCCCCCACCGAGGAGAGAGTCCAATAAAGACCAACGCAGATTGCCCCCAATCCCAGATAGTCCCACACAGACGAGCCCCAGTCCCAGAAAGTCCCACGCAGTCAACCCCCCCACCCAGGAGACAGTCCAAGAAATTCCCACGCAGAAGACCCCCCACCCAGGAGACAGTCCCAGAAAGACACACGCAGACGATTCCCCACGGAGGAGACAGTCACAGAAAGTCCCACGCAGACGAACCCCCACCCAGGAGAGAGTCCAAGAAAGACCCACGCAGACGACCCCCAGTCGTAGAAAGTCCCACGCAGACGACCCCCACCCGGGAGACAGTCCCAGAAAGTCCCACGCAGACGACCCCCAGTCCCAGAAATTCCCATGCAGACCACCCCCCACCCAGGAGACAGTCCCATCAAGACTCACGCAGACGGCCCCCAGTCCCAGAAAGTCCCACAAAGACGAACCCCAGGCCCAGAAAGTCCCACGCAGACACCCCCCCACCCTGGTGACAGTCGCAGAAATTCCCACGCAGACGACACCGCACCCAGGAGACTGTCCCAGAAAGACGAACGCAGACAACCCCCAGTCCCAGAAAGTCCCACGCAGATGAGTCCCCACCCAGGAGACAGTCCCAGAAAGTCCCACCCAGACGACCCACCACCCAGGAGAGAGTTCCAGAAAAACCCACGCAGACGACGCCCAGTCCCAGAAAGTCCCACGCAGACGACCGCCAGTCCCACAAAGTCCCACGCAGAGGACACCGCACCCAGGAGACTGCCCCAGAAAGACCCACGCAGACGACCCCCAGTCCCAGAAAGTCCCACGCAGAAGAGTCCCCACCCAGGAGACAGTCGCAGAAAGTCCCACGCAGACGACACCCCACCCAGGAGAGAGTTCCAGAAAGAGCCACGCAGACGACACCCAATCCAAGAAAGTCCCACGCAGACGAAACCCCACCCAGGAGACAGTCCCAGAAAGTCCCACGCAGAAGACCCCCAGTCCCAGAAAGTCCCATGCAGACGACGCCCCACCCAGGAGACAGTCCTAGATATCCCACGCAGACGACCCCCCAACCAGGAGACAGTCCCAGAAAGTCCCACGCAGACGAGCCCCCACCCAGGAGACAGTCCCAGAAAGAAACAAGGAAGACCCCCAGTTCAAGAAAGTCCCACGCAGACGACCCCCAGACAGGAGACAGTCCCAGCAAGTCCCACGCAGACGACCCCCAGTCCCAGAAAATCCCACGCAGACGACCCCCCACCCAGGAGACAGTCCCAGAAAGTCCCACGCAGAAGACCCGCCAACCAGGAGACAGTCCACGCAACTCCCACGCAGACAACCGCCCAGTTCCAGAAAGTCCCACGCAGACGACCCACCACCCAGGAGACAGTCCCAGAAAGGTCCACGCTGACGACCCCAGTCCCAGAAAGTCCCACGCAGACGACACCCCACCCAGGAGACAATACAAGAAAGGCCCACGCAGACGACCCCCAGTCCCAGAAAGTCCCACGCAGACGAGCCCCCACCCAGGAGAGAATCCAAGAAAGACCCACGCAGAAGACCCCCCACCCTGGACACAGTCCCAGAAAGTCCCACGCAGTCGACCCCCAGTCCCAGCAAGTCCCACGCATACGACCCCCCCACTCAGGTGACAGTCCCAGAAAGTCCCACGCAGACTATCCCCAGTCCCAGAAAGTCCCACGCAGACGACCCCCAGTCCCAGAAAGTCCAACACAGACGACCCCCAGTAAGTCCCACGCAGACGACCCCCCAGGCGACAGTCCAAGCAAGTCCCACGCAGACTACCCCCAGTCCCAGAAAGTCCCACGCAGACGACCACCAGTCTCAGAATGTCCCATGCAGACGACCCCAGTCACAGAAAATCCCACGCAGACGACACCCCACCAATGAGACAGTCCCAGAAATCCCACGCAGAAGACCCCTACCGAGGAGAGAGTCCAATAAAGACCAACGCAGATTGCCCCCAATCCCAGATAGTCCCACACAGACGAGCCCCAGTCCCAGAAAGTCCCACGCAGTCAACCCCCCCACCCAGGAGACAGTCCAAGAAATTCCCACGCAGAAGACCCCCCACCCAGGAGACAGTCCCAGAAAGACACACGCAGACGATTCCCCACGGAGGAGACAGTCACAGAAAGTCCCACGCAGACGAACCCCCACCCAGGAGAGAGTCCAAGAAAGACCCACGCAGACGACCCCCAGTCGTAGAAAGTCCCACGCAGACGACCCCCACCCGGGAGACAGTCCCAGAAAGTCCCACGCAGACGACCCCCAGTCCCAGAAATTCCCATGCAGACCACCCCCCACCCAGGAGACAGTCCCATCAAGACTCACGCAGACGGCCCCCAGTCCCAGAAAGTCCCACACAGACGACCCCCAGTCCCAGAAAGTCCCACGCAGACACCCCCCCACCCTGGTGACAGTCGCAGAAATTCCCACGCAGACGACACCGCACCCAGGAGACTGTCCCAGAAAGACGAACGCAGACGACCCCCAGTCCCAGAAAGTCCCACGCAGATGAGTCCCCACCCAGGAGACAGTCCCAGAAAGTCCCACCCAGACGACCCACCACCCAGGAGATAGTTCCAGAAAAACCCACGCAGACGACGCCCAGTCCCAGAAAGTCCCACGCAGACGACCCCCAGTCCCACAAAGTCCCACGCAGAGGACACCGCACCCAGGAGACTGTCCCAGAAAGACCCACGCAGACGACCCCCAGTCCCAGAAAGTCCCACGCAGAAGAGTCCCCACCCAGGAGACAGTCCCAGAAAGTCCCACGCAGACGACACCCCACCCAGGAGAGAGTTCCAGAAAGAGCCACGCAGACGACACCCAATCCAAGAAAGTCCCACGCAGACGAACCCCCACCCAGGAGACAGTCCCAGAAAGTCCCACGCAGAAGACCCCCAGTCCCAGAAAGTCCCATGCAGACGACGCCCCACCCAGGAGACAGTCCTAGATATCCCACGCAGACGACCCCCCACCCAGGAGACAGTCCCAGAAAGTCCCACGCAGACGAGCCCCCACCCAGGAGACAGTCCCAGAAAGTCCCACGCAGACGACCCCCAGTTCAAGAAAGTCCCACGCAGACGACCCCCAGACAGGAGACAGTCCCAGCAAGTCCCACGCAGACGACCCCCAGTCCCAGAAAATCCCACGCAGACGACCCCCCACCCAGGAGACAGTCCCAGAAAGTCCCACGCAGAAGACCCGCCAACCAGGAGACAGTCCACGCAACTCCCACGCAGACAACCGCCCAGTTCCAGAAAGTCCCACGCAGACGACCCACCACCCAGGAGACAGTCCCAGAAAGGTCCACGCTGACGACCCCAGTCCCAGAAAGTCCCACGCAGACGACACCCCACCCAGGAGACAATACAAGAAAGGCCCACGCAGACGACCACCAGTCCCAGAAAGTCCCACGCAGACGAGCCCCCACCCAGGAGAGAATCCAAGAAAGACCCACGCAGAATACCCCCCACCCTGGACATAGTCCCAGAAAGTCCCACGCAGTCGACCCCCAGTCCCAGCAAGTCCCACGCATACGACCCCCCCACTCAGGTGACAGTCCCAGAAAGTCCCACGCAGACTATCCCCAGTCCCAGAAAGTCCACGCAGACGACCCCCAGTCCCAGAAAGTCCATCGCAGACGACCCCCAGTCCCAGAAATCCCACGCAGACGACACCCCAACTAGGAGACAGTCCCAGAAAGAGCCACGCAGACGGCCCCCAGTCCCAGAAAGTCCCACACATACGACCCCAGTCCTAGAAAGTCCCACGCAATGAACCCCCCACCCAGGAGACAGTCCCAGAAATTCCCACGCAGACGACCCCCCACCCAGGAGACAGTCCCAGAAAGTCCCATGCAGACGACCCCCCAACCAGGAGACATTCACAGAAAGTCCCACGCAGACGACCCCCTGTCCCAGAAACTCCCACGCAGACGAACACCCACCCAGGAGACAGTCCCAGAAAGTCCCACGCGGACGACCCCCACCCAGGAGACATTCCCAGAAAGTCCCACGCAGATGACCCCCATTCCCAGAAAGTCCCACGCAGACGACCCCCACCCAGGAGACAGTCCCAGGAAGTCCCATGCAGACGACCCCCACCCAGGAGACAGTCCCAGAAAGTCCAACGCAGACGAATCCCCACACAGGAGACAGTCCCAGAGAGACCCACGCAGACGACCCAGTACCTTAAAGTCCAACACAGACCTCCCCCAGTCCTAGTAATTCCCATGCAGAAGAGCCCCACCCAGGAGACAGTCCCAGAAAGTCCCACGTAGACGACCCCCACCGAGGAGACAGTCCAAGAAAGTCCCAAACAGACAACCCCACACCCAGGAGACAGTCCCAGAAAGTCCCACGCAGACGACCTTCCACGCAGGAGACACTCCCAGAAAGTCCCACCCAGACGAAACCCCACCCAGGAGACAGTCCCAGAAAGACCCACGCAGACGACCCCCAGTCACAGAAACACCCAGCCAGGAGACAGTCCGAGAAAGACCCACGCAGACGACCCCCAGTCCCAGAAAGTCCCACGCAGACGACCCCACCCAGGAGACAGTCCCAGAAAGTCCCACGCAGACGACCCCTCAGACAGGAGAAAGTCCCAGAAAGGCCCACGCAGACGACCCCCAGTCCCAGAAAGTCCCACGCAGACGAACCCCCACCCAGGAGACAGTCGCAGAAAGTTCCATGCAGAGACCCCGCAACCAGGAGACAGTCATAGAAAGTCCTACGTAGACGACCGACAGTCCCAGAAAGTCCCACGCAGACGACTCCCCACGCAGGAGACACTCCCAGAAAGTCCCACCCAGACGAACCCCCAACCAGGAGACAGTCCCAGAAAGACCCACGCAGACGACCCCCAGTCACAGAAACACCCACCCAGGAGACAGTCCCAGAAAGACCCACGCAGACGACCCCCAATCCCAGAAAGTCCAACGCAGACGACCCCCAGTCCTATGAAGTCCCATGCAGACGACCCCTACCCAGGAGAAGGTCCCAGAAAGACCCACGCAGACGACCCCCACCCAGGAGACAGTCCCAGAAAGACCCAAACAGACGATCCCCCACCCAAGGGACAGTCCCAGAAAGTCCCACGCAGACGAACCCCAGTCTCAGAAAGTCCCACGAAGACGACCCCCCCAGGAGACAGTCCCAGAAAGTCCCACGAGGACGACCCTCAGTCCCAGAAAGTCCCACGCAGACGACCCCCACTACCAAAAAGTCCCACGCAGACGGCACCCAGTCCCAGAAAGGCCCACGCAGACGACCACCAGTCCCAGAAAGTCCCACGCAGACGAGCCCCCACCCAGGAGAGAATCCAAGAAAGACCCACGCAGAATACCCCCCACCCTGGACATAGTCCCAGAAAGTCCCACGCAGTCGACCCCCAGTCCCAGCAAGTCCCACGCATACGACCCCCCCACTCAGGTGACAGTCCCAGAAAGTCCCACGCAGACTATCCCCAGTCCCAGAAAGTCCACGCAGACGACCCCCAGTCCCAGAAAGTCCATCGCAGACGACCCCCAGTCCCAGAAATCCCACGCAGACGACACCCCAACTAGGAGACAGTCCCAGAAAGAGCCACGCAGACGGCCCCCAGTCCCAGAAAGTCCCACACATACGACCCCAGTCCTAGAAAGTCCCACGCAATGAACCCCCCACCCAGGAGACAGTCCCAGAAATTCCCACGCAGACGACCCCCCACCCAGGAGACAGTCCCAGAAAGTCCCATGCAGACGACCCCCCAACCAGGAGACATTCCCAGAAAGTCCCACGCAGACGACCCCCTGTCCCAGAAACTCCCACGCAGACGAACACCCACCCAGGAGACAGTCCCAGAAAGTCCCACGCGGACGACCCCCACCCAGGAGACATTCCCAGAAAGTCCCACGCAGATGACCCCCATTCCCAGAAAGTCCCACGCAGACGACCCCCACCCAGGAGACAGTCCCAGGAAGTCCCATGCAGACGACCCCCACCCAGGAGACAGTCCCAGAAAGTCCAACGCAGACGAATCCCCACACAGGAGACAGTCCCAGAGAGACCCACGCAGACGACCCAGTACCTTAAAGTCCAACACAGACCTCCCCCAGTCCTAGTAATTCCCATGCAGAAGAGCCCCACCCAGGAGACAGTCCCAGAAAGTCCCACGTAGACGACCCCCACCGAGGAGACAGTCCAAGACAGTCCCAAACAGACAACCCCACACCCAGGAGACAGTCCCAGAAAGTCCCACGCAGACGACCTTCCACGCAGGAGACACTCCCAGAAAGTCCCACCCAGACGAACCCCCACCCAGGAGACAGTCCCAGAAAGACCCACGCAGACGACCCCCAGTCACAGAAACACCCAGCCAGGAGACAGACCGAGAAAGACCCACGCAGACGACCCCCAGTCCCAGAAAGTCCCACGCAGACGACCCCACCCAGGAGACAGTCCCAGAAAGTCCCACGCAGACGACCCCTCAGACAGGAGAAAGTCCCAGAAAGGCCCACGCAGACGACCCCCAGTCCCAGAAAGTCCCACGCAGACGAACCCCCACCCAGGAGACAGTCGCAGAAAGTTCCATGCAGAGACCCCGCAACCAGGAGACAGTCATAGAAAGTCCTACGTAGACGACCGACAGTCCCAGAAAGTCCCACGCAGACGACCCCCAGTCACAGAAACACCCACCCAGGAGACAGTCCCAGAAAGACCCACGCAGACGACCCCCAATCCCAGAAAGTCCAACGCAGACGACCCCCAGTCCTATGAAGTCCCATGCAGACGACCCCTACCCAGGAGAAGGTCCCAGAAAGACCCACGCAGACGACCCCCACCCAGGAGACAGTCCCAGAAAGTCCCGAGCAGGCGAACCCGAGTCTCAGAAATTCCCACGAGGACGACCCTCAGTCCCAGAAAGTCCCACGCAGACGACCCCCACTCCCAGGAAGTCCCACGCAGACGGCACCCAGTCCCAGAAAGTCCCACGCAGACGACCCCCTAGTCCCCGAAATTCCCACGCAGACAACCCCCCACCCAGGAGACAGTCCCAGAAAGTCACTGGCAGACGACCCCCAGTCCCAGAAAGTCACAGCAAGAGGGCCCCCAGTCCCAGCAAATCCCACGCAGACGAACCCCCACCGAAGAGACAGTCCAGAGAGTCCCACGCAGACTACCACAGTCCCAGAAAGTCCCACGCAGACTACCACAGTCCCAGAAAATCCAACGCAGACGACCCCCAGTCACAGGAAGTCCCACGCAGACGACACCCCACTAAGGAGACAGTCCCAGAAATTCCCACGCAGACGACCCCTAGTCCCAGATAGTCCCACGCAGACGACCCCCCAGACAGGAGGAAGTCCCAGAAAAGCCCACATGACGACCCCCAGTCCCAGAAAGTCCCACGCAGACGACCCCCCACGCATAAGACACTCCCAGAAAGTCCCACCCAGACGAACCCCCAACCAGGAGACAGTCCCAGAAAGACCCACGCAGACGACCCCCAGTCACAGAAACACCCACCCAGGAGACAGTCCCAGAAAGACCCACGCAGACGACCCCCAATCCCAGAAAGTCCAACGCAGACGACCCCCAGTCCTATGAAGTCCCATGCAGACGACCCCTACCCAGGAGAAGGTCCCAGAAAGACCCACGCAGACGACCCCCACCCAGGAGACAGTCCCAGAAAGACCCAAACAGACGATCCCCCACCCAAGGGACAGTCCCAGAAAGTCCCACGCAGACGAACCGCAGTCTCAGAAAGTCCCACGAAGACGACCCCCCCAGGAGACAGTCCCAGAAAGTCCCACGAGGACGACCCTCAGTCCCAGAAAGTCCCACGCAGACGACCCCCACTCCCAGGAAGTCCCACGCAGACGGCACCCAGTCCCAGAAAGTCCCACGCAGACGACCCCCTAGTCCCCGAAATTCCCACGCAGACAACCCCCCACCCAGGAGACAGTCCCAGAAAGTCACTGGCAGACGACCCCCAGTCCCAGAAAGTCACAGCAAGAGGGCCCCCAGTCCCAACAAATCCCACGCAGACGAACCCCCACCGAAGAGACAGTCCAGAGAGTCCCACGCAGACTACCACAGTCCCAGAAAGTCCGACGCAGACTACCACAGTCCCAGAAAATCCAACGCAGACGACCCCCAGTCACAGGAAGTCCCACGCAGACGACACCCCACTAAGGAGACAGTCCCAGAAATTCCCACGCAGACGACCCCTAGTCCCAGATAGTCCCACGCAGACGACCCCCCAGACAGGAGGAAGTCCCAGAAAAGCCCACATGACGACCCCCAGTCCCAGAAAGTCCCACGCAGACGACCCCCCACCCAGGAGACAGTCGCAGAAAGTTCAATGCAGACGACACCCCACTCAGGAGAGACTCCAGGAAAGTTCCACCCAGACGAACCCCCAACCAGGAGACAGTCCCAGAAAGACCCACGCAGACGACCCCCAGTCAGAGAAACACCCACCCAGGAGACAGTCCCAGAAAGACCCACGCAGACGAACCCCAGTCCCAGAAAGTCCCACGCAGACGACCTCCACCCAGGAGACAGTCCAAGAGAGTCCCACTTCAGACTACCCCAGTCCCAGAAAGTCCCACGCAGACGACCCCCAGTCCCAGAAAGTCCCACGCAGACGACACCCCACCAAGGAGACAGTCCCAGAAATTCCCACGCAGACGACCCCCCAGACAGGAGAAAGTCCCAGAAGGCCCACGCAGACGACCCCCAGTCCCAGAAAGTCTCACGCAGACGAACCCCCACCCAGGAGACAGTCATAGAAAGTCCCACGCAGACGACCCCCGGTCCCAGATAGTCCCACGCAGACGACCCCCAGTCCTAGGAAGTCCCATGCAGACGACCCCCACCCAGGGGACAGTCCAAGAATGTCCCACGCAGACGACCCCCAGTCCCAGAAAGTCCTACGAAGACGACCCCCCCAGGAGACAGTCCCAGAAAGTGCGACGCAGACGACCCCCAGTCCTATGAAGTCCCATGCAGACGACCCCCACCCAGGAGAAGGTCCCAGAAAGTCCCACGCAGACGACCCCCTAGTCCCAGAAATTCCCACGCGGACAACTCCCCACCCAGGAGACAGTCCCAGAAAGTCACTGGCAGACGACCCCCAGTCCCAGAAAGTCACAGCAAGAGGGCCCCCAGTCCCAGCAAATCCCGCGCAGACGAACCCCCACCGACGAGACAGTCCCAGAGAGTCCCACGCAGACTACCACAGTCCCAGAAAGTCCCACGCAGACTACCACAGTCCCAGAAAGTCCCACGCAGACGACCCCCAGTCCCAGAAAATCCAACGCAGACGACCCCCAGTCACAGGAAGTCCCACGCAGACTACACCCCACTAAGGAGACAGTCCCAGAAATTCCCACGCAGACGACCCCTAGTCCCAGATAGTCCCACGCAGACGACCCCCCAGAGAGGAGGAAGTCCCAGAAAAGCCCACGCAGACGACCCCCAGTCCCAGAAAGTCCCACGCAGACGACCCCCCACCCAGGAGACAGTCGCAGAAAGTTCAATGCAGAGACCCCCCAACCAGGAGACAGTCATAGAAAGTCCTACGTAGAAGACCGACAGTCCCAGAAAGTCCCACGCAGACGACACCCCACTCAGGAGAGACTCCAAGAAAGTCCCACCCAGACGAACCCCCAACCAGGAGACAGTCCCAGAAAGACCCACGCAGACGACCCCCAGTCACAGAATCACCCACCCAGGAGACAGTCCCAGAAAGACCCACGCAGACGACCCCCAGTCCCAGAAAGTCCCACGCAGACGACCCCCACCCAGGAGACAGTCCAAGAGAGTCCCACTTCAGACTACCCCAGTCCCAGAAAGTCCCACGCAGACGACCCCCAGTCCCAGAAAGTCCCACGCAGACGACACCCCACCAAGGAGACAGTCCCAGAAATTCGCACGCAGACGACCCCCCAGACAGGAGAAAGTCCCAGAAGGCCCACGCAGACGACCCCCAGTCCCAGAAAGTCTCACGCAGACGAACCCCCACCCAGGAGACAGTCATAGAAAGTCCCACGCAGACGACCCCGGTCCCAGATAGTCCCACGCAGACGACCCCCAGTCCTAGGAAGTCCCATGCCGACGACCCCCACCCAGGGGACAGTCCAAGAATGTCCCACGCAGACGACCCCCAGTCCCAGAAAGTCCTACGAAGACGACCCCCCAGGAGACAGTCCCAGAAAGTCCCACGCAGACGACCCCCAGTCCTATGAAGTCCCATGCAGACGACCCCCACCCAGGAGAAGGTCCCAGAAAGTCCCACGCAGACGACCCCCACACAGGAGACAGTCCCAGAAAGTCCCAAACAGACGATCCCCCACCCAGGGGACAGTCCCAGAAAGTCCCACGCAGACGACCCCAAGTCCCACCATGTCCCAAGGAAACGACCCCCCACCCAGGAGACAGTCCCAGAAAGTCCCACGCAGACGACCCCCAGTCCCAGGAAGTCCCACGCATACGGCACCCAGTCGCAGAAAGTCCTACGCAGACGACCCCCTACTCCCAGAAAGTTACACGCAGACGACCCCATAAACAGGAGACAGTCCCAGAAAGTCCCACGCAGACGACCCCCAGTCCCAGCAAGTCCCACGCAGACGACCCCCCCACCCAGCAGACAGTCCCAGAAAGACCCACGGAGACTACCCCGAGTCCCAGAAAGTCGCACGCAGACGACACCCAGTCCCAGAAAGTCCCACGCAGACGACCCCCAGTCAAAGAACGTCCAACGCAGACGACCCCCCACCCAGGAGACAGTCCTAGAAAGTCCCACGCAGACGACCGCCTAGTCCAAGAAAGTCCCATGCAGAAGACCCCCCAAACAGGAGACAGTCCCAGAAAGTCCCACGCAGACGACACCCAGTCCCAGAAAGTCCCACGCAGACGACCCCGAGTCCCAGAAAGTCCAACGCAGACGACTCCCAGTCACAGGAAGTCCCACGCAGATGACACCCCAGACAGGAGGAAGTCCCAGAAATTCCCACGCAGACGACACCTAGTCCCAGATAGTCCCACGCAGACGACCCCCCAGACAGGAGAAAGTCCCAGAAAGGCCCACGCAGACGACCCCCAGTCACAGAAAGTCCCACGCAGACGAACCCCCCACCCAGGAGACAGTCGCAGAAAGTTCCATGCAGAGACCTCCCAACCAGGTGACAGTCATAGAAAGTCCCACGCAGACGACCCCCGGTCCCAGAAAGTCCCACGCAGACGACCCCCAGTCCCAGGAAGTCCCACGCATACGGCACCCAGTCGCAGAAAGTCCCACGCAGACGACCCCCTACTCCCAGAAAGTCACACGCAGACGACCCCCCAAACAGGAGACAGTCCCAGAAAGTCCCACGCAGACGACCCCCAGTCCCAGCAAGTCACACGCAGAAGACCCCCCCACCCAGCAGACAGTCCCAGAAAGACCCACGGAGACTACCCCCAGTCCCAGAAAGTCGCACGCAGACGACCCCCAGTCCCAGAAATTCCCACGGAGACGACCCCCCACCCAGGAGACAGTCCCAGAAAGTCCCACGCAGATGACACCCAGTCCCAGAAAGTCCCACGCAGACGACCCCCAGTCAAAGAACGTCCCACGCAGACGACCCCCACCCAGGAGACAGTCCTAGAAAGTCCCACGCAGACGACCCCCTAGTCCAAGAAAGTCCCACGCAGACGACCCCCCAAACAGGAGATAGTCCCAGAAAGTCCCACGCAGACGACACCCAGTCCCAGAAAGTCCCACGCAGACGATCCCCAGTCCCAGAACGTCCAACGCAGACGACTCCCAGTCACAGGAAGTCCCACGCAGACGACACCCCAGACAGGAGGAAGTCCCAGAAATTCCCACGCAGACGACCCCTAGTCCCAGATAGTCCCACGCAGACGACCCCCCAGACAGGAGAAAGTCCCAGAAAGGCCCACGCAGACGACCCCAAGTCACAGAAAGTACCACGCAGACGACCCCCCACCCAGGAGACAGTCATAGAAAGTCCCACGCAGACGACCCCCGGTCCAAGATAGTCCCACGCAGACGACCCCAAGTCCTAGGAAGTCCCATGAAGACGACTCCCACCCAGGGGACAGTCACAGAAAGTCCCACGCAGACGAACCCCAGTCCCAGAAAGTCCCACGAAGACGACCCCCCCAGGAGCCAGTCCCAGAAAGTCCCACGCAGACGACCCCCAGTCCTATGAAGTCCCATGCAGACGACCCCCACCCAGGAGAATGTCCCAGAAAGTCCCAAACAGACGACCCCCACACAGGAGACAGTCCCAGAAAGTCCCAAACAGACGATCACCCACCCAGGAGACAGTCACAGAAAGTCCCACGCAGACGACCCCCAGTCCCAGGAAGTCCCACCACGCATACGGCACCCAGTCCCAGAAAGACCCACGCAGACGACCGCCTAGTCCCAGAAAGTCACATGCAGACGACCGCCCAAACAGGAGACAGTCCCAGAAAGTTCCACGCAGACGACCCCCAGTCCCAACAAGACCCACGCAGACGACCCCCCCCACCCAGCAGACAGTCCCAGAAAGACCCACGGAGACTACCCCCAGTCCCAGAAAGTCGCACGCAGACGACCCCCAGTCCCAGAAAGTCCCACGCACACGACACCCAGTCCCAGCATGTCCGAAGCAAACGACCCCCCACCCAGGAGACAGTCCAAGAAAATCCCACGCAGACGGCCCCCAGTCCCAGAATGTCCCACGCAGACGACCCCTAGTCTCAGAAATTCCCACGCAGACGACCACCTAACCCCAGAAAGTCACACGCAGACGACCCCACAAACTGGAGAGGGTCCCAGAAAGTCCCACGCAGACGACCCCCAGTCCCAGCAAGTCCCACGCAGACGACCCCCAGTCCAAGCAAGTCCCACGCAGACGACCCCCCCACCCAGGAGACAGTCCCAGAAAGCCAAAAGAGACTACCCCCAGTCCCAGAAAGTCCCCCGCAGCTGACGCCCAGTCCCAGAAAGTCCCACTCAGACGACCCCTAGTCCCAGAAAGTCCCACGCAGACGACACCCCACCCAGGAGACAGTCCCAGAAAGACCCACGCAGACGAACCCCAGTCCCAGAAAGTCCCACGAAGACGACCCCCAGTAAGTCCCACGCAGACGACCCCCCAAGGAGACAGTCCAAGCAAGTCCCACGCAGACTACCCCCAGTCCCAGAAAGTCCCACGCAGACGACCACCAGTCTCAGAATGTCCCATGCAGACGACCCCCAGTCACAGAAAATCCCACGCAGACGACACCCCACCAATGAGACAGTCCCAGAAATCCCACGCAGAAGACCCCCCACCCAGGAGAGAGTCCAATAAAGACCAACGCAGATTGCCCCCAATCCCAGATAGTCCCACACAGACGAGCCCCAGTCCCAGAAAGTCCCACGCAGTCAACCCCCCCACCCAGGAGACAGTCCAAGAAATTCCCACGCAGAAGACCCCCCACCCAGGAGACAGTCCCAGAAAGACACACGCAGACGATTCCCCACGCAGGAGACAGTCACAGAAAGTCCCACGCAGACGAACCCCCACCCAGGAGAGAGTCCAAGAAAGACCCACGCAGACGACCCCCAGTCGTAGAAAGTCCCACGCAGACGACCCCCACCCGGGAGACAGTCCCAGAAAGTCCCACGCAGACGACCCCCAGTCCCAGAAATTCCCATGCAGACCACCCCCCACCCAGGAGACAGTCCCATCAAGACTCACGCAGACGGCCCCCAGTCCCAGAAAGTCCCACACAGACGACCCCCAGTCCCAGAAAGTCCCACGCAGACAACCCCCCCACCCTGGTGACAGTCCCAGAAATTCCCACGCAGACGACACCGCACCCAGGAGACTGTCCCAGAAAGACGAACGCAGACGACCCCCAGTCCCAGAAAGTCCCACGCAGATGAGTCCCCAGCCAGGAGACAGTCCCAGAAAGTCCCACCCAGACGACCCACCACCCAGGAGAGAGTTCCAGAAAAACCCACGCAGACGACGCCCAGTCCCAGAAAGTCCCACGCAGACGACCCCCAATCCCACAAAGTCCCACGCAGAGGACACCGCACCCAGGAGACTGTCCCAGAAAGACCCACGCAGACGACCCCCAGTCCCAGAAAGTCCCACGCAGAAGAGTCCCCACCCAGGAGACAGTCCCAGAAAGTCCCACGCAGACGACACCCCACCCAGGAGAGAGTTCCAGAAAGAGCCACGCAGACGACACCCAATCCAAGAAAGTCCCACGCAGACGAACCCCCACCCAGGAGACAGTCCCAGAAAGTCCCACGCAGAAGACCCCCAGTCCCAGAAAGTCCCATGCAGACGACGCCCCACCCAGGAGACAGTCCAAGATATCCCACGCAGACGACCCCCCACCCAGGAGACAGTCCCAGAAAGTCCCACGCAGACGAGCCCCCACCCAGGAGACAGTCCCAGAAAGTCCCACGCAGACGACCCCCAGTTCAAGAAAGTCCCACGCAGACGACCCCCAGACAGGAGACAGTCCCAGCAAGTCCCACGCAGACGACCCCCAGACCCAGAAAATCCCACGCAGACGACCCCCCACCCAGGAGTCAGTCCCAGAAAGTCCCACGCAGACGACCCGCCAACCAGGAGACAGTCCACGCAACTCCCACGCAGACAACCGCCCAGTCCCAGAAAGGTCCACGCTGACGACCCCAGTCCCAGAAAGTCCCACGCAGACGACACCCCACCCAGGAGACAATCCAAGAAAGGCCCACGCAGACGACCCCCAGTCCCAGAAAGTCCCACGCAGACGAGCCCCCACCCAGGAGAGAATCCAAGAAAGACCCACGCAGAAGACCCCCCACCCTGGACACAGTCCCAGAAAGTCCCACGCAGTCGACCCCCAGTCCCAGCAAGTCCCACGCATAAGACCCCCCCACTCAGGTGACAGTCCCAGAAAGTCCCACGCAGACTATCCCCAGTCCCAGAAAGTCCCACGCAGACGACCCCCAGTCCAAGAAAGTCCAACGCAGACGACCCCCAGTCCCAGAAGTCCCACGCAGACGACACCCCAACTAGGAGACAGTCCCAGAAAGACCCACGCAGACGGCCCCCAGTCCCAGAAATTCCCACACATACGACCCCAGTCCTAGAAAGTCCCACGCAATGAATCCCCCACCCAGGAGACAGTCCCAGAAATTCCCACGCAGACGACCCCCCACCCAGGAGACAGTCCCAGAAAGTCCCATGCAGACGACCCCCCAACCAGGAGACATTCCCAGAAAGTCCCACGCAGACGACCCCCTGTCCCAGAAACTCCCACGCAGACGAACACCCACCCAGGAGACAGTCCCAGAAAGTCCCACGCGGACGACCCCCCACCCAGGAGACAGTCCCAGAAAGTCCCACGCAGATGACCCCCATTCCCAGAAAGTCCCACGCAGACGACCCCCACCCAGGAGACAGTCCCAGGAAGTCCCATGCAGACGACCCCCACCCAGGAGACAGTCCCAGAAAGTCCAACGCAGACGAATCCCCACACAGGAGACAGTCCCAGAGAGACCCACGCAGACGACCCAGTACATTAAAGTCCAACACAGACCTCCCCCAGTCCTAGTAATTCCCATGCAGAAGAGCCCCACCCAGGAGACAGTCCCAGAAAGTCCCACGTAGACGACCCCCACCGAGGAGACAGTCCAAGAAAGTCCCAAACAGACAACCCCACACCCAGGAGACAGTCCCAGAAAGTCCCACGCAGAAGACCACCAGTCGCAGAAAGTCCCGAGCAGACAACCCCAGTCCCAGAAAGTCCCACGCAGACGACCCCCCACCAAGGAGTCAGTCCCAGAAAGTCCCACGCAGATGACCCCTAGTCCCAGAAAGTCCCACATAGACGACCCCCAGTCCCAGAAAGTCCCACGCTGCCGACACCCAGTCCCAGAAATATCCTACGCAGACGACCCCCTAATCCCAGAAACTCCCACGCAGACGACCCCCCAGACAGGAGACAGTCCCAGAAATTTCCACGCAGACGACCACCCCACACAGGTGACAATCCCAGAAAGTCCCACGCAGAATTCCCCCAGTCCTAGAATGTCCCACGCAGACGAACCCCAGTCCCAGAAAGTCCCACGCAGACGACACCCAGTCCCAGAAACTCTCACGCAGACGACCCCACACCCAGGAGATAGTCCCAGCAAGTCCCACGCAGACGACCCCCAGTCCCAGAAAGTCCCACGCAGACGACCCCCCACCCAGGAGACAATCCCAGAAAGTCCCACGCAGACGACCCCCAGTCCCAGAAAGTCCCACGCAGACGAACCCCCACCCAGGAGAGAGTCCAAGAAAGACCCACGCAGACGACCCCCAGTCGTAGAAAGTCCCACGCAGACGACCCCCACCCGGGAGACAGTCACAGGAAGTCCCACGCAGACGAACACTCACCCAGGAGACAGTCCCAGAAAGTCCCACGCAGACGACCCCCAGTCCCAGAAAGACCCACGCAGACGACCCCCACCCAGGAGAGAGTCCCAGAAAGTCACACGCAGACGACCCCCACCCAGGAGAGAGTCCCAGAAAGACACACGCAGACGACCCCCACCCAGGAGAGAGTCCCAGAAAGACCCACGCAGACGACCCCCAGTCCCAGAAAGTCCCACGCAGACGAACCCCCACCCAGGAGACAATCCCAGAAAGTCCCAGGCAGACGACCTCCAGTCCAATAAAGTCCCAGGCAGACGACCCCCCACCGAGGGGACAGTCCAAGATATCCCACGCAGACGACCCTCCAGTGCCAGAAAGTCCCACGCAGGAGACCCACCACCCAGGAGACAGTCCCAGAAAGCCCAGGCAGACGACCCCAGTCCCAGAAAGTCCCACGCAGACGACACCCCACCCAGGAGACAATCCAAGAGAGGCCCACGCAGACAACCCCCAGTCCCAGAAAGTCCCACGCAGACGACCCCCCACCCATGAGAGAGTCCAAGAAAGACCCACGCATACGACCCCCCACCCTGGACACAGTCCCAGAAAGTCCCACGCAGACGACCCCCAGTCCCAGAAAGTCCCACGCAGTGGATCCCCAGTCCCAGCAAGTCCCACGCAGACGACCCCCCCACTCAGGAGACAGTCCCAGAAAGTCCCACGCAGACTACCCCCAGTCCCAGAAAGTCCCACGAAGACGACCCCCAGTCCCAGAAAGTCCAACGCAGACGAGCCCCAGTCCCAGAAAGTCACACGCAGACGACACCCCAACTAGGAGACAGTCCCAGAAAGAACCACGCAGACGGCCCCCAGTCTCAGAAAGTCCCACACATACGACCCCAGTCCTAGAAAAGCCCGAGCAATCAACCCCCCACCCAGGAGACAGTCCCAGACAGACCCACGCAGACGACCCCCAGTCCCAGAAAGTCCCACGGAGACGATACCCCACCCAGGAGACAGTCCCAGAAAGTCCCACGCAAACGACTCCCCACCCAGGAGAGATGCCCAGAAAGACCAACGCAGACGACTCCCCACCCAGGAGAGATGCCCAGAAAGACCCACGCAGACGACCCCCAGTCCCAGAAAGTCCCACGCAGACGACTCCCCACCCAGGAGAGAGTGGCATCTGCCTTACAAGCATTCTCAGGCTGCAGCAATATGAATTCTCCTGGTTTTTTGTGCGAATTGCCTTACAAGCAATCACAGTCGGCTACGAGCCGATTTCTCCTGGCTCTTTTGTGGCAACTGCATTACAAGAAATCTCAGGCTGCTACAAGCCGAATTCTCCTGGTGCTTTTGTGACAACTGCCTTACAAGCAATGTCAGGCAGCTACGAGCCGACTTCTCTTGGCTCTTTTGTGCAAACTGCCTTACAAGCAATGTCAGGCTGCTACGAGCCGACTTCTCCTGGCTCTTTTGTGGCAACTGCCTTACAAGAAATCTCAGGCTGTACAAGACGAATTCTCCTGGCGCTTTTGTGACAACTGCCTTACAAGCAATGTCAGGCTGCTACGAGTCGACTTCTCTTGGCTCTTTTGTGAAACTGCCTTATATGTAATATCAAGCCGCTACAAATCGACATCTCATGTCTCTTTTTTGACAACTCCATTACAAGCAATCTCAGGCTGCCGCCAGGACAGTTCTCCTGACTTTTTGTACCAATTGTCTTAAAAGAAATCCCAGGCGGCTACGTGCCGATTTCTCCTGGCTCTTTTGTGAAAACTGCCTTACAAGCAATCTCAGGCTGCAGCTAGTCCAATTCTCCTGATTTTTTGTGCCAATTACATTAAAAGCAATCCCAGGCTGCTACGAACCGATTTCTCCTGGGTCATTTGTGGCATCTGCCTTACAAGCATTCTCAGGCTGCAGCAATATGAATTCTCCTGGCTTTTTGTGCAAATTGCCTTACAAGCAATCCCAGGCAGCTATGAACCGATTTCTCTTGGCTCTTTTGTGAAAACTGCCTTACAAGTAATCTCAGGCTGCTACAAGCCGAATTATCCTGGCGCTTTTATGACAACTGCCTTACTAGCAATGTCAGGCTGCTACGAGCCGACTTCTCTTGGCTCTTTTGTGAAAACTGCCTTACAAGCAATCTCAGGCCGATACAAATCGACATCTCCTGTCTTTTTTGTGACAACTACCTTACAAGCAATCTCAGGCTGCCGCCAGGACAGTACTCCGGACTTTTTGTACCAATTGCATTAAATGCAATCCCAGACGGTTACGTGCCTGTTTCCCTGGCTCTTTTGTCGTAACTGCCTTACAAGCAATCTCAGTCTGCTGCAAGCCGAATACTCCTGGCTCTTTTGTGCAAATTGCCTTACAAGTAATCCCAGGCGTCTAAGAGATGACTTCTCTTGTCTCTTTTGTGAAAACTGCATTAAAAGACATCTCAGAATGCTACAAAACGACATCTCCTGTCTCTTATGTGAAACTGCCTTACAAGCAATCTCAGGCCGCTACAAGCCGAATACACCTGTCTCTTTTGTGAAACTGCCTTGCAAGCAATCTCAGGCTGCTACAAGCCGAATTCTCCTGGCGCTTTTGTGACAACTGCCTTACAACCTATCCCAGGCGGCTCCGAGCCGATTTCTCTTGGCCCTTTTTTGGCAACTGCCTTACAAGAAATCCTTGGCTGCTACAAGCCGAATTCTCCTGGCGCTTTTGTGACAACTGCCTTACAAGCAATGTTAGGCAGCAACAAGCCGACTTCTCTTGGCTCTTTTGTGAAAACTGCCTTACAAGTAATATCAGGCCGCTACAAATCGACATCTCCTGACTCTTTTGTGAAAACTGCCTTACAAGCAATCTCAGGCTGCCGCCAGGACAGTTCTCCTGACTTTTTGTACCAATTGCCTTAAAAGCAATCCCAGGCGGCTACGTGCCGATTTCTCCTGGCATTTTTGTGGTAACTGCCTTACAAGCAATCTCAGGCTGCTACAAGCCGAATTCTCCTGGTTCTATTGTGACAACTGCCTTACAAGCAATCTCATGCTGCAGCAATCCCAATTCTCCTATCTTTTTGTGCCAATTGCTTTACAAGCAATCCCAGCCGTCTACGAGCCGATTTCGCCTGGCTCATTTGTGGTAAATGCCTTACAAGCAATGTCAGGTTGCTGCAAGCCGAATTCTCCTGGCGCTTTTGTGCAAATTGCCTTACAAGCAATCACAGGCGTCTACGAGCTGACTTCTCTTGTCTCTTTTTTTGAAAACTGCCTTAAAAGCAATCTCAGGCTGGCTGCAAGACGAATTCTCCTGGCTCTTTTGTGCAAATTGCCTTACAAGCAATCCCAGGCATCTACGAGCTGACTTCTCTTGTCTCTTTTTTTGATAACTGCCTTAAAAGCAATCTCAGGTTGCTACAAATCGACATCTCCTGTCTCTTATTTTAAAGTGCCTTACAATCAATCTCAGCCTGTTACAACCCGAATAAGCCTGGCTCTTTTGTGAAACTGCCTTACAAGCAATCTCAGGCATCCGCTAGTCCAATTCTCCTCATTTTTTGTGCCAATTGTCTTACAAGCAATCACAGGCTGCAACGAACCGATTTCTCGTGGCTCATTTGCGGCATCTGCCTTACAAGCATTCTCAGGGTGCAGCAATATGAATTCACCTGGCTTTTTGTGCGAAAGGCTTACAAGCAATTCCAGGCGGCTACAAATCGACATATCCTGGCTCTTTTTTGACGACTGCCTTACAAGCAATGTCAGGCTGCTACGAGCCGACTTCTCTTGGCTCTTTTGTGAAAATTGCCTTACAAGTAATATCAGTCCGCTACAAATCGACATCTCCTGTCTCATTTGTGACAACTGCCTTACAAGCAATCTCAGGCTGCTACAAGACGAATACGCCTGGCTCTTTTGTGAAACTGCCTTGCAAGCAATCTGAGGCCGCTACAAATCGACATCTTCTGTCTCTTTTGTGAAAACTGCCTTACAAGCAATCTCAGGCTGCAGCCAGGACAGTTCTCCTGACGTTTTGTGCCAATTGCCTTAAAAGCAATCCCAGGCGGCTACGTGCCGATTTCTCCTGGCTCTTTTGTGGTAACTGCCTTACAGGCAATCTCAGGCTGCTACAAGCCGAATTCTCCTGGTTCTATTGTGACAACTGCCTTAAAAGCAATCTCAGGCTGCAGCAATCCCAATTCTCCAAGGTTTTTTTGCCAATTGCCTTACAAGCAATCCCATCCGGCTACGAGCCGATTTCTCCTGGCTCATTTGTGGCAACTGCCTTACAAGCAAACCGAGGCGGCTACGAGCCGAATTCTCCTGGCGCTTTTGTGACAACTGCCTTACAAGCAATGTCAGGCCGCTACAAATCGACATATCCTGGTTCATTTTTGAAAACTGCTTTAAAAGCAATCTCAGGCTGCTACAAACGACATCTCATGTCTGTTTTTTTTAAACTGCCTTACAAGCAATCTCAGCCTGCTACAAGCCGAATACGCATGGCTCTTTTGTGAAACTGCCTTACAAGAATCTCCGGCCGCTACAAATCGACATATGCTGGCTCTTTTGTTACAACTGCCTTACAAGCAATCTCAGGCTGCAGCAATATGAATTCTTTTGTCTTTTTGTGCGAATTGTCTTACAAGCAATCCCAGGTGGCTATGAGCCGTTTTTTCCTGGCCCTTTTTATGGCAACTGCTTTACAAGAAATGTCAGGCTGCTACGAGACGACTTCTCTTGGCTCTTTTGGGAAAACTGCCTTACAAGTAATATCAGGCTGCTACAAGACGACATCTCCTGTCTCTTTTGTGAAACTGCCTTACAAGCAATCTCAGGCCGCTACAAGCCGAATACGCCTGGCTCTTTTGTGAAATTGCCTTGCAAGAAATATCAGGCCGCTACAAATCGTCATCTCCTTCTCTTTTGTGACAACTGCCTTACAAGCAATCTCACGCTGCCGCTAGTCCAATTCTCCTGACTTTTTGTGCCAATTGCCTTACATGCAATCCCAGGCGGCTACGAGCCCATTTCACCTGGCCCTTTTGTGGCAACTGCCTTACAAGAAATCTCAGGCTACTACAAGCCGAATTCTTTTGGCGCTTTTGTGACAACTGCCTTACAAGCAATGTCAGGCTGCTACGAGCCGACTTCTCTTGGCTCTTTTGTGACAACTGCCTTACAAGAAATCTCAGGCTGCTACCAGTTGGTTTCTCCTTGCGCGTTTGTGACAACTGCCTTACAAGCAATGTCAGGTTGGTACGAGCCGACTTCTCTTGGCTCTTTTGTGAAAACTGCTTTACAAGTAATATCAGGCCGCTACAAATGGACATCTCCTGTCTCTTTTGTGACAACTACCTTACAAGCAATCTCAGGCTGCTGCCAGGACAGTTCTCCTAACTTTTTGTGCTAATTGCCTTAAAAGCAATCCCAAGCGTCTACGTGCCGATTTCTCCTGGCTCATTTGTGGGAACTGCCTTACAAGCAAACCCAGGCGTCTACGAGCCAATTTTTTCCTGGCCCTTTTGTGGCAACTGCCTTACAAGTAATTTCAGGCTGCTACAAGCCGAATTCTCCTGGCGATGTGTGACAACTGCCTTACAAGCAATGAGAGTTTGCTACGAGCCGACTTCTCTTGGCTCTTTTGTGAAACTGCCTTACAAGTAATATCAGGCTGCTACAAAACGACATCTCCTGTCTCTTTTGTGAAACTGCCTTACAAGCAATCTCAGGCCGCTACAAATCGTCATATCCTGGCTCTTTTGTGACAACTGCTTTACAAGCAATTTCAGGCTGCCGCTAGTCCAATTCTCCTGATTTTTTGTGCTAATTGCCTTACAAGCAATCCCCGCCTGTTACGAACCGATTTCTCCTGGCTCATTTGTGGTATCTGCCTTACAAGCATTCTCAGGCTGCAGCAATATGAATTCTCCTGGCTTTTTGTGCGAATTGCCTTACAAGCAATCCCAAGCGGCTACGATCCGATTTCTCCTGGCTCATTTGTGGCAACTTCCTTACAAGCAATCTCAGGCTGCTGCAAGCCGAATTCTCCTGTCTTACAAATTGGCTTACAAGCAAGCCCAGGCGTCTACGAACCGACTTCTCTTGTCTCTTTTGTGAAAACTGCCTTAAAAGCAATCTCAGACTCCTACAAAACAACATCTCCTGTCTCTTTTTTAAAAACTGCCTTACAATCAATCTCAGCCTGCTACAAGCCGAATACGCCGGGCTTTTTTGTGACAACAGCCTTACTGAGATTACTTGTTAGGCAGTTTTCACAAAAGAGAAGGAGATGACGATTTGTAGCAGCCTGATATTGCTTGCAAGGCAGTTGTCACAAAAGCCCAAGGAGAATTCGGCTTGTAGCAGCTTGATATTACTTGTCAGGCAGTTTTCACAAAAGAGCCAAGAGAAGTCGGCTCGTAGCAGCCTGACATTGCTTGTAAGGCAGTTGTCACAAAAGCCCAAGGAGAATTCGGCTTGTAGCAGCCTGAGATTTCTTGTAAGGCAGTTTCCACAAAAGAGCCTGGAGAAATCGGCTCGTAGGCGCCTGGGATTGCTTATAAGGCAATTCGCACAAAAAGCCAGGAGGATTCATATTGCTGCAGCATGAGAATGCTTGTAAGGCAGATGCCACAAATGAGCCAAGAGAAATCGGTTCATATCAGCCTGGGATTGCTTGTAAGGCAATTGGCACAAAAAGTCTGGAGAATTGTACTAGCGACAGCTTGAGATTGCTTGTAAGGCAGTTTAACAAAAGAGCCAGGCGTATTCGGCTTGTATCAGGCTGAGATTGATTGTAAGGCAGTTTGAAAAAAAGAGACAGGAGATGTTGTTTTGTAGCAGCCTGATATTACTTGTAAGGCAGTTGTCACAAAAGCGCCAGGAGAATTCGTCTTGTAGCAGCCTGAGATTTCTTGTAATGCAGTTGCTACAAAAGGGCCAGGAGAAATCGTCTCGTAGCCGCCTGGGATTGCTTGTAAGGCACTTTGCACAAAAGAGCCAAAAGAATTCGGCTTGCAGCAGCCTGAGATTGCTTGTAAGGCAGTTGCCACAAATGAGCCATGAGAAATCGGCTCGTAGACGCCTGGGATTGCTTGTAAGGCAATTGGCACAAAAAACTAGGAGTATTGGGATTGCTGCAGCCTGAGATTGCTTGTAAGGCATTTGTCACTATAGAACCAGGAGAATTCGGCTTGTAGCAGCCTGAGATTGCTTGTAAGGCAGTTACAACAAAAGAGCCAGGAGAAATCGGCTCGTAGCCGCCTGGGATTGCTTGTAAGGCAATTCGCATAAAAAGCCAGAAGAATTCATATTGCTGCAGCCTGAGAATGCTTGTAAGGCAGATGCCACAAATGAGACATGAGAAATCGCTTCGTAGCAGCCTGGGATTGCATGTAAGGCAATTGGCACAAAAAGTCAAGCGAATTGGACTAGCGGCAGCCTGAGATTGGAAGGAACCGGAAACCCAATCCTAAACAGGAAACAAGGGATAAACCTCTACTCCTATTCAAAAAAACCTATCTACTCCTACTGAAGGAAGAAAATAAATAAATAACATTTCAGAGTTTAGGCGGAGACGTTAGAAGTATAGAGTTGAAGTAGACTTTAGAAGGAACCGGAAACCCAATCCTAAACAGGAGACAAGGGATAAACCTCTACTCCTATTCAAAAAACCTATCTACTCCTACTGAAGGAAGAAAATAAAGTCAGTTTCACAAAAGAGCCAGGCTTATTCGGCTTGTAGCAGGCTGAGATTGAGTGTAAGGCATTTTTAAAAAAAGAGAAAAGAGAAATCGTTTTGTAGCAGCCTGAGATTGCTTTTAAGGCAGTTTTCACAAAAGCGACAAGAGAAGTCGGCTCGTAGACGCCTGGGATTGCTTGTAAGGCAATTTGCGCAAAAGAGCCAGGAGAATTCGGCATGCATCAGCCTGAGATTGCTTGTAAGGGAGTTGCCACAAATGAGCCAGGAGAAATCGGCTCGTAGTCGCCTGGGATTGCTTGAAAGACAACTGGCACAAAAAGCTAAGAGAATTGGGATTGCTGCAGCCTGAGATTACCTGTAAGGCTGTTGTCACAATAGAACCAGGAGAATTCGGCTTGTAGCAGCCTGAGATTGCTTGTAAGGCAGTTACCACAAAAGAGCCTGGAGAAATCGGCACGTAGACGCCTGGGATTGCTATTAAGTCAATTGGCACAAAAAGTCAGGTGAACTGTCCTGGCGGTAGCCTGATATTGCTTGTAAGGCAGTTGTCACAAAAGCGCCAGGAGAATTCGGCTTGTAGCAGCCTGAGATTACTTGTAAGGCAGTTTTCACATAAGAGCCAAGAGAATTCGGCTCGTAGCAGCCTGACATTGCTTGTAAGGCAGTTGTCACAAAAGCGCCAGGAGAATTCGGCTTGAAGCAGCCTGAGATTTCTTGTAAGGCAGTTGCCACGAAAGAGACAGGAGATGTCGATTTGTAGCAGCCTGTGATTGCTTGTAAGGCAATTTGCACAAAGGAGCCAGGAGAATTCGGCTTGCAGCAGCCTGTCTCCTGGGTGGGGGGTCGTCTGCATGGGACTTTCTGGGACTGGGGGTCGTCTGCTTGGGCCTTTCTGGGACTGTCTCATGGGTGGCGGGTCGTCTGAGTGGGACTTTCTGGGTCTGGGAGTCGTCTGCGTGGGACATTCTGGGACTGTCTCCTGGGTAGGGGGTCGTCTGCGTGGGATATCTGGGACTGTCTCCTGGGTGGGGGCTCATCTTCAGGGGACTTTCTGGGACTGGGGGTCGTCTGCGTGGGATATTCTTGGACTGTCTCATGGGTAGGGTCTCGTCTGTATGGGACTTTCTGGGACTAGGGGGTCGTCTGCGTGGGACTTTCTGGGATTGTCTCCTATGTGGGGGTCGTTTGCTTGGGACATGGTGGGACTGGTGGTCGTCTCCTGGGTGGGGGCTCATCTGCGTGGGACTTTCTGGGACTGTCACCTGGGAGGGGGGTCGTCTGCGTGGATATCTAGGACTGTCTCCTGGGTGGGGGGCGTCTGCGTGGGACTTTCTGGGACTGGGGGTCGTCTCCGTGGGACTTTCTGGGACTGTCTCCTGGATGGGGGGGTCGTCTGCGTGGGACTTTCTGGGACTGTCTCCTGGGTGGGGTGTCGACTGTTTGGGACATTCTGTGACTGTCTCCTGGTTGGGGGGGTCGTCGGCTTGGGACCTTCCGGGACTGGGGGTCATCTGCGTGGGATTTTCTTGTACTGGGGGTCGTCTGCGGGGACATTCTGGGACTGTCTCCTGGGTGGGAGGTCGTCTGCGTGGGACTTTCTGGGACTGGGGGTCGTCTGCGTGGGACTTTCTGGGACTGTCTCCTGTCTGGTGGGTCGTCTGCGTGGGACTTTCTGGGATTGTCTCCTGGGTGAGGGGTCGTCTGCGTGGGACTTTCTGGGACTGGAGGTCGTCTGCATGGGACTTTCTGGGACTGTCTCCTGGGTGGGGTGTCGTCTGCGTGGGACTTTCTGTGACTGTCTCCTGGGTGGGGGCCGTCTGTGTGGGACTTTCTGGGACTGGGTGTCGTCTGCGTCGGACTTTCTGGGACTGTATCCTGGGTGGGGGGTCTTCTGCGTGGGACTTTCTGGGAATAGGTGTCGTCTGCGTGGGACTTTCTAGGACTGTCTCCTGGGTGGGGGGTCGTCTGCGTGGGACTTTCTGGGACTGCGTGTCGTCTCCGTGCGACTTTCTGGGACTGTCTCCTGGGTAGGGGTCGTCTGCGTGGGATTTTCGGAGACTGGGAGTCTTCTGCGTGGGACTTTCTGGGACTGGGTGTCGTCTACGTGGGACTTTCTGGGACTGTCTCCTGGGTGGGGGGTCGTCTGCGTGGGACATTCTGGGAATGTCTCCTGGTGGGGGTCGTCTGCGTGGGATTTTCTGGGATTGGGGTTCGTCTGCGTGGGACTTTCTGGGACTGTCTCCTGGGTGGGGGGTCGTCTGCGTGGGACTTTCTGGGACTGTCTCCTTGGTGGCGGTCGCCTGCGTGGGACTTTTTAGGACTGGGGGTCGTCTGCGTGGGACTTTCTGGGACTGTCTTCTGGGTGGGGGATCGTCTGCGTGGGACTTTCTAGGACTGGGGGTCGTCTGCGTGGGACTTTCTGGGACTGGGGGTCGTCTGCGTGGGACTTAGACAGTCTCACACAAGAGCCAGGCGTATTCGGTTTGCAGCAGCTTGAGATTGCTTGAAAGGCAGTTTTGAAAGAAAGAGACAGGAGATGTCGTTTCGTAGCAGCCTGAGATTGCTTGGAAGGCAATTTGCACAAAAGAGCCAAGAGAAGTCGGCTTGCAGCAGCCTGAGATTGCTTGTAAAGCAGTTGCCACTAATGAGCCAGGAGAAATCGGCTCGTAGTAAGGCAATTGGCACAAAATGCCAGGAGAATTGAGATTGCTGCAGCATGAGATTGCTTGTAAGGCAGTTGTCACAAAAGAGACAGGAGAAGTCGGCTCGTAGCAGGCTGACATTTCTTGTAAGGCAGTTGTCACAAAAGCGCCAGGAGAATTCGGCTTGTAGCAGCCTGAGATTTCTTGTAAGGCAGTTGCCACAAAAGAGCCTGGAGAAATCGGCTCGTAGGGGCCTGGGATATCTTGTAAGGCAATTCGCACAAAAAGCCAGGAGAATTCATATTGCTGCAGCCTGAGAATGCTTGTAAGTCAGATGCGAAAAATGAGCCAGGGGTAATCGGTTCGAAGCAGCCTGGGATTGCTTGTAAGGCAATTATAAGAAAAAGTCAGGAGAATTGGACTTGCGGCAGCCTGAGATTGCTGGTAAGGCAGTTGTCACAAAAGAGCCAGGATATGTCGATTTGTAGCGGCTTGAGATTGCTTGAAAGGCAGTTTCGCAAAAGAGCCAGGCGTATTCGGCTTGTAGCCGGCTGAGATTGCTTGTACGGCAGTTTAAAAAAGAGACAGATGTCGTTTTGTAGCAACCTGAGATTGGTATTAAGGCAGTTTTCACAAATGAGCCAAGAGAATTCGTCTCGTAGAGGATTGGGATTGCTTGTAAGGCAGTTGTCACAATATAGCCAGGAGAATTCGGCTTGTAGCCGCCTGAGATTGCTTGTAAGGCAGTTTTCACAAAAAGTCAGGAGAATTGTGCTGGCGGCAGCCTGAGATTGCTTGTAAGGCAGTTTCACAAAAGAAATAGTAGATGTCGTCTTGTAGCAGCCTGATATTACTTGTAAGGCAGTTTTCAAAAAAGAGCCAAGAGAAGTCGGCTCGTAGCAGTCTGACTTTGCTTGTAAGGCAGTTGTCACAAAAGCGCCAGGAGAAACCGGCTTGTAGCAGCCTGAGATTTCTTGTAAGGCAGTTGCCACAAAAGTGACAGGAGAAATCGGCTCGAAGCCGCCTGTAAGGCAATTCGCACAAAAAGCCAGGAGAATTCATATTGCTGCAGCCTGAGAATGCTTGTAAGGCAGATGCCACAAATGAGCCAGGAGAAATCGCTTCGTAGCAGCCTGGGATTGCTTGTAAGTCTTTTGGCACAAAAGTCAGGCTGAGATTGCTTGTGAGCCAGGATATGTCGATTTGTAGCGGCTCGAGATTGCTTGTAAAGCTTTTTTACAAAAGTGCCAGGCGTATTCGAGATTGCTTGTAAGGCAGTTTTTAAAAAAAAGAGACAGAAGATGTCGTTTTGTAGCAGCCTGAGATTGCTTTTAAGGCAGTTTTCACAAATGAGACAAGAGAAGTCGGCTCGTAGACGCCTGGGATTGCTTGTAAGGCAATTTGCACAAAAGAGCCAGGAGAATTCGGCTTGCAGCAGCCTGAGATTGCTTGTAAGGCAATTTGCACAAAAGAGCCAGGAGAATTCGGCTTGCAGCAGCCTGAGATTGCTTGTAAGGCATTTGCCACAAATGAGCCAGGAGAAATCGGCTCGTAGCCGCATGGGTTTGCTCGTTAGGCAATATGCACAAAAAGCCAGGAGAATTGGGATTGCTGCAGCCTGAGATTGCTTGTAAGGCAGTTGTCAAAATAGAGCCAGGAGAATTCGGCTTGTAGCAGCCTGAGATTGCTTGTAAGGCAGTTGTCACAAAAGAGCCAGAAGATGTCGATTGTTAGCGGCCTCAGTTTGATTGCAAGGCAGTTTCACAAAAGAGACAGGATATGTCGATTTGTATCGGCCTGATATTAATTGTAAGGCAGTTTTCCCAAAAGTGCCAAGAGAAGTCAGCTCGTATCAGCCTGACATTGCTTGTAAGGCAGTTGTCACAAAAGAGCCAGGAGAATTAGGCTTGTAGAAGCCTGAGATTTCTTGTAAGGCAGTTGCCACAAAAGGGCCAAGAGAAATCGGCTCGTAGCCGCCTTGGAGTGATTGTAAGGCAATTCGCACAAAAATCCTACAGCCTGAGAATGCTTGTAAGGCAGATACCACAAAAGAGCCAGGAGAAATCGGCACGTGGCCGCCTTGGATTGCTTTTAAAGCAATTGGCACAAAATGTCAGGAGAATATGCCTGGATCCAGCCTGAGATTGCTTGTAAGGCAGTTGTCACAAAAGAGCCAGAAGATGTCGATTTTTAGCGGCCTCAGTTTGATTGCAAGCAGTTTCACAAAAGTGCCAGGCGTATTCAGCTTGTAGCAGGCTGAGATTGCTTGTAAGGCAGTTTTCACGAAAGAGACAAGAGATGTGGGTTTGTAACAGCCTGAGATTGCTTGAAAGGCAGTTTTCCAAAAGAGCCAAGAGAAGTCGGCTCGTATCAATCTGACATTGCTTGTAAGGCAGTTTTCACAAAAGAGCCAGGAGAATTCGGCTTGTTGCAGACTGAGATTGCTTGTAAGGCAGTTGCTGCAAAAGAGCCAGGAGAAATCGTCTCGTAGCCGCCTGGGATGGCTTGTAAGACAATTGGCACAAAAAGGCATGAGAATTGGGCTTATAGCAGCTTGAGAATGCTTGTAAGGCAGATGCCACAAATGAGCCACAAGGAATCGGCACGTAGCAGCCTGGGATTTCTTGTAAGGCAATTGGCACAAAAAGTCAGGAGAATTGGACTAGTGGCAGCTATCCCAGGCTGTTACGAGCCGATTTCTCCTGGCTCAATTGTGGCATATTCCTTACAAGCATTCTCAGGCTGCTACAAGCCAAATTCTCCTGGCTTTGTGTGCCAATTGCCTTACAAGCAATCCCAGTCGGCTACGAGCCGACTTCTATTGGCTCTTTTGTGAAAACTGCCTTACACGAAATCTCAGCCTGATGCCACAAATGAGCCAGGAGAAATCGGCTCGTAGCAGCCTGCCATGCTTGTAAGGAAGTTGCCACAAAAGAGCCAGGAGAAATCGGGTCGTAGCCGCCTGGGATTGCTTCTAATGCCATTGGCAAAAAAAACCCCAAGAGAATTGGGATTGCTGCAGCCTGAGATTGCTTGTAAACCAGTTGTCACAATAGAGCCAGGAGAATTCGGCTTGTAGCAGCCTGAGATTGCTTGTAAGGCAGTTACCACAAAAGCCCAGGAGTAATCGGCACGTAGCCGCCTGGGATTGCTTTTAAGGCAATTGGCACAAAATGTCAGGAGAATTGTGCTGACGGCAGCCTGTGATTGCTTGTAATGCAGTTGTCACAAAAGAGCCAGGCGTATTAGGCCGTAGCAGCCTGAGATTGCTTGTA
Organism: Acanthosepion esculentum; assembly: GCA_964036315.1. Taxonomy (NCBI): domain Eukaryota; kingdom Metazoa; phylum Mollusca; class Cephalopoda; order Sepiida; family Sepiidae; genus Acanthosepion; species Acanthosepion esculentum. The sequence goes on from OZ038514.1 coordinate 70,008,226, forward strand.
AGGCAATTCGCATAGAAAGCCAGGAGAATTCATATTGCTGCAGCTTGAGATTGCTTGTAAGGCAGGTGTCACAAAAGAGCCAGGAAAATTCGGCTTGTAGTAGCCGGAGAATACTTGTAAGGCAGTTGCCAGAAAAGAGCCAGGAGAAATTGGCTCGTAGCACCCTGTGATTGCTTGTAAGGCAGTTTCACAAAAGAGACAGGCGAATTCGGCTTGTAGTTGCCTGAGATTTCTTGAAAGGCAGTTTTCACAAAAGGGCCAAGAGAAGTCGGATCGTAGCCGCCTGACATTGCTTTTAAGGCAGTTGTAACAAAAGAGCCAGGAGAAATCGGCTCTTAGCCCCCCTGGGATTGCTTGTAAGGCAATTGGCACAAAAAGCCAGGAGAAGTGGGATTGCTGCAGCCTAAGATTGCTTTTCAGGCAGTTGTCACAATAGAGCAAGGATAATTCGGCTTGTAGCAGCTTGAGATTGCTTGTAAGGCAGTTACCACAAAACAGCCATTTTGTAAGGCAATTGGCAAAAAAGCCAGGAACATTGGGCTTGCTGCAGCCTGAGATTGCTTGTAAGGCAGTTGTCATGAAAGAGCCAGGAGATCGATTTTTTAGCAGCCTGAGATTGCTTGTAATGCAGTTGTCTTAAAAGTGCCAGCAGGTGTAGGCTTGTAGAAGAATGAGATTGCTTGTAAGCCAATTTTCACAAATCTCCCAGGAGAACCGGATCGTAGAATCCTAAGATTGCGTGTAAGGCACTTTCCACAAAAAGCCAGGAGAAATGGGCTCGTAGCAGCCTGAGATTGCTTGTAAGGCAGGTGTCACAAAAGAGCCAGGCGTATTCGGCTTGTAGCAGCCTGAGATTGCTTGTAATGCAGTTGCCACAAAAGAGCCAGAAGAAATCAGCTCGTAGCAGCCTGGGATGGCTTGTAGGGCAATTAGCAAAAAAGCCAGTAGAATTAGGCTTGCTGCACCCTGAGATTGCTTGTAAGGCCAGGCGTAGACGGCTTGTAGCAGTCTGAGTTTACTTTTAAGGCATTTGTCACAAAAAAGGAGATGACGGCTCGTAGAAACCTGAGATTGCTTTTAATCAGTTGTCACAAAAGAGCCAGGAGAATTCGGCTTGTAGCAGCCTAAGATAGCTTGTAAGGCAGTTGCCACAAAAGAGCCAGGAGAAATCCGCTAGTACCAGCCTGGGATGGCTTGTAAGGCAATTGGCAAAAAAGAGCCAGGAGATCGGCTCGTAGCAGCCTTAGATTGCTTGTAAGGCAGTTGTCATAGAAGAGCCAGGCTCGTAGAAGCCTGAGATTGCTTGGAAGGCAGTTGGCAGAATAGAGGCAGGAGAAATCGGCTTGTAGCAACCTGAGATCCTTTGTAAGACAGTTTTCACAAATTGCCCGATGAAGTCGGCCCATAGCAGCCTGAGATTGCTTGTAAGGCAGTTTTCACAGAAGAGCCAGCAGGTGTAGGCTTGTATTAGCCTGAGATTGTTGTAAGGCAGTTTTCACAAAAGAGCCAGGATATGTCGTTTTGTAGCAGCCTGAGACTGCTTGTAAGGCAGTTGCCACAAAAGAGCAAGGCGTATTCGGCTTGTAGCAGCCTGAGATTTCATGTAAGGCAGTTTTCACAAAAGTCTTAAGAGAAATCGGATCGTAGCAGCCTGACATTGCTTGTAAGGGAGTTGTCACAAAAGAGCCAGTAGAATTCGATTTGTAGCAGCCTGAGATTGCTTGTAAGGCAGTCGCCACAAAAGAGCCTTGAGAAATCGGCTCGTAGCAGCCTGGGATTATTTTGTAAGGCAATTGGCAAAAAAGCCAGGAACTGAGATTGCTTGTAAGGCAGTTGTCACGAAAGAGCCAGGAGATCGATTTTTTAGCAGCCTGAGTCTTAAAAGTGCCAGCAGGTGTAGGCTTGTAGAAGAATGAGATTGCTTGTAAGCCAATTTTCACAAATCTCCCAGGAGAACCGGCTCGTAGAATCCTAAGATTGCGTGTAAGGCACTTTCCACAAAAAGAAAGGAGAAATGGGCTCGTAGCAGCCTGAGATTGCTTGTAAGGCAGGTGTCACGAAAGAGCTAGGCGTATTCGGATTGTAGCAGCCTGAGATCGCTTGTAAGGCTGTTTTCACAAAATGTGCCAGCAGAATTGGGCTTGCTGCAGCCTGAGATTCGTTGTAAGGCAGTTGTCACAACAAGCCAGAAGAAATGGGCTCGTAGCTGCGTGGGATTGCTTGTAAGGCAAATGGCACAAAAAACCAGGGGAATTGGCTTGCTGCAGCCTGACATTGATTGTAAGGCAGTTTTCACAAAAGAGCCAGGAAATGCCGTTTTGTAGCAGCCTGAGATTGCTTGTAAGGGATTTTTCATTTGGTCAGATAGTAAAAAGTACAGCTTTAACCATGTGCGCGGTATGTCGTCTGACAATTTACAGCGTCCGAATTACAGTGTGCACAATAAGACTGGATTTCTAATTTTTCTTTTTATCGAATTCACAAAATATTGGTGTCCAAATGTCGGGAATTTCATGCCTTATCCATAATTACAAAATGCAGCGATATGGGGACATGTGTTAGCTCATTTGCTGAAATTTTCATTCGGCCCTCAACTGGAAATCAGTCATATTTCAGTTCTTTATAACTTTTTTCCATTAAAAGAAACATTTTAAAAATGGTTACAAATTTGTGTGCAATTATTTGATTTGTCTATGTTTACAGGGATTTTTCATTTGCTCAGATAGTAAAAAGTACAGCTTTCACCATGTGCGCGGAAAAATCCCTGTATTCATAGACCAAACAAATACTTGCACACAATTTGATACCCATTTTGAAAAAGTTATAAACAAGTGAAATATGATTGATTTCCCAGTTTAGGGCCGCATGACAATTACCGCAAATGAGCTAACACAAGTCCCCATAACGTTGAATTTCGCCTCGACTCTATTCAAAATGTCGAAAAAACTTTTGTAATTATAGATAAGGCAAAAATTTCCGACAATTGGAGAGCAATATTTTGTGGATTCTATAAAAAGGCAAAATTAGAAATGCAGTCTTATTGTGCACACTGGAATTCAGACGCTGTCAATTGTCAGACGACATCCGCGCACATGGTGAAAGCTGTACTTTTTAATATCTGAACAAATGAAAAATCCCTGGAGACATAGACCAACCAAATAATTGCACACAATTTGATACCCATTCTGAAAATATTTCTTAACTGGAAAAAAGTTATAAACAAGTGAATTATGACTGATTACCCAGTTTAGGTCCGCATGACAATTTCCGCAAATGAGCTAACACTAGTCCCCATACCGTTGAATCTCGCGTCGACTCTATTCAAGGTGTCGAAAAAACTTTTGTAATTATGGATAAGGCAAGAAATTCTCGACAATTGGACACCAATATTTTGTGGATTCGATAAAAAGGAAAAATTAGAAATGCAGTGTTATTGTGCACACTGGAATTCGGACGCTGTAAATTTTCAGACGACATACCGCGCACATGGTGAAAGCTGTACCTTTTACTATCTGGCCAAATGAAAAATCCCAGTATTCATAGACCAAACAAATAATTGCACACAATTTGATACCCATTGTGAAAATATTTCTTTTACTGGAAAAATGTTATAAACAAGTGAAATATGACTGATTTCCCAGTTTAGGGTCGCATGACAACTTCCGCAAATGAGCTAACACAAGTCCCCATACCGTTGAATTTCGCCTCGACTCTAATCAAGGTGTCGAAAAAAATTTTGTAATTATGGATAAGGCAAGAAATTTCCGACAATAGGAGAGCAATATTTTGTGGATTCTATAAAAAGGAAAAATTACAAATGCAGTCTTATTGTGCACACTGGAATTCGGACGCTGTAAATTGTCAGACGACATACCCCGCACATGGTGAAAGCTGTACTTTTTACTATCTGAGCAAATAAACAAAACCTGTAAACATAGACAAATCAAATAATTGCACACAATTTGATACCCATTTTGAAAATATTTCTTTTACTGGAAAAAAGTTATAAACAAGTGAATTATGACAGATTTCCAAGTTTAGGGCCGCATGACACTTTCCGCAAATGAGCTAACACAATCCCCATACCGTTGACTTTCGACTCGATTCTATTCAAGGTGTCGAAAAAACTTTTGAAATTATTGATAAGGGAAGAAATTACCGATAATTGGACACCAATATTTTTTGGATTCGATAAAAAGAAAAATTAGAAATGCAGTCTTATTGTGCACACTGGAATACCGACTCTGTAAATTGTCAGACGACATAACGCGCACATGGTGAAAGCTGTACTTTTTACTATCTGAGCAAATGAAAAATCCCTGTAAACATAGACAAATCAAATAATTGCACACAATTTGATACACATTTTGAAAAGATTTCTTTTACTAGAAAAAAGTTACAAACAAGTGAAATATGACTCATTTCCCAGTTTAGGGCCGCATGACAATTTCCAGAAATGAGATAACACAAGTTCCGATTTCGTTGAATTTCGACACGACTCTAATCAAGGTGTCGAAAAAACTTTTGTAATTATGGATAAGGTAAGAAATTCCCGACAATTGGACAGCAATATTTTGTGGATTCTATAAAAAGGAAAAATTACAAATGCAGTCTTATTGTGCACACTGGAATTCGGACGCTGTAAATTGTCAGACGACATACCGCGCACATGGTGAAAGCTGTACTTTTTACTATCTGACCAAATGAAAAATCCCTGTAAACATAGACAAATCAAATAATTGCACACAATTTGATACCCCTTTTGAAAATGTTTCTATTAATGGAAAAAAGTTATAAACAAGTGAAATATGACTTATTTCCCAGTTTAGGGCCGCATGAGAATTTCCGCTAATGAGCTAACACAAGTCCCCATACCGTTGAATTTCGACTCGACTCTAATCAATGTGTCGAAAAAACTTTTGTAATCATGGATAATGCAAGAAATTCCCGACAATTGGAGAGCAATATTTTGTCGATTCTATAAAAAGGAAAAATTAGAAATGCAGTCTTATTTTGCACACTGGAATTCGGACGCTGTAAATTGTCAGACGACATACCGCGCACCTGGTGAAAGCTGTACTTTTTACTATCTGACCAAATGAAAAATCCCTGTATACATAGACCAACCAAATAATTGCACACAATTTGATACCCATTTTGAAAATATTTCTGTTACTGGAAAAATTATAAACAAGTGAAATATGTCTGATTGCCCAGTTTAGGGCCGCATGACAATTTCCGCAAATGAAGTAACACAATTCCCCATACCGTTGAATTTCGCCTCGACTCTATTCAAGGTGTCGAAAAAGCTTTTGTAATTATGGATACGGCATGAAATTCCCGGCAAATGGACACCAATATTTTGTGGATTCGATAAAAAGGAAAAATTAGACAAGCAGTCTTATTGTGCACATTGGAATTCGGACGCTGTAAATTGTCAGACGACATACCGCGCACATGGTGAAAGCTGTACTTTTTACTATCTGTGCAAATGAAAAATCCCTGTAGATATAGACAAATCAAATAATTGCACACAATTTGATACCCATTTTGAAAATATTTCTTTTACTGGAAAAATGTTATAAACAAGTGAAATATGACTGATTTCCCAGTTTAGGGCCGCATGAAAATTTCAGCAAATGAGCTAACACATGTCCCCATACCGTTGAATTTCGACTCGACTCTAATCAATGTGTTGAAAAAATTTTGTAATTATGGATAAGGCAAGAAATTCCCGACAATTGGAAAACAATATTTTGTGGATTCTATAAAAAGGCAAAATTAGAAATGCAGTCTTATTGTGCACACTGGAATTCGGAGGCTGTAAATTGTCAGACGACATAACACGCACAAGGTGAAATCTGTATTTTTACTGTCTGACAAAATGAAAAATCACGGTATACATAGACAAACCAAATAATTGCACACAATTTATACCCATTTTGAAAATATATCTTTTACTGGAAAAAAGTTATAAACAAGTGAAATATGACTGATATCCCAGTTTAGGGCCGCATGAAAATTTCAGCAAATGAGCTAACACATGTCCCCATACCGTTGAATTTCGCCTCGACTCTATTCAAGGTGTCGAAAAAACTTTTGTAATTATGGATAAGGTAAGAAATTGCCGACAATGGGACACCAATATTTTGTGGATTCGATAAAAAGGAAAAATTCGAAATGCAGTCTTATTGTGCTCACTGGAATTCGGACGCTGTAAATTGTCAGACGACATACCGCGCACATGCTGAAAGCTGTACTTTTTACTATCTGACCAAATAAAAAATCCCTGTAAACATAAACAAATCGAATAATTGCACACAATTTGATACCCAGTATTAAAATATTTCTTTTACTGGAAAAAAGTTATATACAAGTGAAATATGACTGATTTCCCAGTTTAGGGCCGCATGACAATTTCCGCAAATGAGCTAACACAAGTCACCATACCTTTGAATTTCGACTCGACTCTAATCAAGGTGTCGAAAAAACTTTTGTAATTATTGATAAGGTAAGAAATTCCCGACAAATGTACAGCAATATTTTGTGGATTCGATAAAAAGGAAAAATTACAAATGCATACTTATTGTGCACACTGGAATTCGGACGCTGTAAATTGTCAGACGACATACCGTGCACATGGTGAAAGCTGTACTTTTTATTATCTGACAAAATGAAAAATCCCTGGAAACATAGACAAATCAAATAATTTCGAACTATTTGATACCCATTTTGAAAATATTTCTTTTACTGGAAAAAGGTTATAATCAAGTGAAATATGACTGATTACCCAGTTTAAGTCCGCATGACAATTTCCGCAAATGAGCTAACACAAGTCCCCATACCGTTGAATTTCGCCTCGACTCTATTCAAGGTGTCGAAAAAACTTTTGTAATTATGGATAAGGCAAGAAATTCCCGACATTTGGACACCAATATTTTGTGTATTCTATAAAAAGGAAAAATTAGAAAAGCAGTGTTATTGTGCACACTGGAATTCGGACGCTGTAAATTGTAAGACGACATACCGCGCACATGGTCAAAGCTGTACTTTTTACTATCTGAGAAAATGAAAAATCCCTGTATACATAGACAAATCAAATAATTGCACACAATTTGATACCCATTCTGAAAATATTTCTTTCACTGGATAAAAGTTATAAACAAGTGAAATATCACTGATTTCCCAGTTCAGGGCCGCATGACAATGTCCGTACATGAGCTAACACAAGTCCCCATACCGTTGAAATTCGCCTTAACTCTATTCAAGGTGTCGAAAACCCTTTCGTAATTATGGATAAGGTAAAAAATTCCCGACAATTAGACAGCAATATTTTGTGGATTCGAAAAAAATAAAAATTAGAAATCCAGTCTTATTGTTCACACTGGAATTCGGACGCTGTAAATTGTCAGACGACATAACGCGCACATGGTGACAGCTGTACCTTTTACTATCAGTCATATTTCCCTTGTTTATAACTTTTTTCCAGTAAAAGAAATATTTTCAAAATTATTATCAAATTGTGTGCAATTATTTGGTTGTTCTATGTATACAGTGATTTTTCATTTGGCCAGATAGTAAAAAGTACAGCATTCACCATGTGCACGGTATGTCTTCTGACAATTTACATCGCCCGAATTCCAGTGTGCACAATAAACTGCATTTCTAATTTTTCCTTTTTATCGAGTCCACAAAATATTGATGTCCAATTGTCGGGAATTTCTTGCCTTATCCATAATTACAAAAGTGTTTTCGACACCCTTATAGGGTCGAGTCGAAATTCAACGGAATGGGGACTTGTGTTAGCAAATTTGCCGAAATTGTCATGCGGCCCGAAACTCGGAAATATGTCATATTTCACTCTTTATAACTTTTTTCCAGGAAAAGAAATATTTTCAAAATGGGTGTCAAATTGTGTGCAAGTATTTGATTTGTCTACTTTTACAGGGATTTGTCATTTGGTCAGATAGTAAAAAGTAGAGCTTTCACCATGTTCGCGGTATGTCGTCTGACAATTTACAGCGTCCCAATTCCAGTGCGCAAATAAGTCTGCATTTGTAATTTTTCCTTTTTATATAATCCACAAAATATTGCTGTCCAATTGTCGGGAATTTCTTGCCTTATGCATAATTACAAAAGTTTTTTCGACACATTGATTAGAGACGATTCGAAATTCAACGGTATGGGGACTTGTGTTAGATCATTTGCGGAAATGGTCATGCGGCCCTAAACTGGGAATTCAGTCATATTTCACTTCCATAAAATATTGCTGTCCAATTGTCGGGAATTTCTTGCCTTATCCATAATTACAAATTTTTTTCGACACCTTAATTAGCAAAAGTGCCAACAGCTGATAGCAAAATTGCCAACAGCTGATAGCAAAAGTGCCAACAGCACCACAGTGCCAACTAGTCCTAGGTATGACTATAAACTACATCTGACAGCAAGGCTTCTGATCACAAAGGGTCCCAGCTATGAGCAAATAGTGACCCCCCTCTAAAAAAAAACACTATGAAAGTATAAAAATACATGTTTATATAAAAACTTGCGAACAAAACCAGTTGATTGTAAAAGTGCCAACAGCACCACAGCTGATAGCAAAAGTGCCAACAGCTGATAGCAAAAGGGCCAACAGCTCATACCAAAAGTGCCAAAAGCTGATAGCAAAAGTGCCAACAGCTGATAGCAAAAGTGCCAACCACACCACATTGCCAACTAGTCCTAGGTATGACTATAAACTACATCTGACAGCAAGGCTTCTGATCACAAAGTGTCCGAGGTATGAGCAAATAGTGACCCCAACTAAAAAAAAAACTCTATGAAAGTATAAAAATACATGTTTATATAAAAAACTGGCGAACATCACCAGTTGATAGCAAAAGGGCCAACAGCACCACAGCTCATAGCAAAAGTGCCAACAGCTGATAGCAAAAGTGCCAACATCTGATAGCAAAAGTGTCAACATCTTATAGCAAAAGTGCCAACAGCACCACAGTGCCAAGTAGTCCTAGGTATGATAATAAACTACATCCGACAGCAAGGTTTCTGATCACAAAGGGATCCAGCTATGAGCAAATAGTGACAGCCCACTAAAAAAAAAACACTATGAAAGTATAAAAATACATGTTTATATAAAAACTTGCGAACAACACCAGTTGATAGCAAAAGTGCCAACAGAACCACAGCTGATAGCAAAAGTGCCAACAGCTGATAGCAAAAGTGCCAACAGCACCACAGTGCCAACTAGTCATAGGTATGACTATAAACTACATCTGACAGCAAGGCTTCTGATCACAAAGGGTCCCAGCTATGAGCAAATAGTGACCCCCCACAAAAAAAAACACTATGAAAGTATAAAAATACATGTTTATATAAAAACTTGCGAACAACACCAGTTGATAGCAAAAGTGCCAACAGCACCTTAGCTGATAGCAAAAGTGCCAACAGCTGATAGCAAATGTGCCAAAAGCTGATAGCAAAAGTGCCAACAGCTGATAGCAAAAGTGCCAACAGCACCACTGTGCCAAATAGTCCTAGGTATGACTATAAACTACATCTGACAGCAAGGCTTCTGATCACAAAGGGTCCCAGCTATGAGCAAATAGTGACCCCCCATTAAAAAAAAAACACTATGAAAGTATAAAAATACATGTTTATATAAAAACTTGCGAACAACACCAGTTGATAGCAAAAGTGCCAACAGCACCACAGCTGATAGCAAAAGTGCCAACAGCTGATAGCAAAAGTGCCAACAGATGATAGAAAAAGAGCCAACAGCACCACAGTACCAACTAGACCTAGGTATGACTATAAACTACATCTGACAGCAAGGCTTCTGATCTCAAAAGATCCCAGCTATGAGCAAATAGTGACCCCCACTAAAAAAAAACACTATGAAATTATAAAAATACATATTTATATAAAAACTTGCAAACAACACCAGTTGATAGCAAAAGTGCCAACAGCTGATAGCAAAAGGGCCAACAGCTGATACCAAAATGCCAACAGCTGATACCAAAAGTGCCAACAGCTGATAGCGAAGGTGCCAACAGCTGATAGCAAAAGTGCCAACAGCTGATAGCAAAAGTGCCAACAGCACCACAGCTGATAGCAAAAGGGCCAACAACACCGGCTGATAGCAAAAGTGCCAACAGCACCACAGCTGATAGCAAAAGTGCCAACAACACCGGCTGATAGCAAAAGTGCCAACAGCACCACAGCTGATAGCAAAAGTGCCAACAGCAGATAGCAAAAGTGCCAACAGCTGATAGCAAAAGTGCCAACAGCTGATAGCAAAAGTGCCAACAGCACCACAGCTGATAGCAAAAGTGCCAACAACACCGGCTGATAGCAAAAGTGCCAACAACACCGGCTGATAGCAAAAGTGCCAACAGCACCACAGCTGATAGCAAAAGTGCCAACAACACCGACTGATAGCAAAAGTGCCAACAGCCCCACAGCTGATAGCAAAAGTGCCAACAGCTTATAGCAAAAGTGCCAACAGCTGATAGCAAAAGTGCCAACAGCGCCACAGTGCCAACACCAAAAAAACACTATGAAAGTATAAAAATACATGTTTATATAAAAACTTGCGAACAACACCAGTTTATAGCAAAAGTGCCAACAGCACCACAGCTGATAGCAAAAGTGCCAACAGCTGATAGCAAAAGTGCCAACAGCTGAAAGCAAAAGTGCCAACAGCACCACAGTGCCAACTAGTCCTAGGTATGAGTATAAACTACATCTGGCAGAAAGGCTTCTGATCACAAAGGGTTTCAGCTATGAGCAAATAGTGACCCCCCACTAAAAGAAACACTATGAAAGTATAAAAATACATGTTTATATAAAAACTTGCGAACAACACCAGTTGATAGCAAAAGTGCCAACAGCACCACAGCTGATAGCAAAAGTGCCAACAGCTGATAGCAAAAGTGCCAATAGCTGATAGCAAAAGTGCCAACAGCACAACAGTGCCAACGAGTCCTAGGTATGATTATAAACTACATCTGACAGCAAGGCTTCTGATCACAAAGGGTCCCAGCTATGAGCAAATAGTGACCCCCCACTAAAAAAAAACACTATGAAAGTATAAAAATACATGTTTATATAAAAACTTGCGAACAACACCAGTTGATAGCAAAAGTGCCAACAGCACCACAGCTGATAGCAAATGTGCCAACAGCAGATAGCAAAAGTGCCAAAACCTGATAGCAAAAGTGCCAAAAGCTGATAGCAAAAGTGCCAACAGCTGATAGCAAAAGTGCCAACAGCACCACAGTGCCAACTAGTCCTAGGTATGACTATAAACTACATCTGACAGCAAGGCTTCTGATCACAAAGGGTCCAAGCTATGAGCAAATAGTGACATCCCACTAAAAAAAAAAACACTATGAATGTATAAAAATACATGTTTATATAAAAACTTGCGAACAACACGAGTTGATAGCAAAAGTGCCAACAGCACCACAGCTGATAGCAAAAGTGCCAACAGCTGATAGCAAAAGGGCCAACAGCTGATACCAAAAGTGCCAAAAGCTGATAGCAAAAGTGCCAACAGCTGATAGCAAAAGTGCCAACAGCTGATACCAAAAGTTCCAACAGCTGATAGCAAAAGTGCCAACAGCTGATAGCAAAAGTGCCAACAGCTGATAGAAAAAGTGCCAACAGCACTACAGTGCCAACTAGTCCTAGGTATGAGTATAAACTACATCTGACAGCAAGGCTTCTGATCGCAAAAGGTCCCAGCTATGAGCAAATAGTGACCCCCCCACTAAAAAAAAAACACTATGAAAGTATAAAAATACATGTTTATATAAAAACTTGCGAACAACACCAGTTGATAGCACAAGTGCCAACAGCACCACAGCTGATAGCAAAAGTGCCAACAGCTGATTGCAAAATGCCAACAGTACCACAGTGCCAACTAGTCCTAGGTATGACTATAAACTGCATCTGACAGCAAGGCTTCTGATCACAAAGGGACCCAGCTATGAGCAAATAGTAACCCCCCACAAAAAAAAAACATTATGAATGTATAAAAATACATGTTTATATAAAAACTTGCGAACAACACCAGTTGATAGCAAAAGTGCCAACACCACCACAGCTGATAGCAAAAGTGCCAACAGCTAATAGCAAAAGTGCCAACAGCTGATCGCAAAAGTGCCAACAGCTGATAGCAAAAGTGCCAACAGCACCACAGTGCCAACTAATCCTAGGTATGATTATAAACTACATCTGTCAGCAATGCTTCTGATCACAAAGGGTCCCAGCTATGAGGAAATAGTGACCCCCCACTAAAAAAAAAACACTATGAAAGTATAAAAATACATATTTATACAAAAACTTGCGAACGACACCAGTTGATAGCAAAAGTGCCAACAGCACCACAGCTGATAACAAAAGTGCCAACAGCTGATAGCAAAAGTTCCAACAGCTGATAGCAAAAGTGCCAACAGCACCACAGTGCCAACTAGTCCTAGATATGACTATAAACTACATCTGACAGCAAGGCTTCTGATCACAAAGGGTCCCTGCTATGAGCAAATAGTGACCACCCACTAAAAACAAAAAGACTATGAAAGTATAAAAATACATGTTTATACAAAAACTTGCGAACAAAAACAGTTGATTGCAAAAGTGCCAACATCACCACAGCTGATAGCAAAAGTGCCAACAGCTGATAGCAAAAGTGCAAACAGCTGATAGGAAAGTGCCCACAGCTGATAGCAAAAGTGCCAACAGCACCACAGTGCCAAATATTCCTAGGTATGACTATAAACTATATCTGACAGCTAGCCTTCTGATCACAAAGGGTCCCAGCTATGAGCAAAGAGTGACCCCCCACTAAAAAAAAAAAAATATGAAAGTATAAAAATACATGTTTATATAAAACCTTGCGAACAACACCAGTTGATAGCAAAAGTGCCAACAGCACCACAGCTGATAGCAAAAGAGCCAACAGCTGATAGCAAAAGTGCCAACAGATGATAGCAAAAGTGCCAACAGCACCACAGTGCCAACTAGTCCTAGGTATGACTATAAACTACATCTGACAGCAAGGCTTCTGATCACAAAGGGTCCCTGCTATGAGCAAATAGTGACCCCCCACTAAAAAGAAAACACAATGAATGTATAAAAATACATGTTTATATCAAAACTTGCGAACAACACCACTTGATAGCAAAAGTGCCAACAGCACCACAGCTGATAGCAAAAGTGCCAACAGCTGATAGCAAAAGTGCCAACAGCTGATAGCAAAAGTGCCCACAGCTGATAGTAAAAGTGCCAACAGCACCACAGTGCCAACTAGTCCTAGGTATCACTATAAACTACATCTGACAGCAAGGCTTCTGATCACAATGTGTCCCTGCTATGAGCAAATAGTGACCACCCACTAAAAAAAAACACTATGAAAGTATAAAAATACATGTTTATATAAAAACTTGCGAACAACACCAGTTGATAGCAAAAGTGCCAACAGCAACACAGCTGATAGCAAAAGTGCCAACAGCACCACAGTGCCAACTAGTCCTAGGTATGACTATAAACTGCATCTGACAGCAAGGCTTCTGATCACAAAGTGTCCCAGCTATGAGCAAATAGTGACCCCCACTGAAAAAAAAACACTATGAAAGTATAAATATACATGTTTATATAAAAACTTGCGAACAACACCAGTTGATAGCAAAAGTGCGAACAGCACCACAGCTGATAACAAAAGTGCCAACAGCTGATAGCATAAGTTCCAACAGCTGATAGCAAAAGTGCTAACAGCTGATAGCAAAAGTGCCAACAGCTGATAGCAAAAGTGCAAACAGCTGATAGCAAAAGTGCCAACAGCACCACAGTGCCAACTAGTCCTCGGTATGACTATAAACTACATCTTACAGCAAGGCTTCTGATCACGAGGGGTCCCAGCTATGAGCAAATAGTGACCCCCCCTAAAAAAAAAACACTATGAAATTATAAAAATACATGTTTATATAAAAACTTGCGAACAACACCAGATGATAGCAAAAGTTCCAGCAGCACCACAGCTGATAGCAAAAGTGCCAACAGCTGATAGCAAAAGTGCCAACAGCTGATACCAAAAGTGCAAAAACTGATACCAAAAGTGCCAACAGCTGATAGCAAAGGTGCCAACAGCAGATAGCAAAAGTGCCAACAGCACCACAGTGCCAACTAGTCCTAGGTATGATTTTAAACTACATCTGACAGCAAAGCTTCTGATCACAAAGGGTCCCAGCTATGAGCATATACTGACACCCCACTAAAAAAAAAACACCATGATAGTATAAAAATACATGTTTATATGAAAAATTGCGAACAACACCAGTTGATAGTAAAAGTGACAACAGCACCACAGCTGATGGCAAAAGTGCATGTAGCTGATAGCAAAAGTGCCAACAGCTGATAGCAAAAGTGCCAACAGCTGATAGAAAAAGTGCCAACAGCACCACAGTGCCAACTAGTCCTAGGTATGACTATAAACTACATCTGACAGCAAGGCTTCTGATCACAAAGGGTCCCAGCTATGAGCAAATAGTGACCCCCCCCCCCCAAAAAAACACTATGAATTTATAAAAATACATGTTTATATAAAAACTTGCGAACAACACCAGTTGATAGCAAAAGTGCCAACAGCTGATACCAAAAGTGCCAAAATCTGATAGCAAAAGTGCCATCAGCTGGTAGCAAATGTGCCAACAGCAGATAGCAAAAGTGCCAACAGCTGATAGCAAAAGTGCCAACAGTACCACAGTGCAAACTAGTCCTAGGTATGACTATAAACTACATCTGACAGCAAGGCTTCTGATCACAAAGGGTCCCAGCTATGAGCAAATAGTGACCCCCCACTAAAAAAAACACTATGAAAGTATAAACATACATGTTTCTATAAAAACTTGCGAACAACACCAGTTGATAGCAAAAGTGCCAACAGCACCACAGCTGATAGCAAAAGTGCCAACAGCTGATAGCAAAATTGCCAACAGCACCACAGTGCCAACTAGTCCTAGGTATGACTATAAACTACATCTGACAGCAAGGCTTCTGATCACAAAAGGTCCCAGCTATGAGGAAATAGTGTCCCCACACTAAAAAAAAAACACTATGAAAGTATAAAAATACATGTTTATATAAAAACTTGCGAACAACACCAGTTGATAGCAAAAGTGCCAACAGCACCACAGCTGATAGCAAAAGTGCCAACAGCTGATAGCAAAATTGCCAACAGCACCACAGTGCCAACTAGTCCTAGGTATGACTATAAACTACATCTGACAGCAAGGCTTCTGATCACAAAAGGTCCCAGCTATGAGGAAATAGTGTCCCCACACTAAAAAAAAAACACTATGAAAGTATAAAAATACATGTTTATATAAAAACTTGCGAACAACACCAGTTGATAGCAAAAGTGCCAACAGCACCACAGCTGATAGCAAAAGTGCCAACAGCTGATAGCAAAAGTGCCAACAGCACCACAGTGCCAACTAGTCCTAGGTATGACTATAAACTACATCTGACAGCAAGGCTTCTGTTCACAAAGTGTCCCAGCTATGAGCAAATAGTGACCCCCCACTAAAAAAAAAGCACTATGAAAGTATAAATATACATGTTTATATAAAAACTTGCGAACAACACCAGTTGATGCCAAAAGTGCGAACAGCACCACAGCTGATAGCAAAAGTGCCAACAGCTGATAGCATAAGTGCCAACAGCTGATAGCAAAAGTGCTAACAGCTGATAGCAAAAGTGCCAACAGCTGATAGCAAAAGTGCAAACAGCTGATAGCAAAAGTGCCAACAGTACCACAGTGCCAACTAGTCCTAGGTATGACTATAAACTACATCTTACAGCAAGGCTTCTGATCACGAAGGCTCCCAGCTATGAGCAAATAGTGACCCCCCCCTAAAAAAAAAAAACTATGAAATTATAAAAATACATGTTTATATAAAAACTTGCGAACAACACCAGTTGATAGCAAAAGTTCCAACAGCACCACAGCTGATAGCAAAAGTGCCAACAGCTGATAGCAAAAGTGCCAACAGCTGATACCAAAAGTGCCAAAACTGATACCAAAAGTGCCAACAGCTGAGAGCAAAAGTGCCAACAGCTGATAGCAAAAGTGCCAACAGCAGATAGCAAAAGTGCCAACAGCACCACAGTGCCAACTATTCCTAGGTATGACTATAAACTACATCTGACAGCAAGGCTTCTGATCACAAAGGGTCCCAGCTATGAGCAAATACTGACACCCCACTAAAAAAAAAAGCACCATGAAAGTATAAAAATGCATGTTTATATGAAAAATTGCGAACAACACCAGTTGATAGTAAAAGTGCCAACAGCACCACAGCTGATGGCAAAAGTGACAACAGCTGATAGCAAAAGTGCCAACAGCTGATACCAAAAGTGCCAAAACTGATAGCAAAAGTGCCAACAGCTGATAGCAAAAGTGCCAACAGCTGATAGCAAAAGTGCCAACAGCTGATAGCAAAAGTGCCAACAGCACCACAGTGCCAACTAGTCCTAGGTATGACTATAAACTACATCTGACAGCAAGGCTTCTGATCACAAAGGGTCCCAGCTATGAGCAAATAGTGACCCCCCACTAAAAAAAAAACACTATGAATGTATAAAAATGCATGTTTATATAAAAACTTGCGAAAAACACCAGTTGATAGCAAAAGTGGCAACAGCTGATAGCAAAAGTGCCAACAGCTGATAGCAAAAGTGCCAACAGCTGATAGGAAAAGTGCCAACAGCTGATAGCAAAAGTGCCAACAGCTGATAGCAAAAGTGCCAACAGCACCACAGTGCCAACTAGTCCTAGGTATGACTATAAACTACATCTGACAGCAAGGCTTCTGATCACAAACGGTCCCAGCTATGAGCAAATAGTGACCCCCCACTAAAAAAAAAAGAGTATGAAAGTATAAAAATACATGTTTATATAAAATCTTGCGAACAACACCAGTTGATAACAAAAGTGCCAACAGCACCACAGCTGATAGCAAAACTGCCAACAGCTGATAGCAAAAGTGCCAACAGCTGATAGCAAAAGTGTCAACAGCACCACAGTGCCAACTAATCCTAGGTATGATTATAAACTACATCTGACAGCAAGGCTTCTGATCACAAAGGGTCCCAGCTATCTGCAAATAGTGACCCCCCACTAAAAAAAAAACACTATGAAAGTATGAAAATACATGTTTATATAAAAACTTGCGAACAAAACCAGTTGATAGCAAAAGTGCCAACAGCACCACAGCTCATAGCAAAAGTGCCAACAGCTGATAGCAAAAGTGCCAACAGCTGATAACAAAAGTGCCAACAGCACCACAGTGACAACTAGTCCTAGGTATGACTATAAACTGCATCTGACAGCAAGGCTTCTGTTCACAAAGTGTCCCAGCTATGAGCAAATAGTGACCCCCCACTAAAAAAAAAGCACTATGAAAGTATAAATATACATGTTTATATAAAA
Source organism: Acanthosepion esculentum (assembly GCA_964036315.1). NCBI lineage: Eukaryota > Metazoa > Mollusca > Cephalopoda > Sepiida > Sepiidae > Acanthosepion > Acanthosepion esculentum. Next base: position 70,025,717 of record OZ038514.1, read on the forward strand.
ACTTGCGAACAACACCAGTTGATACCAAATGTGCGAACAGCACCACAGCTGATAGCAAAAGTGCCAACAGCTGATAGCATAAGTGCCAACAGCTGATAGCAAAAGTGCTAACAGCTGATAGCAAAAGTGCCAACAGCTGATAGCAAAAGTGCAAACAGCTGATAGCAAAAGTGCCAACAGTACCACAGTGCCAACTAGTCCTAGGTATGACTATAAACTACATCTTACAGCAAGGCTTCTGATCACGAAGGGTCCCAGCTATGAGCAAATAGTGACCCCCCCCTAAAAAAAAAACACTATGAAATTATAAAAATACATGTTTATATAAAAACTTGCGAACAACACCAGTTGATAGCAAAAGTTCCAACAGCACCACAGCTGATAGCAAAAGTGCCAACAGCTGATAGCAAAAGTGCCAACAGCTGATACCAAAAGTGCCAAAACTGATACCAAAAGTGCCAACAGCTGAGAGCAAAAGTGCCAACAGCTGATAGCAAAAGTGCCAACAGCAGATAGCAAAAGTGCCAACAGCACCACAGTGCCAACTAGTCCTAGGTATGACTATAAACTACATCTGACAGCAAGGCTTCTGATCACAAAGGGTCCCAGCTATGAGCAAATACTGACACCCCACTAAAAAAAAAAACACCATGAAAGTATAAAAATACATGTTTATATGAAAAATTGCGAACAACACCAGTCGATAGTAAAAGTGCCAACAGCACCACAGCTGATGGCAAAAGTGACAACAGCTGATAGCAAAAGTGCCAACAGCTGATACCAAAAGTGCCAAAACTGATAGCAAAAGTGCCAACAGCTGATAGCAAAAGTGCCAACAGCTGATAGCAAAAGTGCCAACAGCACCACAGTGCCAACTAGTCCTAGGTATGACTATAAACTACATCTGACAGCAAGGCTTCTGATCACAAAGGGTCCCAGCTATGAGCAAATAGTGACCCCCCACTAAAAAAAAAACACTATGAATGTATAAAAATGCATGTTTATATAAAAACTTGCGAAAAACACCAGTTGATAGCAAAAGTGGCAACAGCTGATAGCAAAAGTGCCAACAGCTGATAGCAAAAGTGCCAAAAGCTGATAGGAAAAGTGCCAACAGCTGATAGCAAAAGTGCCAAGAGCTGATAGCAAAAGTGCCAACAGCACCACAGTGCCAACTAGTCCTAGGTATGACTATAAACTACATCTGACAGCAAGGCTTCTGATCACAAACGGTCCCAGCTATGAGCAAATAGTGACCCCCCACTAAAAAAAAAAGTGTATGAAAGTATAAAAATACATGTTTATATAAAATCTTGCGAACAACACCAGTTGATAACAAAAGTGCCAACAGCACCACAGCTGATAGCAAAACTGCCAACAGCTGATAGCAAAAGTGCCAACAGCTGATAGGAAAAGTGTCAACAGCACCACAGTGCCAACTAATCCTAGGTATGATTATAAACTACATCTGACAGCAAGGCTTCTGATCACAAAGGGTCCCAGCTATCTATAAATAGTGACCCCCCACTAAAAAAAAAACACTATGAAAGTATGAAAATACATGTTTATATAAAAACTTGCGAACAAAACCAGTTGATAGCAAAAGTGCCAACAGCACCACAGCTGATAGCTAAAGTGCCAACAGCTGATAGCAAAAGTGCCAACAGCTGATAACAAAAGTGCCAACAGCACCACAGTGACAACTAGTCCTAGGTATGACTATAAACTACATCTGACAGCAAGGCTTCTGATCACAAAGGTCCCTAGCTATGAGCAAATAGTGACCCCCCACTAAAACAAAAACACTATGAAAGTATAAAAATACATGTTTATATAAAAACTTGCGAACAACACCAGTTGATAGCAAAAGTGCCAACAGCTTATACCAAAGTGCCAACAGCTGATAGCAAAAGTGCCAACAACTGATACCAAAAGTGCCAACAGCTGATAGCAAATGTGCCAACAGCTGATAGCAAAAGTGCCAACAGCTGATAGCAAAAGTGCCAACAGCTGATAGCAAAAGTGCCAACAGCACCACAGTGCCAACTAGTCCTAGGTATGACTATAAACTACATCTGACAGCAAGGCTTCTGATCACAAAGGGTCCCAGCTATGAGATAATAGTGAGCCCCCACAAAAAAAAAACTCTATGAAAGTATAAAAATACATGTTTATATAAAAAGTTGCGAACAGCACCAGTTGATAGAAAATGTGCCAACAGCACCACAGCTGATTTCAAAAGTGCCAACAGCTGATACCAAAAGTGCCAAAAGCTGATAGCAAAAGTGCCAAAAGCTGATAGGAAAAGTGCCAACAGCTGATACCAAAAGTGCCAACAGCAGATAGCAAAAGTGCCACCAGCTGATAGCAAAAGTGCCAACAGCTGATAGAAAAAGTGCCAACAGCACCACAGTGCCAACTAGTCCTAGGTATGCCTATAAACTACATCTGACAGCAAGGCTTCTGATCACAAAGGGTCCCAGCTATGAGAAAATAGTGACACCCCACTAAAAAAAAAACACTATGAAAGTATAAATATACATGTTTATATAAAAACTTGCGAACAACACCAGTTGATAGCAAATTGCCAACAGCGCCACAGCTGATAGCAAAAGTGACAACAGCTGATAGCAAAAGTGCCAACAGCTGATAGCAAAAGTGCCAAAAGCTGATAGCAAAAGTGCCAACAGCACCACAGTGCCAACTAATCCTAGGTATGACTATAAACTACATCTGACAGCAAGGCTTCTGATCACAAAGGGTCCAAGCTATGAGGAAATAGTGACACCCCACTAAAAAAAAATCACTATGAAAGTATAAAAATACATGTTTATTTAAAAACTTGCGAACAACACCAGTTGATAGCAAAAGTGACAACAGCACCACAGCTGATAGCAAAAGTGCCAACAGCTGATAGCACAAGTGCCAACAGCTGATAGCAAAAGAGCCAAAAGCTGATAGCAAAAGTGCCAACAGCTAATAGCAAAAGTGCCAACAGCTGATAGCAAAATTGCCAAAAGCTGATAGCAAAAGTGCCAACAGCTGATAGCAAAAGTGCCAACAGCTGATACCAAAAGTACCAACAGCTGATAGCAAAAGTGCCAACAGCTGATAGCAAAAGTGCCAACAGCTGATAGCAAAAGTGCCAAGCACCACAGTGCCAACTAGTCCTAGGTTTGACTATAAACTACATCTGACAGCAAGGCTTCTGATCACAAAGGTTCCCATCTATGAGCAAATAGTGACACCCCACTAAAAAAAAACACTATGAAAGTATAAAAATACATGTTTATGTAAAAACTTGCCAACAACACCAGTAGATAGTAAAAGTGCCAACAGCACCACAGCTGATAGCAAAAGTTCCAACAGCTGATAGCAAGAGTGACAACAGCTGATAGCAAAAGTGCCAACAGCTGATAGCAAAAGTGCCAAAAGCTGATAGGAAAAGTGCCAACAGCTGATAGCAAAAGTGCCAAGAGCTGATAGCAAAAGTGCCAACAGCACCACAGTGCCAACTAGTCCTAGGTATGATTATAAACTACATCTGACAGCAAGGCTTCTGATCACAAAGGCTCCCAGCTATGAGCAAATAGTGACCCCCCACTAAAAAAAAATAGTATGAAAGTATAAAAATACATGTTTATATAAAATCTTGCGAACAACACCAGTTGATAACAAAAGTTCCAACAGCACCACAGCTGATAGCAAACTGCCAACAGCTGATAGCAAAAGAGCCAACAGCTGATAGCAAAAGTGTCAACAGCACCACAGTGCCAACTAATCCTAGGTATGATTATAAACTACATCTGACAGCAAGGCTTCTGATCACAAAGGGTCCCAGCTATGAGCAAATAGTGAGCCCCCACTAAAACAAAAACCCTATGAAAGTATAAAAATACATGTTTATATAAAAACTTGCGTACAACACCAGTTGATAGCAAAAGTGCAAACAGCTTATACCAAAGTGCCAACAGCTGATAGCAAAAGTGCCAACAACTGATACCAAAAGTGCCAACAGCTGATAGCAAATGTGCCAACAGCTGATAGCAAAAGTGCCAACAGCTGATAGCAAAAGTGCCAACAGCTGATAGCAAAAGTGTCAACAGCACCACAGTGCCAACTAGTCCTAGGTATGACTATAAACTACATCTGACAGCAAGGCTTCTGATCACAAAGGGTCTTAGCTATGAGTAAATAGTGACCCACCACTAAAAGAAAAACACTATGAATGTATAAAAATACATGTTTATATAAAACTGGCGAACAACACCAGTTGATAGCAAAAGTGCCAACAGCACCACAGCTGATATCAAAAGTGCCAACAGCTGATACCAAAAGTGCCAAAAGCTGATAGCAAAAGTGCCAACAGCTGATAGCAAAAGTGCCAACAGCTGATAGCAAAATTGCCAACAGCTGATAGCAAAAGTGCCAACAGCTGATAGCAAAAGTGCCAACAGCACCACTGTGCCAACTAGTCCTAGGTATGACTATAAACTACATCTGACAACAAGGATTCTGATCACAAAGGGTCCCAGCTATGAGCAAATAGTGACCCCCCACTAAAAAAAAAAACAATATGAATGTATAAAAATACATGTTTATATAAAAACATGCGAACAACTCCAGTTGACAGCAAAAGTGCAAACAGCACCACAGCTGATAGCAAAAGTGCCAAAAGCTGATAGCAAATGTGCCAACAGCTGATAGCAAAAGTGCTAACAGCTTATAGCAAAAGTGCCAGCAGCACCTTAGTGCCGACTAGTCCTAGGTATGACTATAAACTACATCTGACAGTAAGGCTTCTGATCACAAAAGGTCCCAGCTATGAGCAAATAGTGACCCCCCACTAAAAAAAAAACACTATGAAAGTATAAAAATACATGTTTATATAAAAACTTGCCAACAACACCAGTAGATAGTAAAAGTGCCAACAGCACCACAGCTGATAGCAAAAGTTCCAACAGCTGATAGCAAGAGTGACAACAGCTGATAGCAAAAGTGCTAACAGCTGATAGCAAAAGCGCCAACAGCTGATAGCAAAAGTGCCAAAAGCTGATAGGAAAAGTGCCAACAGCTGATAGCAAAAGTGCCAAGAGCTGATAGCAAAAGTGCCAACAGCACCACAGTGCCAACTAGTCCTAGGTATGATTATAAACTACATCTGACAGCAAGGCTTCTGATCACAAAGGCTCCCAGCTATGAGCAAATAGTGACCCCCCACTAAAAAAAAATAGTATGAAAGTATAAAAATACATGTTTATATAAAATCTTGCGAACAACACCAGTTGATAACAAAAGTTCCAACAGCACCACAGCTGATAGCAAACTGCCAACAGCTGATAGCAAAAGAGCCAACAGCTGATAGCAAAAGTGTCAACAGCACCACAGTGCCAACTAATCCTAGGTATGATTATAAACTACATCTGACAGCAAGGCTTCTGATCACAAAGGGTCCCAGCTATGAGCAAATAGTGAGCCCCCACTAAAACAAAAACCCTATGAAAGTATAAAAATACATGTTTATATAAAAACTTGCGTACAACACCAGTTGATAGCAAAAGTGCAAACAGCTTATACCAAACTGCCAACAGCTGATAGCAAAAGTGCCAACAACTGATACCAAAAGTGCCAACAGCTGATAGCAAATGTGCCAACAGCTGATAGCAAAAGTGCCAACAGCTGATAGCAAAAGTGCCAACAGCTGATAGCAAAAGTGTCAACAGCACCACAGTGCCAACTAGTCCTAGGTATGACTATAAACTACATCTGACAGCAAGGCTTCTGATCACAAAGGGTCTTAGCTATGAGTAAATAGTGACCCACCACTAAAAGAAAAACACTATGAATGTATAAAAATACATGTTTATATAAAACTGGCGAACAACACCAGTTGATAGCAAAAGTGCCAACAGCACCACAGCTGATATCAAAAGTGCCAACAGCTGATACCAAAAGTGCCAAAAGCTGATAGCAAAAGTGCCAACAGCTGATAGCAAAAGTGCCAACAGCTGATAGCAAAATTGCCAACAGCTGATAGCAAAAGTGCCAACAGCTGATAGCAAAAGTGCCAACAGCACCACAGTGCCAACTAGTCCTAGGTATGACTATAAACTACATCTGACAACAAGGCTTCTGATCACAAAGGGTCCCAGCTATGAGCAAATAGTGACCCCCCACTAAAAAAAAAAACAATATGAATGTATAAAAATACATGTTTATATAAAAACATGCGAACAACTCCAGTTGACACAAAAGTGCAAACAGCACCACAGCTGATAGCAAAAGTGCCAAAAGCTGATAGCAAATGTGACAACAGCTGATAGCAAAAGTGCTAACAGCTTATAGCAAAAGTGCCAGCAGCACCTTAGTGCCGACTAGTCCTAGGTATGACTATAAACTACATCTGACAGTAAGGCTTCTGATCACAAAAGGTCCCAGCTATGAGCAAATAGTGACCCCCCACTAAAAAAAAAACACTATGAAAGTATAAAAATACATGTTTATATAAAAACATGCGAGCAACACCAGTTGATAGCAAAAGTTCCAACAGCTGATAGCAAAAGTGCCAACAGCTGATAGCAAAAGTGCCAACAGCTGATAGCAAAAGTGCCAAAAGCTGATAGCAAAAGTGCCAACAGCTGATAGCAAAAGTGCCAATAGCTGATACCAAAAGTGCCAACAGCTGATAGCAAATGTGCCAACAGCTGATAGCAAAAGTGCCAACAGCTGATAGCAAAAGTGCCAACAGCACCACAGTGCCAACTAGTCCTAGGTATGATTATAAACTACATCTGACAGCAAGACTTCTGATCACAAAGGGTCCCAGCTATGAGCAAATAGTGACCCCCCACTAAAAAAAAAACACTATGAAAGTATAAAAATATATGTTTATATAAAAACTTGCGAACAACACCAGTTGATAGCAAAAGTGCCAACAGCACCACAGCTGATAGCAAAAGTGCCAACAGCTGATAGCAAAAGTACCAACAGCTGATACCAAAAGTGCCAAAAGCTGATAGCAAAAGTGCCAAAAGCTGATAGCAAAAGTGCCCACAGCTCATAGCAAAAGTGCCAACAGCTGATAGCAAAAGTGCCAACAACACCACAGTGCCAACTAGTCCTAGGTATGACTATAAACTACATATGACAGCAAGGCTTCTGATCACAAAGGGTCCCAGCTATCTGCAAATAGTGGCCCCCCACTAAAAAAAAACACTATGAAAGTATGAAAATACATGTTTATATAAAAACTTGCGAACAAAACCAGTTGATAGCAAAAGTGCCAACAGCACCACAGCTGATAGCAAAAGTGCCAACAGCTGATAGCAAAAGTGCCAAGAGCTGATAGCAAAAGTGCCAACAGCTGATAACAAAAGTGCCAACAGCACCACAGTGACAACTAGTCCTAGGTATGACTATAAACTACATCTGACAGCAAGGCTTCTTATCAGAAAGGGTCCCAGCTATGAGCAAATAGTGACCCCCCACTAAAAAAAAAAACACTATTAAAGTATAAAAATACATGTTTATATAAAAAATTGCGAAAAACACCAGTTGATAGCAAAAGTGCCAACAGCTGATAGCAAAAGTGCCAACAGCTGATAGCAAAAGTGCCAACAGCTGATACCAAAAGTGCCACAAGATTATAGCGAAAGTGCCAACAGCTGATAGCAAATGTGCCAACAGCTGATACCAAAAGTGCCAACAGCTGATAGCAAAAGTGCCAACAGCACCACAGTGCCAACTAGTCCTATGTATGACTATAAACTACATCTGACAGCAAGGCTTCTGATCACAAAGTTTCCCAGCTATGAGCAAATACTGAACCCCCACAAAAAAAAACACTATGAAAGTATAAAAATACATGTTTATATAAAAAATTGCGAAAAACACCAGTTGATAGCAAAAGTGCAAACAGCACCACAGCTGATAGCAAAAGTGCCAAAAGCTGATAGCAAAAGTGCCAACAGCACCACAGTGCCCACTAGTCCTAGGTATGACTATAAACTACATCTGACAGCAAGGCTTCTGATCACAAAGGGTCCCAGCTATGAGCAAATAGTGACCCCCCACTAAAATATAACACTATGAGAGTATAAAAATAATTGTATATATAAAAACTTGCGAACAACACCAGTTGATAGCAAAAGTGTTAACAGCACCAGAGCTGATAGCAAAAGTGCCAACAGCTGATAGCAAAAGTGCCAACAGCTGATAGCAAAAGTGCCAACAGCACCACAGTGACAAATTGTCCTAGGTATGACTATAAACTACATCTGACAGCAAGGCTTCTGATCACAAAGGGTCCCATCTATGAGCAAATAGTGACCCCCTCTAAAAAAAAAAACACTATAAAAGTATAAAAATACATGTTTATATAAAAACTTGCGAACAACACCAGTTGATAGCAAAAGTGCCAACAGCTGATAGCAAAAGTGCCAACAGCTGATAGCAAAAGTGCCAACAGCTGATAGCAAAAGTGCCAACAGCGCCACAGTGCCAACTAGTCCTAGGTATGACTATAAACTACATCTGACAGCAAGGCTTCTGATCACAAACGGTCCTAGCTATGAGCAAATAGTGACCCCCGAATAAAAAAAAATGACTATGAAAGTATAAAAATTCATGTTTATATAAAAACTTGCGAACAACACCAGTTGATAGCAAAAGTGCCAACAGCTTATAGCAAAAGTGCCAACAGCTGATAGCAAAAGTGCCAACAGCTGATAGCAAAAGTGCCAACAGCGCCACAGTGCCAACTAGTCCTAGGTATGACTATAAACTACATCTGACAGCAAGGCTTCTGATCACAAAGGTTCCCAGCTAGGAGCAAATAGTGACCCCCTCTAAAAAAAAACACTATGAAACTATAAAAATACATGTTTATATAAACTTGCAAACAACACCAGTTGATAGCAAAAGTGCCAACAGCTGATAACAAAAGTGCCAACAGCTGATAGCAAAAGTGCCAACAGCTGATAGAAAAAGTGCCAACAGCACCACAGTGCCAACTAGTCCTAGGTATGACTATAAACTACATCTGACAGCAAGGCTTCTGATCACAAAGGGTCCCAGCTATGAGCAAATAGTGACCCCCCAATAAAAAAAAATGACTATGAAAGTATAAAAATTCATGTTTATATAAAAACTTGCAAACAACGCCAGTTGATAGCAAAAGTGCCAACAGCTGATAGCAAAAGTGCCAACAGCTGATAGCAAAAGTGCCAACAGCTGATAGCAAAAGTGCCAACAGCACCACAGTGCCAACTAGTCCTAGGTATGACTATAAACTCCATCTGACAGCAAGGCTTCTGATCACAAATGGTCCCAGCTATGAGCAAATAGTGACCCCCCACAAAAAAAAACTCTATGAAAATATAAAAATACATGTTTATATAAAAACTTGCGAACAACACCAGTTGATAGCAAAAGTGCCAACAGCTGATAGCAAAAGTGCCAACAGCTGATACCAAAAGTGCCAAAAGCTTATAGCAAAAGTGCCGACAGCTGATAGCAAAAGTGCCAACAGCTGATAGCAAAAGTGCCAACAGCTGATAGCAAAAGTGCCAACAGCTTATAGCAAATGTGCCAACAGCACCACAGTGCCAACTAGTCCTAGGTATGACTATAAACTACATCTGACAGCAAGGCTTCTGATCACTAAGTGTCCAAGCTATGAGAAAAAATAGTGACCCCACTAAAAAAAATCACTATAAAATATAAAAATACATGTTTATATAAAAACTTGCGAACAACACCAGTTGATATCAAAAGTGTTACAGCACCAGAGCAGATAGCAAAAGTGCCAACAGCTGATAGCAAAAGTGCCAACAGCACCACAGGGCCAACTAGTCCTAGGTATGACTATAAACTACATCTGACAGCAAGGCTTCTGCTCACAAAGTGTCCCATCTATGAGCAAATAGTGACCCCCCACTACAAAAAAAAAAACAATGAAAATATAAAAATACATGTTTATATAAAAACTTGCGAACAACACCAGTTGATAGCAAAAGTGCCAACGGCTGATAGCAAAAGTGCCAACAGCTGATAGCAAAAGTGCCAACAGCTGATAGCAAAAGTGCCAACAGCACCACAGTGCCAACTAGTCCTAGGTATGACTATAAACTACATCTGACAGCAAGGCTTCTGATCACAAAGGTTCCCAGCTATGAGCAAATAGTGACCCCCCACTAAAAAAAAAACACTCTGGAAGTATAAAAATACATGTTGATATAAAAACTTGCGAACAACACCAGTTGATAGCAAAAGTGCCAACCGCACCACAGCTGATAGCAAAAGTGCCAACAGCTGATAGCAAAAGTGCCAAGAGCACCACAGTGCCAACTAGTCCTAGGTATGACTATAAACTACACCTGACAGCAAGGCTTCTGATCACAAAGGGTCCCAGCTATGAGCAAATAGTGACCCCCCACTAAAAAAAAACACTATGAGAGTATAAAAATAATTGTATATATAAAAACTTGCGAACAACACCAGTTGGTAGCAAAAGTGCCAACAGCACCGCAGCTGATAGCAAAAGTGCCAACAGCTGATAGCAAAAGTGCCAACAGCTGATACCAAAAGTGCCAAAATCTGATAGCAAAAGTGCCAACAGCTGATAGCAAAAGTGCCAACAGCTGATAGCAAAAGTGCCAACAGCTTATAGCAAATGTGCCAACAGCACCACAGTGCCTACTAGTCCTAGGTATGACTATAAACTACATCTGACAGCAAGGCTTCTGATCACAAAGGGTCCCAGCTATGAGAAAAAATAGTGACCCCACTAAAAAAAAAACACTATAAAATATAAAAATACATGTTTATATAAAAACTTGCGAACAACACCAGTTGATAGCAAAAGTGCGAGCAGCAAAACAGCTGATAGCAAAGGTGCCCGAAGCTGATAGCAAAAGTGCCAACAGCTGATAGCAAAAGTGCCAACAGCTGATAGCAAAAGTGCCAACAGCACCACAGTGCCAACTAGTCCTAGGTATGAATATAAACTACATCTGACAGCAAGGCTTCTGATCACAAAGGTTCCCAGCTATAAGCAAATAGTGACCCCCCACTAAAAAAAAAACACTCTGGAAGTATAAAAATACATGTTGATATAAAAACTTGCGAACAACACCAGTTGATAGCAAAAGTGCCAACCGCACCACAGCTGATAGCTAAAGTGCCAACAGCTGAGAGCAAAGTGCCAACAGCTGATAGCAAAAGTGCCAACAGCTGATAGCAAAAGTGCCAACAGCTGATAGCAAAAGTGCCAACAGCACCACAGTGCCAACTAGTCCTAGGTATGACTATAAACTACATCTGACAGCAAGGCTTCTGATCACAAAGGGTCCCAGCTATGAGCAAAGAGTGACCCCCCACTAAAAAAAAACACTATGAGAGTATAAAAATAATTGTATATATAAAAACTTGCGTACAACACCAGTTGATAGCAAAAGTGCCAACAGCACCACAGCTGATAGCAAAAGTGCCAACAGCTGATAGCAAAAGTGCCAACAGCTGATAGCAAAAGTGCCAAAAGCTGATAGCAAAAGTGCCAACAGCTGATAGCAAAAGTGCCAACAGCTGATAGCAAAAGTGCCAACAGCTTATAGCAAAAGTGCCAACAGCACCACAGTGCCAACTAGTCCTAGGTATGTCTATAAACTACATCTGACAGCAAGGCTTCTGATCACAAAGGGTCCAAGCTATGAGAAAAAATAGTGACCCCCCACTAAAAAAAAAACACTATAAATGTATGAAAATACATGTTTATATAAAAACTTGCGAACAACACCAGTTGATAACAAAAGTGTTAACAGCACCAGAGCTGATAGCAAAAGTGCCAACAGCTGATAGCAAAAGTGCCAACAGCTGATAGCAAAAGTGCCAACAGCTGATAGCAAAAGTGCCAACAGCACCACAGTGCCAAATAGTCCTAGGTATGATTATAAACTACATCTGACAGCAAGGCTTCTGATCACAAAGGGTCCCATCTATGAGCAAATAGTGACCCCCTCTAAAAAAAACACTATGAAAGTATAAAAATACATGTTTATATAAAAACTTGCGAACAACACCAGTTGATAGCAAAAGTGCCAACAGCTGATAGCAAAAGTGCCAACAGCTGATAGCAAATGTGCCAACAGCACCACAGTGCCAACTAGTCCTAGGTATGACTATAAACTACATCTGACAGCAAGGCTTCTGATCACAAAGGGTCCCAGCTATGTGCAAATAGTGACCCCCCAATAAAAAAAAATGACTATGAAAATATAAAAATTCATGTTTATATAAAAACTTGCAAACAACAGCAGTTGATAGCAAAAGTGCCAACAGCTGATAGCAAAAGTGCCAACAGCTGATAGCAAAAGTGCCAACAGCTGATAGCAAAAGTGCCAACAGCACCACAGTGCCAACTAGTCCTAGGTATGATTATAAACTCCATCTGACAGCAAGGCTTCTGATCAAAAAGGGTCCCAGCTATGAGCAAATAGTGACCCCCCCACTAAAAAAAAAACTCTATGAAAATATAAAAATACATGTTTATATAAAAACTTGCAAACAACACCAGTTGATAGCAAAAGTGCCAACAGCTGATAGCAAAAGTGCCAACAGCTGATACCAAAAGTGCCAAAAGCTTATAGCAAAAGTGCCGACAGCTGATAGCAAAAGTGCAAACAGCTGATAGCAAAATTGCCAACAGCTGATAGCAAAAGTGCCAACAGCACCACAGTGCCAACTAGTCCAAGGTATGACTATAAACTACATCTGACAGCTAGGCTTCTGCTCACAAATGGTCCCATCTATGAGCAAATAGTGACCCCCCCCACTAAAAAAAAAACACTATGAAAGTATAAAAATACATGTTTATATAAAAACTTGCGAACAACACCAGTTGATAGCAAAAGTGCCAACAGCTGATAGCAAATGTGCCAACAGCACCACAGTGCCAACTAGTCCTAGGTATGACTATAAACTACATCTGACAGCAAGGCTTCTGATCACAAAGGGTTCCAGCTGTGAGCAAATAGTGACCCCCCACTAAAAAAAAAACACTCTGGAAGTATAAAAATATATGTTGATATAAAAACTTGCGAACAACACCAGTTGATAGCAAAAGTGCAACAGCACCACAGCTGATAGTTAAGTGCCAACAGCTGAGAGCAAATTGCCAACAGCTGATAGCAAAAGTGCCAACAGCTGATAGCAAAAGTGCCAACAGCACCACAGTGCCCACTAGTCCTAGGTATGACTATAAACTACATCTGACAGCAAGTCTTCTGATCACAAAGCGTCCCAGCTATGAGCAAATAGTGACCCCCCACTAAAAAAAAAACACTATGAATGTATAAAAATACATGTTTATATAAAAACTTGCGAACAACACCAGTTGATAGCAAAAGTGCCAACAGCACCACAGCTGATAGGAAAAGTTCCAACAGCTGATAGCAAAAGTGCCAACAGCTGATAGGAAAAGTGCCAACAGCTGATAGCAAAATGCCAACAACTGATAGCAAAATTGCCAACAGCACCACAGTGCCAACTAGTCCTAGGTATGACTAAAAACTACATCTGATAGCAAGGCTTCTGATCACAAAGGTTCCCAGCTCTGAGCAAATAGTGACCCCTCACTAAAAAAAAAACATTATGAATTTATAAAATTACATGATTATATAAAAAATTGCGAACAACACCAGTTGATAGCAAAAGTGCAAACAGCACCACAGCTGATACCAAAAGTGCCAACAGCTGATAGCAAAAGTGCCAACAGCTGATACCAAAAGTGCCATCAGCTGATAGCAAAATTGCCAACAGCTGATAGCAAAAGTGCCAACAGCTGATAGCGAAAGTGCCAACAGCACCACAGTGCCAGCTAGTCCTAGGTATGACTATAAACTACATCTGACAGCAAGGCTTCTGATCACAAAGTGTCCCAGCTATGAGCAAATAGTGACCCGCCACTAAAAAAAAACACTATGAAAGTATAAAAATACATGTTTATATAAAAACTTGCGAACAACACCAGTTGATAGCAAAAGTGCCAACAGCACCACAGCTGATAGCAAAAGTGCCAACAGCTGATAGCAAAAGTGCCAACAGCTGATAGCAAAAGTGCCAACAGCTGATAGCAAAAGGGCCAACAGCACCACAGTGCCAACTAGTCCTAGGTATGACTATAAACTACATCTGACAGCAAGGCTTCTGATCACAAAGGGTCCCAGCTATGAGCAAATAGTGACCCCCCACAAAAAAAAAGTCTATGAAAGTATAAAAATACATGTTTATATGAAAACTTGCGAACAACACCAGTTAGCAAAAGTGCCAACAGCTGATAGCAAAAGTGCCAACAGCTGATAGCAAAAGTGCCAACAGCTGATACCAAAAGTGCCAACAGCTGATAGCAAAAGTGCCAACAGCACCACAGTGCCAACTAGTCCTAGGTATGACTATAAACTACATCTGACAGCAAGGCTTCTGATCACAAAGGGTCCCAGCTATGAGCAAATAGTGACCCCCACTAAAAAAAAAACACTATGAATGTATAAAAATACATGTTTATATAAAAACTTGCGAACAACACCAGTTGATAGCAAAAGTGCGAACAGCAACACAGCTATTAGCAAAGGTGACAAAAGCTGATAGCAAAAGTGCCAACAGCTGATAGCAAAAGTGCCAACAGCTGATAGCAAAAGTGCCAACAGCACCACAGTGCCAACTAGTCCTAGGTATGATTATAAACTACATCTGACAGCAAGGCTTCTGATCACAAAGGGTCCCAGCTATGAGCAAATAGTGACACCCCACTAAAAAAAAAACACTATAAAGGTATAAAAATACATGTTTATATAAAAACTTGCAAACAACACCAGTTGATAGCAAAAGTGCCAACAGCACCACAGCTGATAGCAAAAGTGCCAACAGCTGATAGCAAAATTGCCAACAGCTGATACCAAAAGTCCCAAAAGCTGATAGCAAAAGTGCCAACAGCTGATAGCAAAAGTGCCAACAGCTGATACCAAAAGTGCCAACAGCTGATAGCAAAAGTGCCAACAGCTGATAGCAAAAGTGGCAACAGTACCACAGTGCCAACTAGTCCTAGGTATGACTATAAACTACATCTGACAGCAAGGCTTCTGATCACAAAGGGTCCCAGCTATGAGCAAATAATGACCCCCCACTAAAAAAAAAACTCTATGAAGTATAAAAATACATGTTTATATAAAAACTTGCGAACAACACCAGTTGATAGCAAAAGTGCCAACCACACCACAGCTGTTAGCAAAAGTGCAAACAGCTGATAGCAAAAGTGCCAACAGCTGATAGCAAAAGTGCCAACAGCTGATAGCAAAAGTGCCAACAGCACCACAGTGCCAACTAGTCCTAGGTATGACTATAAACTACATCTGACAGCAAGGCTTCTGATCACAAAGTGTCCCAGCTATGAGCAAATAGTGATCCACCACTAAAAAAAAAACACTATGAAAGTATAAAAATACATGTTTATATAAAAACTTGCGAACAACACCAGTTGATAGCAAAAGTGCCAACAGCTGATAGCAAAAGTCCCAACAGCTGATACCAAAAGTGCCAACAGCTCATAGCAAAAGTGCCAACAGCTGATAGCGAAAGTGCCAACAGCTGATACCAAAAGTGCCAAAAGCTGATAGCAAAAGTGCCAACAGCTGATAGCAAAAGTGCCAACAGCTGATAGTAAACGTTCCAACAGCACCACAGTGCCAACTAGTCCTAGGTATGACTATAAACTACATCTGATTGCAAGGCTTCTGATCACAAAGGGGCCCAGCTATGAGCAAATAGTGACCCCCCACTAAAAATAAAACACTATGAAAGTATAAAAATACATATTTATATAAAAACTTGCGAACAACACCAGTTGATAGCAAAAGTGCCAACAGCACCACAGCTGATAACAAAAGTGCCAACAGATGATAGCAAAAGTGCCAACATCTTATAGCGAAAGTGCCAACAGCTGATAGCAAAAGTGCCAACAGCTGATAGCAAAAGTGCCAACAGCTGATAGGAAAAGTGCCAACAGCTGATAGCAAACGTGCCAACAGCACCACAGTGCCAACTAGTCCTAGGTATGACTATAAACTACATCTGACTGCAAGGCTTCTGATGACAAAGGGTCCCAGCTATGAGCAAATAGTAACCCCCCACTAAAAAAAAACACTATGTAAGTATAAAAATACATTTTTATATAAAAACGTGCGAACAACACCAGTTGATAGCAAAAGTGCCAACAGCACCACAGCTGATAGCAAAAGTGCCAACAGCTGATAGCAAAAGTGCCAACAGCTGATAGCAAAAGTGCCAACAGCTGATAGCAAAAGTGCCAACAGCACCACAGTGCCAACTAGTCCTAGGTATGACTATAAACTACATCTGACAGCAAGGCTTCTGATCACAAAGGGTCCCAGCTATGAGCAAATAGTGACCCCCCACTAAAAAAAAACACTATGAAAGTATAAAAATATATGTTTATATAAAAACAACTAGTCCTAGGTATGACTGTTTGTTTCCGGTCCATATTTGAGCGTCTAATGTAAGATTTTAGACTACGTACAGCAGCATGTCCTAGCTTCCGGTCCATATTTGATCGTCTTGTGTAAGATATTTGACTACGTCCTGCAGCATGGCCTCTGACCTGTTGGCTTCCGGTCCATATACACTACGTCCAGCAGCCATGATTCTGATCTGTTGTTTCCTGGTTCATATTTGGGCGTCTTATATAAAAAGATAAACTACGTCCAGCTGCATGGCCTCTGATCTGTTTGTTTCCGGTCCATATTTGAGCGTCTAATGTAAGATATTTGACTACGTCCTGCAGCATGGCCTCTGACCTGTTGGCTTCCGGTCCATATTCGAGCGACTTGTGTAAGATTATACTGTACGTCCAGCAGCCATGATTCTGATCTGTTGGTTTCTGGTGCCTATTTGAGCGTCTAATGTAAAAAGATAAACTACGTCCAGCAGCATGGACTCTGATCTGTTGGTTTCCGGTCCATATTTGAGCGTGTAATGTAAGATTTTAGACTACGACCTGCAGCATGGCCTCCGAACTGTTGGCTTCCGGTCCATATTTGAGCGTATTGTGTAAGATGATACACTACGTCCAGCAGCCATGATTCTGATCTCTAGGTTTCTGGTGCATAATTGAGCGTCTAATGTTAAAAGATAAACTACGTCCAGCAGCATGGCCTCTGATAAGTGGGTTTCTGGTCCATATTTTAGCGTCCAATGTAAGATTTTAGACTACGTCAGGCAGCATGGCTTCTGATCTGTTGGTGTCCAATTGTCGGGAATTTCTTACCTTATCCATAATTACAAAAGTTTTTTCGACAATTTGAATAGAGTCGAGGCGAAATTCAACGGTATGGGGACTTGTGTTAGCTCATTTGCGGAAATTGTCATTCGGCCCTAAACTGGGAAAACAGTCATATTTCACTTATTTATAAATTTTTCCAGTAAAAGAAATATTGTCAAAATGGGTATCAAATTTTGTGCAATTATTTGATTTGTCTATGTTTACAGGGATTTTTCATTTGCTCAGATAGTAAAAAGTACAGCATTCACCATGTGCGCGGTATGTCGTCTGACAATTTATAGCGTCCGAATTCCAATGTGCACAATAAGACTGCATTTCTAATTTTTCCTTTTTATAGAATCCACAAAATATTGGTGTCCAATTGTCGGGAATTTCTTGTCTTATCAATGATTACAAAAGTTTTTTCGACACCTAGAATAGAGTCGAGTCGAAATTCAACGGTATGGGGAGTAGTGTTAGCTCATTTGCGGAAATTGTCATGCGGACCTAAACTGGGTAATCAGTCATATTTCACTTGTTTATAACTTTTTTCCAATAAAGAAATATTTTCAAAATGGGTATCAAATTGTGTGCAATTATTTGATTTGTCTATGTTTACATGGATTTTTCATTTGGTCAGATAGTAAAAAGGACAGCTTTCACCATGTGCGTGGTATGTCGTCTGACAATTTACAGCGTCCGAATTCCAGTGTGCACAATATGACTGCATTTCTAATTTTTCCTTTTTATAGAATCCACAAAATATTGGTGTCCAATTGTCGGGAATTTCTTGCCTTATCCATAATTACAAAAGTTTTTTCGACACCATGACTAGAGTCGATGCGAAATTCAACGGTATGGGGACTTGCGTTAGCTCATTTGCGGAAATTGTCATGCGGACCTAAACTGGGTAATCAGTCATAATTCACTTGTTTATAACTTTTTTCCAGTAAATGATATATTTTCAAAATGGGTATCAAATTGTGTGCAATTATTTGGTTGGTCTATGTATACAGGGATTTTTCATTTGGTCAAATAGTAAAAAGTACAGCTTTCACCAGGTGCGCGGTATGTCGTCTGACAATTTACAGCGTCCGAATTCCAGTGTGCACAATAAGACTGCATTTCTAATTTTTCCTTTTTATAGAATCCACAAAATATTGGTGTCCAATTGTCGGGAATTTCTTGCCTTATCCATAATTACAAAAGTTTTTCGACACCTTGATTAGAGTCGAGTCGAAATTCAACGGTATGGGGTCTTGTGTTAGCTGTTTGCGGAAATTGTCATTCGGCCCTAAACTGGAAAATCAGTCATAATTCATTTGTTTATAACTTTTTTCCAGTAGAAGAAATATTTTCAAAATGGGTATCAAATTGTGTGCAAGTATGTGATTTGTGTACGTTTACAGGGATTTTTCATTTGGTCAGATAGTAAAAATACAGCTTTCACCATGTGCGCGGAATGTCGTCTGACAATTTACAGCGTCCGATTTACAGTGTGCACAATAAGACTCCATTTCTAATTTTTCATTTTTATAGAATCCATAAAATATTGCTGTCAAATTGTCAGGAATTTCTTGCCTTATCCATAATTACAAAAGTTTTTTCGACACCTTGATTAGAATCAAGTCGAAATTCAACGGTATTGGGAATTGTGTTAGTTCATTTGCGGAAATTGTCATGCGGCCCTAAACTGGGAAATCAGTCATATTTCACTTGTTTATAACTTTTTTCAAGTAAAAGTAATATTTTCAAAATGGGTATCAAATTGTGTGCAATTATTTGATTTGTCTATGTTTACCGGAATTTTTCATTTTGTCAGATAGTAAAAATTACAGCTTACACCATGTGCGCGGTATGTCGTCTGACAATTTACAGCGTCCGAATTCCAGTGTGCACAATAATACTGCATTTCTAATTGTTCCTTTTTATAGAATCCACACAATATTGGTGTCAATTTGTCGGGAATTTCTTACTTTATCCCTAATTACAAAGGTTTTCTCGACACCTTGATTAGAGTCGAGTCAAAATTCAACCGTATGGGGACTTGTGTTAGCTCATTTGCGGAAATTGTCATGCGGCCCTAAACTGCGAAATCAGTCATATTTCACTTGTTTATAACTTTTTTCCAGTAAAAGAAATATTTCCAAAATGGCTATCAAATTGTGTGCAATTATTTGATTTGTCTATGTATACAGGGATTTTTCATTTGGTCAGATAGTAAAAAGTACAGCTTTCACCATGTGCGCGGTATGTCGTCTGACAATTTACAGCGTCCGAATTCCAGTGTGCACAATAAGAATGCATTTCTAATTTTTCCTTTTTATAGAATCCACGAAATATTGGTGTCCATTTGTCGGGAATTTCTAGCCTTATCGATAATTACAAAAGATTTTTCGACACCTTGACTAGAGTCGAGGCGAAATTCAACTGTATGGGGACTTGTGTTAGGTCATATGCGAAAATTGTCATGCGGCCGAAAACTGGGAAATCAGTCATATTTCACTTGTTTATAACTTTTTCTAGTAAACTAAATATTTTCAAAATGGGTATCAAATGGTTTGCAATTATTTGATTTGTCTATGTTTACAGGGATTTTTCATTTGGTCAGATAGTAAAAAGTACAGCTTTCACCATGTGCGCGGTATGTCGTCTGACAATTTAAAACGTCCGAATTCCAGTGTGCACAATAAAACTACATTTCTAATTTTTCCTTTTTATAGAATCCACAAAATATTGGTGTCCAATTGTCGGGAATTTCTTGCCTTATCCATAATTACAAAAGTTTTTTCGACACATTGATTAGATTCGGGGCGAAATTCAACAGTATGGGGTCTTGTGTTAGCTGTTTGCTTAAATTCTCATGCGGCCCTAAACTGGGAAATAAGTCATAACTCACTTGTTTATAACTTTTTTCAAGTAAAAGAAATATTTTCAAAATGGGTATCAAATTGTGTGCAATTATTTTTTTGGTCTATGTATACAGTGATTTTTCATTTGGTCAGATAGTAAAAAGTACATCTTTCACCATCTGCGCGGTATGTCTTCTGACGATTTACAGCCTCCGAATTCCAGTGTGCACAATAAGACTCCATTTCTAATTTTTCCTTTTTATAGAATACACAAAATATTGGGGTCCTATTTTCGGGAATATCTTGCCTTATCCATAATTACAAATGTTTTTTCGACACCTTTATTAGAGTCGAGTCGAAATTCAACGGTATGTGGTCATGTGTTAGCTCATTTGCGGAAATTCTCATGCGGCCCTAAACTGGGAAATCAGTCATATTCACTTGTTTATAACTTTTTTTCCAGTAAAAGAAATATTTTCACAATTGGTATCAAATTGTGTGCAATTATTTGATTTGTCTATGTTTACATGGATTTTTAATTTGCTCAGATATTAAAAAGTAGAGCTTTCACCATGTGCGCGTTATGTCGTCTGACAATTTACAGCGTGCTCATTCAAGTGTGCACAATAAGATTGCATTTGTAATTTTTCCTTTTATAGAATCCACAAAATATTGCTGTCCAATTGTCGGGAATTTCTTTCCCTATCCATAATTACAAAGGTTTTTTCGACACCTTCATTAGAGTCGAGGCGAAATCCAACGGTATGGGGACTTGTGTTAGCTCATTTGCGGAAATTGTCATGCGGGCCTAAACTGGGAAATCAGTCATATTTCACTTGTTTATAACTTTTTTCCAGTAAAAGAAATATTTTCAAAATGGGTATCAAATTGTGTTCAATTATTTGATTTGTCTATGTATACAGGGATTTTTTATTTTGTCGGATAGTAAAAACTACAGCTTTCACCATGTGCGCGGTATGTCGTCTGACAATTTACAGCGTCCGATTTCCAGTGAGCACAATAACACTGCATTTCTAATTTTTCCTTTTTATAGAATCCACAAAATATTGCTGTCGAATTGTCTGGAATTTCTTGCCTTATCCATAATTACAAAAGTTTTCTCGACCCCTTGATTAGAGTCGAGGCGAAATTCAACGGTATGGGGACTTGTGTTATTTCATTTGCGGAAAATGTCATGCGGCCGTAAACTGGGAAATCAGTCATATTTCACTTGTTTATAACTTTTTTTCCAGTAAATGAACTATTTTAAAAATCGCTATCAAATTGTGTGCAATTATTTGATTTGTCTATGTTTACAGGGATTTTTCATTTGGTCAGATAGTAAAAAGTACAGCTTTCACCATGTGCGCGGTATGTCGTCTGACAATTTACAGCATCCGAATTCAAGTATGCACAATAAGACTGCAATTCTAATTTTTCCTTTTTATCGAATACACAAAATATTTGTTTCAAATTGTCGGGAATTTCTAGATCAGTCATATTTCACTTGTTTATAATTTTTCCAGTAAAAGAAATATCTTCAAAATAGGTATCAAATTGTCTGCAATTATTTGGTTGGACTATGTATACAGGGATTTTTCATTTGGTCAGATAGTAAAAAGTACAGCTTTCACCAGGTGCGCGGTATGTCGTCTGACAATTTACAGCGTCCGAATTCCAGTGTGCACAATAAGACTGCAATTCTCATTTTGCCTTTTTATAGAATCCACAAAATATTGCTGTCCAATTTTCGGGAATATCTTGCCTTATTCATAATTACAAAAGTTTTTTCGACACCTTGATTAGAGTCGAGTCGAAATTCAAACGTATGGGAACTTGTGTTTACTCATTTGCGGAAATTGTCATGCGGCCCTAAACTGGGAAATCAGTCATATTTCACTTGTTTATAACTTTTTCCAGTAAAAGAAATAATTTCAAAATGGGTATCAAATTGTGTGCAATTATTTGATTTGTCTATGTATACAGGGATTTTTCATTTACTCAGATAGTAAAAAGTAGAGCTTTCACCATGTGCGCGGTATGTCGTCTGACAATTTACAGCGTGCTCATTCAAGTGTGCACAATAAGACTGCATTTCTAATTTTTCCTTTTTATCTGATCCTCAAAATATTGGTGTCCAATTGTCGGGAATTTCTTACCTTATCCATAATTACAAAAGTTTTTTCGACACCTTAAATAGATTCGAAGCGAAATTCAAATGTATGGGGACATGTGTTAGCTCATTTGCGGAAATTGTCATGCGGACCTAAACTGGGTAATTAGTCATAATTCACTTGTTCATCACTTTTTTCCAGTAAAAGAAATATCTTCAAAATGGGTATCAAATTGTCTGCAATTATTTGGTTGGACTATGTATACAGGGATTTTTCATTTGGTCAGATAGTAAAAAGTACAGCTTTCACCAGGTGCGCGATATGTCGTCTGACAATTTACAGCGTCCGAATTCCAGTGTGCACAATAAGAATGCATTTGTAATTTTTCCTTTTAATAAAATCCACAAAATATTGCTGTCCAATTGTCGTAACTTTCTTGCCTTATCCATAATTACAAAATTTTTTTCCTCACATTGATTAGAATCAAGTCGAAATTCAAAGGTATGGGGACTTGTGTTAGGTCATTTGCGGAAATTGTCATGCGTCCCTAAACTGGGAAATCAGTCATATATCACTTCTTTATAACTTTTTTCCAATAAAAGAAATATTTTCAAAATGGGTATCAAATTGTGTGCAATTATTTGATTTGTCTATGTTTACAGGGATTTTTCATTTGCTCAGATAGTAAAAGTACAGCTTTCACCATGTGCGCCGTATGTCGTCTGACAATTTACAGCGTCCGAATTCCAGTGTGCACAATAAGACTGCATTTCTAATTTTTCCTTTTTATAGAATCCACAAAATATTGCTGTCCAATTTTCGGGGATTTCTTGCCTTATCCATATTTACAAAAGTTTTTCGACACATTGATTAGAGTCGAGTCGAAATTCAATGGAATGTGAACTAGTGTTAATTCATTTCCGGAAATTGTAATGCGGACCTAAACTGTGAAATCAGTCATATTTCACTTGTTTATAACTTTTTTCCAGCAAAAGAAATCTTTTCAAAATGGGTATCAAATTGTGTGCAATTATTTGATTTGTCTATGTTTACAGGGATTTTTCATTTGCTCAGACAGTAAAAAGTACAGCTTTCACCATGTGCGCGGTATGTCGTCTGACAATTTACAGCGTCCGAATTCCAGTGTGCACAAAAAGACTGCATTCCTAATTTTTCCTTTTTATCGAATCCACAAAATATTGGTGTCCAATTGTCGAGAATTTCTTGCCGTATCCATAATTACAAAAGTTTTTTCGACACCTTGAATAGAGTCGAGGCTAAATTCAACGGTATGGGGACTTGTGTTATCTCATTTGCTGAAATTGTCATGCGGACCTAAACTGGAAATCAGTCATATTTCACTTGTTTATAATTTTTTCCAGTAAAAGAAATATTTTTAAAATCGGTAGCAAATTGTGTGCCATTATTTGATTTGTCTATGTTTACAGGGATTTTCCATTTGGTCAGATAGTAAAAAGTACAGCTTTCACCGTGTGCGCGGTATGTCGTCTGCCAATTTACAGCGTCCGAATTCCAGTGTTCACAATAAGACTGCATTTTTTTCATTTTGCCTTTTTATAGAATCCACAAAATATTGGTCTCCAATTCTTTGGAATTCCGTACCTTATCCATAAATACTGTGAAAATTTATAATGAAGAAGGACTGGGAGGTTATTGCCCTTTGGGGTTTTCCGGGCCGGTCACTGATAGCAGCAGCAGCAAGTGGCAGGGGAGGAAGGTGTATATAAACGCCGATCTAAACGACTTCGGGCGCTCTTTTTGATACCACCTGTTGGGTGTCAGACCTTGATTTTAGGCAGTGTGACTGCTTAAAAAAGTTACGGGGTCCGGTGAAGTGGCGAGTTTCTGACAGATAGAGCCTCTTTGCCGAGGGAGCAGTAAATTTAGAACCTAGGAATAAGCGAGTCTGTTCATTTCCTTAGTAAGGTTCAGTATTCAAAGAAGAACTTTAAGGAATTGTTCCTTAGAAAGAAGATATCTGACGAGTCGGCGAGAGGCGGTTGAAAGAAGAAATTTCCGGGAAGACCCAGTCGTGATTGAAGTCCTGAGGAAGAAATTTTCAAAGAAGCTCCCAGTCTTTCTTCGACTCCTAGAACTGTTTTTTACTCCCACGAGGGAATACTAGATTTATATAGACCGCGAGTTAACGAGGCCATTTTAACAGAACTTTGTTTTTACTCCCACGAGGGAGACCCTAAATTACATTGACCACATGTTTGAGTGGCCATTTTTGGCAAAGGAAAAAGTGGGTAATCTTTTTTTATTTTTACTTGTTTTTTGTACTTTACTTTTGTTTGTAGTGTCATTTTTTTATTGTTACTACAGGGAATTTCCAACTCCCTAGCAAGGGGAATATCTTGCAAGAAAAGGTTACTTTTTTTACCCCTCTAATAAAAATATATGTAGACCTACAGTTGTGTGCGTAGTTGTATTTCGAAGTTACATTTTTTTTACGTCGGACCCCGGTTAATATACCGGTAGTAGGTTTTATCCTTTAGGTACGGACCTAAAGTCAATAAAATTCTGACAATACAAATGTTTTTTCGACACCTTGAATAGAGTCGAGGCGAAATTCAACGCTATGGGGACTTGTGTTAGCACATTTGCGGAAATTGTCTTCGGTCACTAAACTGGGAATCAGTCATATTTCACTTGTTTATAACTTTTTTCCAGTAAAAGAAATATTTTCAAAATGGGTATCAAATTGTCTGCAATTATTTGGTTGGTCTATGCATACAGTGATTTTTCATTTGGTCAGATAGTAAAAAGTACAGCTTTCACCAGGTGCGCGGTATTGTGAAAATTAGAAAAGCAGTCTTATTGTGCACACTGGAATTCGGACGCTGTAAATTGTAAATCTAACCCTAACCCTAACCCTAACCCTAACCCTGCCTTACAAGCAATCTCAGGCTGATACAAGCCCACACCTGCTGGCTCTTCTGTGAAAACTGCGCTAAAATCAATCTCAGGCTGCTACAAACTTACTACGCCTGTCTCTTTTGTGACCACTGCCTTACAAGCAATCTCAGGTTGCTAAAAATCGACATCTCCTGACTCTTTTGTGACAACTGCCTTACAATCAATCTCAGGCTCCAGCAAGCCAATTCTCCTGGCTTTTTGTGCCATTTGCCTTACAAGCAATCCCACGCAGCTACGAGCCCATTTCTCCTGGCTTGTTGTGACAACTGCCTTACAACGAATCTCAGGCTGCAGCAAGCCCAATTCTCCTGGCTCATTTTGTGAAAACAGCCTTACAAGCAATCTCAGGCTGCTACAATGCGAATACGCCTGGCTCTTTTCTGAAACCTGCCTTACAAGCAATCTCAGGCTGCTACGAGCCCATTTCTCCTGGCTTTTTGTGGAAAGTGCCTTACACGCAATCTTAGGATTCTACGAGCCGGTTCGCGTGGGAGATTTGTGAAAATTGCTTTACAAGCAATCTCATTCTTCTACAAGCCTACACCTGCTGGCACTTTTAAGACAACTGCATTACAAGCAATCTCAGGCTGCTAAAAAATCGATCTCCTGGCTCTTTCGTGACAACTGCCTTACAAGCAACCTCAGGCTGCAGCAAGCCCAATGTTCCTGGCTTTTTTGCCAATTGCCTTACAAAATAATCCCAGGCTGCTACGAGCTGATTTCTCAAGGCTCTTTTGTGGCGACAGCCTTACAAGCAATCTCAGGCTGCTACAAGACGAATTCTACTGGCTATTTTGTGACAACTCCCTTACAAGCAATGTCAGGCTGCTACGATCCGATTTCTCTTAAGACTTTTGTGAAAACTGCCTTACATGAAATCTCAGGCTGCTACAAGCCGAATACGCCTTGCTCTTTTGTGGCAACTGCCTTACAAGCAGTCTCAGGCTGCTACAAAACGACATATCCTGGCTCTTTTGTGAAAACTGCCTTACAAGCAATCTCAGGCTGCTATGGGCCGACTTCATCGGGCAATTTGTGAAAACTGTCTTACAAAGGATCTCAGGTTGCTACAAGCCGATTTCTCCTGCCTCTATTCTGCCAACTGCCTTCCAAGCAATCTCAGGCTTCTACGAGCCTGGCTCTTCTATGACAACTGCCTTACAAGCAATCTCAGGCTGCTACGAGCCGATCTCCTGGCTCTTTTGTGCCAATTGCCTTACAAGCCATCCCAGGCTGCTACCAGCGGATTTCTCCTGGCTCTTTTGTGGCAACTGACTCACAAGCAATCTCAGGCTGCTACAAGCCGAATTCTCCTGGCTCTTTTGTGACAACTGATTAAAAGCAATCCCAGGCTTCTACGAGCCGTCATCTCCTTTTTTTGTGACAAATGCCTTAAAAGCAATCTCAGACTGCTACAAGCCGTCTACGCCTGGCCTTACAAGCAATCTCAGGGTGCAGCAAGCCTAATTCTACTGGCTTTTTGCCAATTGCGTTACAAGCCATCCCAGGCTGCTACAAGCCGAATTCTCCTGGCTCTTTTGTGACAACTGCCTTACAAGCAATGTCAGGCTGCTCCGAGCCGACTTCTCTTGACTCTCTTGTGAAAACTGCCTTACAAGCAATCTCAGGCTTCTACAAGCCGTATACGCCTGGCTCTTTTGTAGCAACTGCCTTACATGCAATCACAGCAGCAAGCCCAATTCTCTTGGATTTTTGTGCCAATTTCATTACAAGCAATTCCACGCAGCTACGAGCCCGTTTCCCCTGGCTTTTTGTGAAAATTGCTTTACACGCAATCTCAGGCTTCTACAAACTTACACCTGCTGACTCTTTTTTGACAACTCCCTTACAAGCAATCTCCCGCTGCTATCGGCCGACTTCTCCGGGCTATTTGTGAAAACTGTCTTACAAAGGATCTCAGGCTGCTACAAGCCGATTTCTCCTGCCTCTTTTGTGCCACCTTACTTCCAAGAAATCTCAGGCTGCTACGAGCCGACTACGCCTGGATCTTCTATGACAAATGCCTTACAAGCAATCTACGGCTGCAACAAATCGATCTCCTGGCTCTTTCGTGACAACTGCCTTACAAGAAATCTCAGGCTACTACAAGCTGACTACGCCTTTCTCTTTTGTGGCAACTGCCTTACAAGCAATCTCAGGCTGCAGCAAGCCCAATTCTCCTGGCTTTTTTTGCCAATTGCCTTACAAGTAATCCCAGGCTGCTACGAGCGTATTTCACCTGGCTCTTTTGTGGCAACTGCCTTACAAGAAATCTCAGGCCTCTACAAAACGAATTCTCCTGGGTCTTTTGTGAGAACTGCCTTACAAGCAATCTCAGGATGCTACGGGCCGACTACGCCTGGCTCTTCTATGACAACTGGTTTACAAGCAAACTCAGGCTGCTACAAGCCGATTTCTCCTGGCTCTTTTTTGGCAACTGCCTTACAAGCAATTTCAGGCTGCTACGAGCCGACTTTTCTTGGTTCGTTTGTGAAAATTGCCTTACAAGCCATCTCAGGCTGCAGCAACCCCAACTCTTTTGGCTTTTTGTGCCAATTGGCTTACAAGCAATCCCAGGCACCTACGAGCCGATTTCTCCTGGCTCTTTTGAGGCAACTGTCTTACAAGCAAACTCAGGCTGCTACAAGCCGAATTCTCCTGGCTCTTTTGTGAAAACTGCCTTACAAGAAATGTCAGACTGTTACAAAACGACATCTCCTGTCTCTTTTGTGATATTTGCCTTACAAGAAATCTCAGGCAACAGCAATCCCAATTCTCCTGGCTTTTTGTGCCAATTGCCTTACAATCAATCCCAGGCGGCCACGAGCCGATTTCTCCTGGCTCTTTTGTGGCAACTGCCTTACAAGCAATCTCAGGCTGCTACAAGCCGAATTCAACTGGCTCTCTTGAGACAACTGCCTTACCAGCAAAATCAGGATGCTACGAGCCGACTTCTCATGGCTCTTTTGTGAAAACTGCCTTACAAGCAATCTCATGCTGCTACAAACCCACATCTCCTGTCTCTTTTGTGAAATCTGCCTTACAAGCAATCACAGCCTGTGACAAGGTGAATACGCCTGTCTCTTTTGTGAAACTGCCTTGCAAGCAATCTCAGGCCGCTACAAATCGACATCTACTGTCTCTTTTGTGCGAACTGTCTTACAAGCAATATCAGGCTGCCGCTAGGCCAATTACTTTTTGTGCCAATTGCCTTAAAAAAGCAATCCCAGGCGGCTGCGTGACGATTTCTTCTGGCTGTTTTGTGGTAACTGCCTTACAAGCAATCTCAAGCTGCTACAAGCCGAATTATCCTGGCTCTATTGTGACAACTGCCTGAAAAGCAATCTCAGGCTGCAGCAATCCCACTTCTCCTGGCTTTTTGTGCCAATTCCCTTACAAGCAATCCCAGGGGGGCTAAGAGCCGATTTCTCCTGGCTCTTTTGTTACAACTGCCTTAAAAGCAATGTCAGGCGGCTACGATCCGACTTCTCTTGGCTCTTTTGTGAAAACTGCCTTTCAAGAAATCTCAGGCAGCTACAAGCCGAATTCGCCTGTCTCTTTTGTGAAACTGCTTACAAGCAATCACAGGCTGCTACGAGCCAATTTCTCCTGGCTCTTTTCTGGCAACTGCCTTACAAGAATTTTCCGGCTACTACAAGCCGAATTTTCCTGGCTCTTTTGTGACACCTGCCTTACAAGCAATCTCAAGCTGCAGCAATATGAATTCTCCTGGCTTTCTATCCGAATTGCCTTACAAGCAATCTCAGGCTACTAAGGCCGAATACGCCTGGCTCTTTTGTGACAACTGCATTACAAGCAATCACAGGCTGCCGTCAGCACAATTCTCCTGACATTTTGTGCTAATTGCCTTAAAAGCAATCCCAGACGGCTACGTGCCGATTACTAATGGGCTTTTGTGGTAACTGCCTTACAAGCAATCTCAGGCTGCTACAAGACGAATTTTCCTGGTTCTATTGTGATAACTGCTTTACAAGCAATCTCAGGCTGCAGCAATCCCAATTCTCTTGGGGTTTTTTTGCCAATTGCCTTAGAAGCAATCCCAGGCGGCTACGACCCGATTTCTCCTGGCTCTTTTGTGGCAACTTCCTTACTAGCATGGCAGGCTGCTACGAGCCGATTTCTCCTGGCTTATTAGTGGCACCAGGCTGAGATTTCGTGTAAGGCAATTTTCACAAAAGAGCCAAAAGAAGTCGGCTCGTAGCCGCCTGGGATTGCTTGTAAGGCAATTGGCACACAAAGCCAGGAGAATTTGGCTTGTAGCAGCCTGAGAATGCTTGTAAGGCATATGCCACAATTGAGCCAGGAGAAATCGGCTCGTAACAGCCTGGGATTACAAGCAATCTCAGGCTGCCACTAGTCCAATTCTCCTGACTTTTTGTGCCAATTGCCTTACAAGAGATCCCAGGCTGCTACATGCCGATTCCTCGTGGCTCATTTGTGGCATCTGCCTTACAAGCATTCTCAGGCTGCTATAAGCCCAATTCTCCTGGCTTTTTGTGCCAATTGTCTTACAAGCCATCCCAGGCGGCTACGAGACGATTTCTCCTGCCTCTTTTGCAGCAACTGCCTTACAAGCAATCTCAGTCTGCAACAAGCCGAATTCTCCTGGCTCTTTTGTGAAAACTGCCTTACAAGCAATGTCAGACAGCTGCGAGCCGACTTCTCTTGGCTCTTTTGTGAAAACTGCATTTCAAGCAATCTCAGGCTGCTACAAACCCACATATCTTGTCTCTTTTGTGAAAACTGCCTTACAAGCAATCTCAGCCTGCTACAAGCCGAATACGCCTGGCTCTTTTGTGAAACTGCCTTGCAATCAAACTGAGGCCGCTACAAATCGACATTTCCTTGCTCTTTTGTGACAACTGCCTTACAAGCAATCTCAGGCTGGATCCAGCCATATACTTTTTGTGTCAATTGCTTTCAAAGCAATCCCAGGCGGCCACGTGCCGATTTCTCCTGGCTCTTTTGTGGTATCTGCCTTACAAGCAATCTCAGGCTGCTACAAGCCGAATTCTCCTGTCTCTTTTTTTGAAAACTGCCTTACAAGCAATCTCAGCCTGTTACAAGCCGAATACGCCTGGCTCTTTTGTGAAACTGCCTTACAAGCAATCTCAGGCCGCTACAAATCGACATATCCTGGCTCTTTTTTGACAACTGCGTTACAAGCAATCTCAGGCTGCCGCTAGTCCAATTCTCCTGACTTTTGTGCCAATTGCCTTACAAGCAATCCCAGGCTGCTACGAAGCGATTTCTCGTGGCTCATTTTTGGCATCTGCCTTACAAGCATTCTCAGGCTGCAGCAATATGAATTCTCCTGGCTTTTTGTGCGAATTGCCTTACAAGCACTCCAAAGGGGCTACGAGCCGATTTCTCCTGGCCCTCTTGTGGCAACTGCCTTACAAGAAATCTCAGGCTGCTACAAGCCGAATTCTCCTGGCGCTTTTGTGACAACTGCCTTACAAGCAATGTCAGGCTGATACGAGCCGACTTCTCTTGGCACTTTTGTGAAAACTGCCTTACAATTAATATCAGGCCGCTACAAATCGACATATACTGTCTCTTTTGTGACAACTGCCTTACAAGCAATCTCAGGCTTCCGCCAGGACAGTACTCCTGACTTTTTGTGCCAATTGCCTTAAAAGCAATCGCAGTCGGCTACGTGCCAATTTCTACTGGCTCTTTTGTGGTAACTGCCTTACAAGCAATCTCAGGCTGCTACAATCCGAATACGCCTGGCTCTTTTGTGACAACTGCCTTACAAGCAATCTCTGGATGCCGCAGGGCAGTTCTCCTGACTTTTTGTGCCAATTGCCTTAAAAGCAATCCCAGGCGGCTACGTGCCGATATCTCCTGGCTCTTTTGTGGTAATTGCCTTACAAGCAATCTCAGGCTGCTATAAGCCAAATTCTCCTGGTTCTATTGTGACAACTGCCTTAAAAGCAATCTCCGTCTACAGCAATCCCAATTCCCCTGGCTTTTTGTGCCAATTGCCTTACAAGCAATCCCAGGCGTATACGAGCCGACTTCTCTTGTCTCTTTTGTAAAAACTGCCTTAAAAAAAATCTCAGATTGCTACAAAACGACATCTCCTGTCTCTTTTTTTAAAAACTGCCTTAGAAGCCGAATACGCCTGGCTCTTTTGTGAAACTGCCTTACAAGCAATCTCAGGCTGCTACAAATCGACATCTCCTGCCTCTTTTGTGAAACTGCCTTACAAGCAATCTCAGGCATCCGGTAGTCCAATTCTCCTGATTTTTTATGCCAATTGCCATACAAGCAATCCCAGGCTGATACGAACCGATTTCTCATGGCTCATTTGTGGCATCTGCTTTACAAGCATTCTCAGGCTACAGCAATATGAATTCTCCTGGCATTTTGTGCGAATTGCCTTACAAGCAATCCCAGGCGGCTACGAGCCGATTTCTTCTGGCTCTTTTGTGACAACTGCCTTACAAGAAATCTCAGGCTGCTACCAGTTGGTTTCTCCTTGCGCGTTTGTGACAACTGCCTTACAAGCAATGTCAGGCTGCTACGAGCCGACTTCTCTTGGCTCTTTTGTGAAAACTGCCTTACAAGTAATATCAGGCTGCTACAAAACGACATCTCCTGCCTCTTTTGTGAAACTGCCTTACAAGCAATCTCAGGCCGCTACAACCCGAATACGCCTGGCAATTTTGTGAAACTGCCTTGCAAGCAATCTCAGGCTGCTACAAATCGACATCTCCTTTCTCTTTTGTGACAACTGCCTTACAAGCAATCTCAGGCTGCCGCCAGCACTATTCTCCTGACTTTTTGTGCCAATTGCCTTAAAAGCAATCCCAGGCGGCTACGTGCCAATTTCTCCTGGTTCTTTTGTGGTAACTGCCTTACAAGCAATCCCAGGCTGCTACAAGGCGAAATCTCCTGGCTCTATTGTGACAACTGCCTTACTAGCAATCTCGGGCTGCCGCTAGTCCAATTCTCCTGACTTTTTGTTATAATTATCTTACAAGCAATCCCAGGCTGCTACGAACCGATTTCCCCTGGCTCATTTCTGTCATCTGCCTTACAAGAATTCTCAGGCTGCAGCAATATGAATTCTCCTGGCTTTTTGTGCGAATTACCTTACAAGCAATCCCAGGCGTCTACGAGCCGATTTCTCCTGGCTTTTTTGTGGCAACAGCCTTACAAGAAATCTCAGGCTGCTAAAAGCCAAATTCTCCTGGCACTTTGGTGACAACTGTCTTACAAGCATTGTCAGTCTGCTACGAGCAAACTTCTCTTGGCCCTATTGTGAAACTGCCTTACAAGCAATCTCAGGCCGCTACAAGCCGAATACGCCTGGCTCGTTTGTGAGACTGCCTTGCAAGAAATCTCAGGCCGCTACAAATCGACATCTCCTGTCTCTTTTGTGACAACTGTCTTGCAAGCAATCTCAGGCTGACGCCAGGACAATTTTCCTGACTTTTTGTGCCAATTGCCTTAAAGCAATCCCAGGCGGCTACGTGCCGATTTCTCCTGGCTCTTTTGTTGGAACTGCCTTGCAAGCAATCTCAGGCTGCTACAAGCCGAATTCTCCTGGCTCTATTGTGATAACGGTCTTACAAGCAATCTCAGGCTGCAGCAAATCCAATTCTTCTGGCTCATTTGTGGCAACTGACTTACAAGCAATCTCACGCTGATACAAAACGACATCTACAGTCTCTTTTTTTAAAAACTGCCTTACAAGCCGAATACGCCTGGCTCTTTTGTGAAAATGCTTTACAAGGAATCTCAGGCCGCTATAAATCGACATATCCTGGCTCTTTTGGAGACTAGTGCCATACAAGCAATCTCAGGCTGCCGCTAGTCCAATTCTCCTGACTTTTCGTTATAATCGCCTTACAAGCAATCCCAGGTTGCTACGAACCGATTTCCCCTGGCTCATCTGTGGCATCTGCCTTACAAGCATTCTCAGGCTACAGCATTATGAATTCTCCTGGCTTTTTGTGCGAATTGCATTACAAGCAATCCCAGGCGGCGACGAGACGATTTCTCCTGGCTCTTTTGTGGCAACTGCCTTACTAGAAATCTCAGGCCGCTAAAAGCCGACTTCTCCTGTCTCTTTTGTGACAACTGCCTTACAATCAATCTCAGGCCGCTACAATACGAATACGCCTGGCTCTTTTGTGAGAACTGCCTTGCAAGCAATCTCATGCCGCTACAAATCGACATCTTCTGTCTCTTTTTTGACAACTGCCTTACAAGCAATCTCAGGCTCCTGCAAGCCGAATTCTCCTGGCTCTTTTGTGCAAATTGATTTACAAGCAATCCCAGGCGTCTACGAGCCGACGTCACTTGGCTCTTTTGTGAAAACTGCCTTCAAAGCAATCTCAGGCTGCTACAAAAGGACATCTCCTGTCTCTTTTTTTCAAAACTGACTTACAAGCAATCTCAGCCTGCTACAAGCCGAATACGCCTGGCTCTTGGGTGAAACCCCACCCAGAAGACAGTCCCAGAAAGACCCACGCAGACGACCCCCAGTCCCAGAAAGTCCAACGCAGATGACCCCCCACCCAGGAGACAGTCCCATATATCCCACGCAGACGACCCTCCCACCCAGGAGACAGTAAGAGAAAGTCCCAGGCAGACGACCCCCAGTCCAAGAAAGTCCCACGCAGACGACCTCCCACCCAGGAGACAGACCCAGAAAGTCCCACGCAGATGACCCCTCACCCAGGAGACAAACTCAGAAAGTCCCCCGCAGACGACCTTCAGTCCCAGAAAGTTCAACGCAGACGACCCCCCCACCCAGGAGACAGCCCCAAAAAGTCCCAAGCAGACGACCCCCAGTCCCAGAGCGTCCCACGCAGACGAACCCTAGTCCCAGAAAATCCCACGCAGACGACCCCCAGTCACAGAAAGTCCCACGCAGACGACCCCCAGTCCCAGAAAGTCCCACGCAGATGATACCCTACCAAGGAGACACTCCCAGAAAGTCCCACGCAGACGACCCCCAGTCCCAGAAAAAAACACGCAGATGATCCCCACCCAGGAGACAGTGAAAGAAAGTCCCACTCAGACGACCCGCCACCCAGGAGACGGTCCCAGAAAGTCCCAAACAGTCGACCTCACACCCAGGAAACAGTCCCAGAAAGTCCCACGCAGACGACCCCCAGTCCCAGAAAGTCCCAGACAGACGACCCCCAAGCCAGGAGACAGTCCCAGAAAGTCCCACGCAGACGACCCACAGGCCCAGAAAGTCCCACGCAGACCAACCCCAACCCAGGAGACAGTCCCAGAAAGACCCACGCTGACGAACCCCAGTCCCAGAAAGTCCCACGCAGACGACCCCCCACCCAGGAGACAGTCCCAGAAAGTCCCACGCAGACGAGCCCCCACCCAGGAGACAGTCCCGGAAAGTCCCACGCAGACGATCCCCAGTCCCAGAAAGTCCCATGAAGAGGACGCCCACCCAGGAGACAGTCCCAGATATCCCATGCTGACGACACCCCAACCAGGAGACAGTCCCAGAAAGTCCCACGCAGACGACCCCCCACCCAGGAGACAGTCCCAGAAAGTCCCACGCAGACGAGCCCCAACCCAGGAGACAGTCCCGGAAAGTTCAACGCCGACGACCCCCAGTCCCAGAAAGAGCCACGCAGACGACCCCAGTCCCAGAAAGTCCGACGCAGACGACCCCCAGTCCCAGAAAGTCCCACGCAGACGACACACTACAAAGGAGACCGTCCCAGAAAGTCCCACGCAGACGACCCCCAGTCCCAGAAAGTCCCACGCAGACGATCCCCACCCAGGAGAGGGTCCATGAAATTCCCACGCAGACGACCCACAGTCCCTGAAAGTCCCACGCAGACGACCCCGCACCGAGGAGACAGTCCCAGAAAGACCCAGGCAGACGACCCCCACTACCAGAAAGTCCCACGCAGACGACCCCCACTACCAGAAAGTTCCACGCAGACGGCCCCCAGTCCCAGAAAGTCCCACGCAGACGACCCCCAGTCCCATAAAGTCCCACGCAGACGACCCCCCCACCCAGGAGACAGTCCCAGAAAGTCCCACGCAGACGACCCCCAGTCCCAGAAAGTCCCACGCAGACGACCCCCAGTCCCAGAAAGTCCCACGTAGACGACCCCTAGTCCCAGAAAGTCCCACGCAGACGACACCCTACAAAGGAGACAGTCCCAGTAATTCCCACGCAGACGACCCCCAGTCCCAGAAAAACCCACGCAGACGATCCCCACCCAGGAGACTGTCGCAGAAAGTCCCACGCAGACGACCCGCCACCCAGGAGAGCGTCCCAGAAATTCTCACGCAGACGACCCAGAGTCCCAGAAAGTCCCGCGCAGACGACCCCCCACCGAGGAGACAGTCCCAGAAAGTCCCACGCAGACGACCCCCACTACCAGAAAGTCCCACGCAGACGACCCCCACTACCAGAATGTTCCACACAGAGGGCCCCCAGTCCCAGAAAGTCCAACGCAGACGAATCCCAGTCCCAGAAAGTCCCACGCAGACGACCCCCCACCAAATAGACAGTCCAAGAAAGTCCCACGCAGACGACCCCCACTCCAAGAAAGTCCCAAGCAGACGACCCCCAGTCAGAGAAAGTCCCACGCATACGACCCCATGCCCAGGAGACTGTCTCAGAAAGTCCCACGCAGACGACCCCCAGTCCCAGAAAGTCCCACACAGACGACCCCCCTTCCAGGAGACAGTTCCAGAAAGTCCAACGCAGACGACTCCCAATCCCAGAAAGTCCCAAGCAGACGACCCCCAGTCACAGAAAGTCCCACGCTGACGACCGCCCACCCAGGAGACAGTCCCAGAAAGTCCAACGCAGACGACACCCACTCCCAGAAAGTCCCACGAAGACGACCCCTAGTCCCAGAAATTCCCACGCAGACGACCCCCCAGACAGAAGACAATCCCAGAAAGTCCCACGCAGACGAACCCCAGTCCCAGCAAGTCCCACGCAGACGACCCCCCAACAAGTAGACAGTCCCAGAAAGTCCCACCCAGACGACCCACAGTCCCAGAAAGTCCCACGCAGACGAACCCAGTCCCAGAAAGTCCAACGCAGACGTCACCCTACCAAGGAGACAGTCCAAGAAAGTCACAAGCAGACGACCCCCAGTCCCAGAAAAACCCACGCAGACGATCCCCACCCAGCAGACTGTCACAGAAAGTCCGACGCAGACGACCCGCCACCCAGGAGAGGTTCCCAGAAATTCCCACGGAGACGACCCACAGTCCAAGAAACTCCCACGCTGACGACCCCCCACCCAGCAGACAGTCCCAGAAAGTCCTGCGCAGACGACCCCCAGTCCCAGAAAGTCTAACGAAAACGCCCCAACCAGGAGACCGTCCCGGAAAGTCCCACGCAGACGAGCCCCGTCCCAGAAAGTCCCACGCAGACGACACCCTACCAAGGAGACAGTCCCAGAAATTCCCACGCAGACGACCCCCACTCCAAGAAAAACCCACGCAGACGATCCCCACCCAGGAGACAGTCCCAGAAAGTCCCACGCAGACGACCCCCAGTCCCAGGATGTCCCATGCAGAAGACACCCACCCAGGAGACAGTCCCAGAAAGTCCCACGCAGAAGAGCCCACACCCAGGAGACAGTCTCAGAAAGTCCCACGCAGACGACACCCAGTCCCAGAAAGTCCCACGCAGACGACCCCCAGTCCCAGAAATTCCCACGCCGACGACCCCACACCCAGGAGACAGTCCCAGAAAGTCCCACGCAGACGACCCACAGTCCCAGAAAGTCCCAAGCAGACGACCCCCAGTCCCAGAAAGTCCCATGCAGACGACACCCCACCAAGGAGACAGACACAGATATCCCACGCCGACGACCCCACACCCAGGAGACAGTCCCAGAAAGTCCCACGCAGACGACCCACAGTCCCAGAAAGTCCGACGCAGACGACCCCCAATCCAAGAAAGTCCCACGCAGACGACCCCCAGTCACAGAAATTCCCACGCAGACGACCACCCCACCCAGGAGACAGTCCCAGAAAGTCCGACGCCGACTACCCCCAGTCCCAGAAAGTCCAACGCAGAAGACCCCCAGTCCCAGAAAGTCCCACCCAGACGACCCACAATCCCAGAAAGTCTCACGCAGACGACCCCGAAACCATGGAGACAGACCCAGATATCCGACGCAGACGACCCCCCACCGAGGAGACAATCCCATAAAGTCCCACGCAGACGAACCCCAGTCCCAGAAAGTCCCATGCAGACGACCCCCCACCCAGGTGACAGACCAAGATATCCCACGCAGACGACCCCCAGTCACAGAAAGTCCGACGCAGAAGAACACCCACCCAGGAGACAGTCCCATAAAGTCCCACGCAAACGAGCCCCCACCCCGGAGACAGTCCCAGAAAGTCCAATGCAGACGACCCCCCTCCAAGAAAGTCCCACGCAGACGACCCCCCAGACAGGAGACAGTCGCAGCAAGTCCCACGCAGACGACCCCCAGTCCCAGAAAATACCACGAAGACGAACACCCACCAAGGAGACAGTCCCAGAATGTCCCACGCAGACGAGCCCCAACCCAGGAGACAGTACAAAAAAATCCCACGCAGACGACACCCCATCAAGGAGAGAGTCCCAGAAATCCCACGCAGACGACCCCCAGTCCCAGAAAGTCCCACGCAGACGAACCACACCCAGCAGTCAGTCCCAGAAAGTCCCACGAAGACGACACCCAGTCCCAGCATGTCCCACGAAGACGACCCCCCCCCCGCCCAGGAGACAGTCCCAGAAAGTCCCACGGAGACTACCCCCAGTCCCAGAAAGTCCAACGAAGACGCCCCCAGTCCCAGAATGTCCCACACAGACGACCCCCAGTCCCAGAATGTCCCACGCAGACGACACCCCACCAAGGAGACAGTCCGAGAAAGACCCACGGAGACGACCCCCAGTCCCAGAAAGTCCCACGCAGACGACCCCCACCCAGGAGACAGTCCCAGAAAGTCCCACGTAGACGACCCCCAGTCCCAGAAAGTCCCACGCAGACGAGCCCCATTCCCAGAAAATCCCAAGCAGACGACCCCACACCAAGGAGCCAGTCCCAGAAAGTCCCACGCAGACGACCCCCACCGAAAAGACAGTCCCAGAAAGTCCCACGCAGACGACCCCCAGTCCCAGAAAGTCCCACGCAGACGACCCCCAGTCCTACAAAGTCCCACGCAGAAGACACCGCACCCAGGAGACTGTCCCAGAAAGACACACGCAGACGACCCGCAGTCCCAGAAAGTCCCACGCAGACGAGTCCCCACCCAGGAAACAGTCCCAGAAAGTCCCACGCATAAGACCCCCCAACCAGGAGAAAGTCCCAGAAAGACCGACGCAGACGACCCCCAGTCCCAGAAAGTCCCACGCAGACGACACCCAGCCCCACAAAGTCCCACGCAGACGACACCGCACCCAGGAGACTGTCCCACAAAGACCCACGCAGACGAACCCCAGTCCCAGAAAGTCTCATGCAGACGACACTCCACCCAGGAGACAGTCCTAGATATAACACGCAGACGACCCCCCACCCAGGAGACATTCAGAGAAAGTCCCACGCAGACGACCCCCAGTCCAAGAATGTCACACGAAGACGACACCCAGACAGGAGAGTGTCCCAGCAAGTTTCACGCAGACGACCCCCAGTCCCAGAAAATCCCACTCAGACGACCACCCACCCAGGAGACAGTCACAGAAAGTCCCACACAGACGACCTCCCACCAAGGAGACAGTCCTAGAAAGTCCAACGCAGACGACCCCCAGTCCCAGAAGGTCCAACTCAGACGACCCCCAGTCCCAGAATGTCCCATGCAGACGACACCCAGTCCAAGAAAGTCCCACGCAGTGGACCCCCCACCCAGGAGACAGTGCCAGAAATTCCCACGCAGACGACCACCCACCCAGGAGACAGTCCCAGAAAGACCCACGCAGAAGACCCCTAGTCCCAGAAAGTCCCACGCAGACGACCCCCAGTCCCAGAAAGTCCCATGCAGACAATCCCGCCACCATGGAGACAGTCCAAGAAAGACCGACGCAGACGACCCCCAGTCCCAGAATGTCCCATGCAGACGACCACCCACCCAGAAGACAGTCCCAGAATGACCCACGCAGAAGCCCCCCTTTCTCAGAAAGTCCCACGCAGACGACTCCCCACCCAGGAGAAAGTCCCAGAAAGTCCCACGCAGACAACCCCCCCACGATGGAGACAGTCCAAGAAAGACCGACGCAGACTACCCACAGTCCCAGAAAGTCCCATGCAGACAAACCCCCACCGAGGAGACAGTCCAAGAAAGTCACAAGCAGACGACCCCCAGTCCCAGAAAAACCCACGCAGAAGATCCCCACCCAGCAGACTGTCACAGAAAGTCCGACGCAGACGACCCGCCACCCAGGAGAGGTTCCCAGAAATTCCCACGGAGACGACCCACAGTCCAAGAAACTCCCACGCTGACGACCCCCCACCCAGCAGACAGTCCCAGAAAGTCCTGCGCAGACGACCCCCAGTCCCAGAAAGTCTAACGAAAACGCCCCAACCAGGAGACCGTCCCGGAAAGTCCCACGCAGACGAGCCCCGTCCCAGAAAGTCCCACGCAGACGACACCCTACCAAGGAGACAGTCCCAGAAATTCCCACGCAGACGACCCCCACTCCAAGAAAAACCCACGCAGACGATCCCCACCCAGGAGACAGTCCCAGAAAGTCCCACGCAGACGACCCCCAGTCCCAGGATGTCCCATGCAGAAGACACCCACCCAGGAGACAGTCCCAGAAAGTCCCACGCAGAAGAGCCCACACCCAGGAGACAGTCTCAGAAAGTCCCACGCAGACGACTCCCAGTCCCAGAAAGTCCCACGCAGACGACCCCCAGTCCCAGAAATTCCCACGCTGACGACCCCACACCCAGGAGACAGTCCCAGAAAGTCCCACGCAGACGACCCACAGTCCCAGAAAGTCCCAAGCAGACGACCCCCAGTCCCAGAAAGTCCCATGCAGACGACACCCCACCAAGGAGACAGACACAGATATCCCACGCCGACGACCCCACACCCAGGAGACAGTCCCAGAAAGTCCCACGCAGACGACCCACAGTCCCAGAAAGTCCGACGCAGACGACCCCCAATCCAAGAAAGTCCCACGCAGACGACACCCAGACAGGAGACAGTCCCAGCAAGTCCCACGCAGACGACCCCCAGTCACAGAAATTCCCACGCAGACGACCACCCCACCCAGGAGACAGTCCCAGAAAGTCCGACGCCGACTACCCCCAGTCCCAGAAAGTCCAACGCAGAAGACCCCCAGTCCCAGAAAGTCCCACCCAGACGACCCACAATCCCAGAAAGTCTCACGCAGACGACCCCGAAACCATGGAGACAGACCCAGATATCCGACGCAGACGACCCCCCACCGAGGAGACAATCCCAGAAAGTCCCACGCAGACGACCCCCAGTCCCAGAAAGTCCCATGCAGACGACCCCCCACCCAGGTGACAGACCAAGATATCCCACGCAGACGACCCCCAGTCACAGAAAGTCCGACGCAGAAGAACACCCACCCAGGAGACAGTCCCATAAAGTCCCACGCAAACGAGCCCCCACCCCGGAGACAGTCCCAGAAAGTCCAATGCAGACGACCCCCCTCCAAGAAAGTCCCACGCAGACGACCCCCCAGACAGGAGACAGTCGCAGCAAGTCCCACGCAGACGACCCCCAGTCCCAGAAAATACCACGAAGACGAACACCCACCAAGGAGACAGTCCCAGAATGTCCCACGCAGACGAGCCCCAACCCAGGAGACAGTACAAAAAAATCCCACGCAGACGACACCCCATCAAGGAGAGAGTCCCAGAAATCCCACGCAGACGACCCCCAGTCCCAGAAAGTCCCACGCAGACGAACCACACCCAGCAGTCAGTCCCAGAAAGTCCCACGAAGACGACACCCAGTCCCAGCATGTCCCACGAAGACGACCCCCCCCCCCCGCCCAGGAGACAGTCCCAGAAAGTCCCACGGAGACGCCCCCAGTCCCAGAATGTCCCACACAGACGACCCCCAGTCCCAGAATGTCCCACGCAGACGACACCCCACCAAGGAGACAGTCCGAGAAAGACCCACGGAGACGACCCCCAGTCCCAGAAAGTCCCACGCAGACGACCCCCACCCAGGAGACAGTCCCAGAAAGTCCCACGTAGACGACCCCCAGTCCCAGAAAGTCCCACGCAGACGAGCCCCATTCCCAGAAAATCCCAAGCAGACGACCCCACACCAAGGAGCCAGTCCCAGAAAGTCCCACGCAGACGACCCCCACCCAAAAGACAGTCCCAGAAAGTCCCACGCAGACGACCCCCAGTCCCAGAAAGTCCCACGCAGACGACCCCCAGTCCTACAAAGTCCCACGCAGAAGACACCGCACCCAGGAGACTGTCCCAGAAAGACACACGCAGACGACCCGCAGTCCCAGAAAGTCCCACGCAGACGAGTCCCCACCCAGGAAACAGTCCCAGAAAGTCCCACGCATAAGACCCCCCAACCAGGAGAAAGTCCCAGAAAGACCGACGCAGACGACCCCCAGTCCCAGAAAGTCCCACGCAGACGACACCCAGCCCCACAAAGTCCCACGCAGACGACACCGCACCCAGGAGACTGTCCCACAAAGACCCACGCAGACGAACCCCAGTCTCAGAAAGTCTCATGCAGACGACACTCCACCCAGGAGACAGTCCTAGATATAACATGCAGACGACCCCCCACCCAGGAGACATTCCCAGAAAGTCCCACGCAGACGACCCCCAGTCCAAGAATGTCACACGAAGACGACACCCAGACAGGAGAATGTCCCAGCAAGTTTCACGCAGACGACCCCCAGTCCCAGAAAATCCCACTCAGACGACCACCCACCCAGGAGACAGTCACAGAAAGTCCCACACAGACGACCTCCCACCAAGGAGACAGTCCTAGAAAGTCCAACGCAGACGACCCCCAGTCCCAGAAAGTCCAACTCAGACGACCCCCAGTCCCAGAATGTCCCATGCAGACGACCCCCAGTCCAAGAAAGTCCCACGCAGTGGACCCCCCACCCAGGAGACAGTGCCAGAAATTCCCACGCAGACGACCACCCACCCAGGAGACAGTCCCAGAAAGACCCACGCAGAAGACCCCTAGTCCCAGAAAGTCCCACGCAGACGACCCCCAGTCCCAGAAAGTCCCATGCAGACAATCCCGCCACCATGGAGACAGTCCAAGAAAGACCGACGCAGACGACCCCCAGTCCCAGAATGTCCCATGCAGACGACCACCCACCCAGGAGACAGTCCCAGAAAGACCCACGCAGAAGCCCCCCTTTCTCAGAAAGTCCCACGCAGACGACTCCCCACCCAGGAGAAAGTCCCAGAAAGTCCCACGCAGACAACCCCCCCACCATGGAGACAGTCCAAGAAAGACCGACGCAGACTACCCACAGTCCCAGAAAGTCCCATGCAGACAAACCCCCACCGAGGAGACAGTCCAAGAAAGTCACAAGCAGACGACCCCCAGTCCCAGAAAGACCCACGCATAAGACACCCACCCAGGAGACAGTCCCAGAATGTCCAACGCAGACGACGCCCTGTACCAGGATGTTCCAAGCAGACGACCCCCCACCCAGGAGACAGTCCCAGAAAGTCCCACGCAGACGACACCCAGTCCCAGAAAGTCCCACGCAGACGACCCCCAGTCCCAAAAAGTCCCACACCGACGACCACCCAGTCAAGAGACAGTCCAAGAAAGTCCCACGCAGACGACCCCCAGTCCCAGAAATACCCACGCAGACGACCCCCCACCCAGGTGTCAGTACCAGAAAGTCCCAGGCAGACGACCGCCACTCCCAGAATGTCCCACGCAGACGGCCCCCAGGCCCAAAAAGTCCCACCCAGACGAAGCACAATCCCAGAAAATCTCACACAGACAACCCCCCACCATGGAGACAGTTCCAGATATCCCACGAAGACGACCCCCCACCCAGGAGACAGTCCCAGCTAGTCCCACGCAGACGACGCCCCACCCAGGAGACAGTCCCAGAAAGTCCAACGCAGACGACCCCACACCCAGGTGACACACCCAGAAAGTCCCACGCAGACGACCCCCAGTCCCAGAAAGTCCCACGCAGACCAACACCCACCTAGGAGACAGTCCCAGAAAGTCCCACGCAAACGACGCCCCATCCAGGAGACTGTCCCAGAAAGTCCAACGCAGTCGAGCCCCATTCCCAGAAAGTC
Organism: Acanthosepion esculentum; assembly: GCA_964036315.1. Classification (NCBI taxonomy): domain Eukaryota; kingdom Metazoa; phylum Mollusca; class Cephalopoda; order Sepiida; family Sepiidae; genus Acanthosepion; species Acanthosepion esculentum. The sequence goes on from OZ038514.1 coordinate 70,069,224, forward strand.
CCACGCAGACGACCCCACACCCAGGAACCAGTCCCAGAAAGTCCCAATAAGACGACCCCCCACCCAGTCCCAGAAAAATCCCACGCAGACGACCCCCAGTCCCAAAAAGTCCCACGCAGACGACACCGCACGCAGGAGACTGTCCCAGAAAGACCCACGCAGACGACCCCCAGTCCCAGAAAGTCCCATGCAGACGACACCCCACCCAGGAGACAGTCCTAGATATCCCACGCAGACGACCTCCCACGCAGGAGACAGTCCCAGAAAGTCCCACGAAGACGAGACCCACCCAGGAGACAGTCCCAGAAAGTCCCACGCAGACGACCCCCAGTCCAAGAAAGTCCCACGCAGACGACCCCCAGACAGGAGAGTGTCCAAGCAAGTCCCGCGCAGACGACCCCCAGTCCCAGAAAATCACACGCAGACGAACACCCCCCCAGGAGACAGTCCCAGAAAGTCCCACGCAGACGAGCCCCCACCCAGGAAACAGTCCCAGAAAGTCCCACGCAGACGACACCCCACCCAGTAGACAGTCCCAGAAAGTCCCACGCAGACGATCCCCAGTCCCAGAAAGTCCTACGCAGACGACCCCCACACAGGAGACAATCCCAGAAAGTCCCACGCAGACGAAACTCAGTCCCTGAAAGTCCCACGCCTAAGACCCCCCACGCTGGAGACATTCCCAGAAAGTCCCACGCAGACGAACCCCACCCAGGAGACAATCCCAGAAAGTCCAACGCAGACGACCCCCAGTCCCAAAATGTCCCTAGAAGACGACCCCCAGTCCTACAAAGTCCTACGCAGACGATCCCCCCCCACCCGGGAGACAGTCCCAGAATGTCCCACGCAGACGACCGTCCACCCATGAGACAGTCCCAGAAAGTCCCACAGAGACGACACACAGTCATAAAAAGTCCCACGCAGACGACCCCCAGTCCCAGAAAGTCCCACGCAGACGACCCCCAGTCCCAGAAAGTCCCACGCAGAAGACCCCCAGTCCCAGAAAGTCCCACGCAGACGACCCCAGTCCCAGAAACTCCCACGCAGAGGACCCTCCACCCAGGAAACAGTGCCAGAACGTCCCACGCAGACGACCCCCCACCCAGGAGACAGTCCCAGAACGTCCCACGCAGACGACCCCCCACCCAGGAGACAGTCCCAGAAAGACCCACGCAGACGACCCCCTGTCTCAGAAAGTCCCACGCAGACGACTCCCCACCCAGGAGACAGTCCAAGAAATTCCCACGCAGACGACGCCTAGTCCCAGAAAGTCCCACGCAGACGACCCCCAGTCCCAGAAAGTCCCACGCAGAAGACCCCCAGTCCCAGAGAGTCCAACGCAGACGACCCCAGTCCCAGAGAGTCCCACGCAGAGGACCCCCTACCCAGGAGACCGTCCCAGAACGTCCCACGCATACGACCCCCCACCCACGAGACAGTCCCAGAACGTCCCACGCAGACGACCCCCCACCCAGGAGACAGTCCAAGAAAGACCCACGCAGACGACCCCCTGTCTCAGAAAGTCCCACGCAGACGACCCCACAGCTAGGAGCCAGTCCCAGAAAGTCCCAAAAAGACGACCCCCCACCCAGGAGACAGTCCCAGAAAGTCCCACGCAGACGAGCCCCAGTCCCAGAAAGTCCCACGCAGACGACCCCCCGTCCTACAAAGTCCCACGCAGAAGACACCGCACCCAGGAGACTGTCCCAGAAAGACCCACGCAGACCACCCCCAGTCCCAGAAAGTCCCACGCAGACGAGTCCCCACCCAGGAAACAGTCCCAGAAAGTCCCACGTGGACGACCCCCAGTCCCAGAATGTCCCACGCAGACGACCCGCCACCCAGGAGACAGTCCCAGAAAGTCCCACGCAGACGACACCCACGCCCAGAAAGTCCCAAGCAGAAGACCCCCCTGTCCCGGAAAGTCCCACGCAGACGAACCCCTCGTCCCAGAAAATCCCACGCAGACGACACCCCAGACAGAAGACAGTCCCAGAAAGTCCCACGCAGACGAACCCCTGTCCCAGCAAGTCCAACGAAGACGACCCCCCAACCAGGAGACATTCCTAGAAATTCCCACGCAGACGACCCCCCACCCAGGAGACAGTCCCAGAAAGTCTCACGCAGACGAGCCCCATTCCCAGAAAGTCCCACGCAGACGACCCCACATCTAGGAGCCAGTCCCAGAAAGTCCCAATAAGACGACCCCCCACCCAGGAGTCAATCCCAGAAAGTCCCAAACAGACGACCCCCAGTCCCAGAGAGTCCCAGGCAGACGACCCCCAGTCCCGCAAAGTCCAACGCAGAAGACACCGCACCCAGGTGACTGTCCCAGAAAGACCCACGCAGACGAGCCCCAGTCCCAGAAAGTCCCACGCAGACGACCCCCCATCCAGGAGACAGTCCCAGAAAGACCCACGCAGACGACCCCCTGTCTCAGAATGTCCCACGCAGACGACTCCCCACCCAGGAGACAGTCCCAGAAATTCCCACGCAGACGAGCCCTAGGCCCAGAAAGTCCCACGCAGACGACCCCCAGTCCCAGAAAGTCCCACGCAGAAGACCCCCAGTCCCAGAAAGTCCAACGCAGACGAACCCCAGTCCCAGAAAGTCCCATTCAGAGGACCCCCTACCCAGGAGACCGTCCCAGAACGTCCCACGCATACGACCCCCCACCCAGGAGACAGTCCCAGAACGTCCCACGCAGACGACCCCCCTCCCAGGAGACAGTCCAAGAAAGACCCACGCAGACGACCCCCTGTCTCAGAAATCCACGCAGACGACCCCACAGCCAGGAGCCAGTCCCAGAAAGTCCCAATAAGACGACCCCCCACCCAGGAGACAGTCCCAGAAAGTCCCACGCAGACGACCCCCAGTCCAAGAAAGTCCCACGCAGACGACCCCCAGTCCCAGAAAGTCCCACGCAGACGACCCCCAGTCCTACAAAGTCCCACGCAGAAGACACCGCACCCAGGAGACTGTCCCAGAAAGACCCACGCAGGTCACCCCCAGTCCCAGAAAATTCCACGCAGACGAGTCCCCACCCAGGAAACAGTCCCAGAAAGTCCCACGCGGACGACCCCCAGTCCCAGAATGTCCCACGCAGACGACCCGCCACCCAAGAGACAGTCCCAGAAAGTCCCACGCAGACGACCCCCACGCCCAGAAAGTCCCAAGCAGAAGACCGCCTGTCCCTGAAAGTCCTACGCAGACAAGCCCCTCGTCCCAGAAAATCCCACGCAGACGACACCCCAGACAGAAGACAGTCCCAGAAAGTCCCACGCAGACGAACCCCAGTCCCAGCAAGTCCAACGAAGACGACCCACCAACCAGGAGACATTCCCAGAAAGTCCCACGCAGACGACCCCCCACCCAGGAGACAGTCCCAGAAAGTCTCACGCAGACGAGCCCCATTCCCAGAAAGTCACACGTAGACGACCCCACACCTAGGAGCCAGTCCCAGAAAGTCCCAATAAGACGACCCCCACCCAGGAGACAATCCCAGAAAGTCCCAAGCAGACGACCCCCTGTCCCAGAAAGTCCCAGGCAGACGACCCCCAGTCCCGCAAAGTCCCACGCAGACGACACCGCACCCAGGAGACTGTCCCAGAAAGACCCACGCAGACGACCCACAGTCCCAGAAAGTCCCATGCAGACGACACCCCACCCAGGAGACAGTCCTAGATATCCCACGCAGACGACCCCCCACCCAGTAGACAGTCCCAGAAATTCCCACGCAGACGACCCCCAGTCCAAGAAAGTCCCACGCAGACGACTCCCAGACAGGAGAGTGTCCCAGCAAGTCCCACGCAGACGATCCCCAGTCCCAGAAAATCCCACGCAGACGAACACCCACCCAGGAGAGAGTCCCAGAAAGTCCCACGCAGACGACCCACCACCCAGGAAACAGTCCCAGGAGACAGTCCCAGAAAGTCCCACGCAGACGATCCCCAGTCCCAGAAAGTCCCACGCAGACGACCCCCACCCAGGAGACACTCCCAGAAAGATCCACGCAGACGAACCCCAGTCCCAGAAAGTCCAACGCAGACGACCCCCCACCCAGGAGACAGTCCCCGAAAATCCCACGCAGACTACCCCCCACTCAGTAGAGAGTCCAAGAAAGACCCACGGAGACGACCCCGCGTCCTAAAAAGTCCCATGCAGACGACCCCCCACCCAGGAGAGAGTCCCAGAAAGTCCTACGCGGACGACCCCAGTCCCAGAATGTCCCACGCAGACGACCCCCAGTCCCAGAAAGTCCCATGCAGACGAACCCCAGTCCCAGAAAGTCCCACGCAGAGGACCCCCCACCCAGGAAACCGTTCCAGAAAGTCCCACGCAGACGAACCCCCACCCAGGAGACATTCCCAGAAAGACCCAAGCAGACGACCCCCAGTACCAGAAAGTCCCATGCAGACGACAGCCCAGAAAGGTGACAGTCCCAGAAAGTCCCACGCAGACGAACACCAGTCCCAGAAAGTCCCATGCAGACGACCCCCCATCCAGGAGACAGTCGAACAAAGTCCCATGCAGACGACCCCCAGTCCCAGAAAATCCCATGCAGACGACCCCCCACCCAGGAGACAGTCATAGAAAGTCCTACGTAGACGACAGACAGTCCCAGAAATTCCCACGCAGACGACCCCCCACCCAGGAGAGAGTCCCAGAAAGTCTCACGCAGTCGACCCCCAGGCCAAGAATGTCCCACGCAGACGACCCCCCGACCCAGTAGACAGTCCCAGAAAGTCCCACGCAGACGACCCCCAGTCCAAGAAAGTCCCACGCAGACGACTCCCAGACAGGAGAGTGTCCCAGCAAGTCCCACGCAGACGACCCCCAGTCCCAAAAAATCCCACGCAGACGAACACCCACCCAGGAGACAGTCCCAGAAAGTCCCACGATGACGACCCCCCACCCAGGAGACAGTCCCAGAAAGTCCCACGCAGACGACCCCCAGTCCATGAAAGTCCCACGCAGACGACCCCCAGACAGGAGAGTGTCCATGCTAGTCCCACACAGACGACCCCCAGTCCCAGAAAATCTCACGCAGACGAACACCCACCCAGGAGACAGTCCCAGAAAGTCCAACGCAGACGACTCCACACACAGGAGACAGTCCCAGAAAGTCCCACGCAGACGATCCCCAGTCCCAGAAAGTCACACGCAGACGACCCCCCACCCAGGAGACAGTCCCAGAAAGTCCCACGCAGACGAACCCCAGTCCCAGAAAGTCCAACGCAGACGACCCCCCACCCAGGAGACAGTCCCCGAAAATCCCACGCAGACTACCCCCCACTCAGTAGAGAGTCCAAGAAAGACCCACGGAGACGACCCCGCGTCCTAAAAAGTCCCATGCAGACGACCCCCCACCCAGGAGAGAGTCCCAGAAAGTCCTACGCGGACGACCCCAGTCCCAGAATGTCCCACGCAGACGACCCCCAGTCCCAGAAAGTCCCATGCAGACGAACCCCAGTCCCAGAAAGTCCCACGCAGAGGACCCCCCACCCAGGAAACCGTTCCAGAAAGTCCCACGCAGACGAACCCCAGTCCCAGAAAGACCCAAGCAGACGACCCCCAGTCCCAGAAAGTCCCATGCAGACGACAGCCCAGAAAGGTGACAGTCCCAGAAAGTCCCACGCAGACGAACACCAGTCCCAGAAAGTCCCATGCAGACGACCCCCCATCCAGGAGACAGTCGAACAAAGTCCCATGCAGACGACCCCCAGTCCCAGAAAATCCCATGCAGACGACCCCCCACCCAGGAGACAGTCATAGAAAGTCCTACGTAGACGACAGACAGTCCCAGAAATTCCCACGCAGACGACCCCCCACCCAGGAGAGAGTCCCAGAAAGTCTCACGCAGTCGACCCCCAGGCCAAGAATGTCCCACGCAGACGACCCCCCGACCCAGTAGACAGTCCCAGAAAGTCCCACGCAGACGACCCCCAGTCCAAGAAAGTCCCACGCAGACGACTCCCAGACAGGAGAGTGTCCCAGCAAGTCCCACGCAGACGACCCCCAGTCCCAAAAAATCCCACGCAGACGAACACCCACCCAGGAGACAGTCCCAGAAAGTCCCACGATGACGACCCCCCACCCAGGAGACAGTCCCAGAAAGTCCCACGCAGACGACCCCCAGTCCATGAAAGTCCCACGCAGACGACCCCCAGACAGGAGAGTGTCCATGCTAGTCCCACACAGACGACCCCCAGTCCCAGAAAATCTCACGCAGACGAACACCCACCCAGGAGACAGTCCCAGAAAGTCCAACGCAGACGACTCCACACACAGGAGACAGTCCCAGAAAGTCCCACGCAGACGATCCCCAGTCCCAGAAAGTCACACGCAGACGACCCCCCACCCAGGAGACAGTCCCAGAAAGTCCCACGCAGACGACTCCCAGTCCAAGAAAGTCCCACGCAGACGAACCCAGACAGGAGAGTGTCCCAGCAAGTCCCACACAGACGACCCCTCAGTACCAGAAAATCCCACGCAGACGAACACCCACCCAGCAGACAGTCCCAGAAAGTCCCACGCAGACGAGCCCCCATCCAGGAGTCAGTCCCAGAAAGTCCCACGCAGACGAACCCCAGTCCCAGAAAGTCCAACGCAGACGACACCCCACCCAGGAGACAGTCCCCGAAAATCCCACGCAGACTACCCCCACCCAAGAGAGAGTCCAAGAAAGACCCATGGAGACGACCCCGAGTACCAAAAAGTCCCATGCAGACGACCCCCCACCCAGGAGACAGTCCCAGAAAGTCCCACGCGGACGAACTCCAGTCCCAGAATGACCCACGCAGACGATCCCCAGTCCCAGAAAGTCCCACGCAGACGAATCCCAGTCCCAGAAAGTCCCACGCAGAGGAACCCCCACCCAGGAGACCGTCCCAGAAAGTCCCACGCAGACGACCCCCCACCCAGGAGACAGTCCCAGAAAGACCCAAGCAGACGACCCCCAGTCCCAGAAAGTCCCATGCAGACGACAATCCAGTCAGGTGACAGTCCCAGAAAGTCCCACGCAGACGACCCCCAGTCCCAGAAAGTCCCAAGCAGACGACCCCCCATCAAGGAGACAGTCGCAGAAATTCCCATGCAGACGACCCCCCACCCAGGAGACAGTCATAGAAAGTCCTACGTAGACGACAGACAGTCCAAGAAATTCCCACGCAGACGACCCCCCACCCAGGAGAGAGTCCCAGAAAGATTCACGCAGTCGACCCCCAGGCCCAGAATGTCCCACGCAGACGACCCCCCGACCCAGTAGACAGTCCCAGAAAGTCCCACGAAGACGACCCCCAGTCCAAGAAAGTCCCACGCAGACGACACCCAGACAAGAGAGTGTCCCAGCAAGTCCCATGAAGACGACCCCCAGTCCCAGAAATTCCCACGGACACGAACACCCACCCAGGAGACAGACCCAGAAAGTCCCACGCAGACGACCCCCCTCCCAGGAGACAGTCCCAGAAAGTCCCACGCAGACGATCCCCAGTCCCAGAAAGTCACACGCAGACGACCCCCACCCAGGAGACAGTCCCAGAAAGACCCACGCAGACGAACCCCAGTCCCAGAAAGTCCAACGCAGACGACCCCCCACCCAGGAGAGAGTCCAAGAAAGACCCAGGGAGACGACCCCGAGTCCCAAAAAGTCCCATGCAGACGACCCGCCACCCAGGAGACAATCCCAGAAAGTCCCACGCGGACGACCCCCAGTCCCAGAATGTCCACGCAGACGATTCCCAGTCCCAGAAAGTCCCACGCAGACGACCCCCAGTCCCAGAAAGTCCCACGCAGAGGACCCCCCACCCAGGAGACCGTCCCAGAAATTCCCACGCAGACGACCTCCCACCCAGGAGACAGTCCCAGAAAGACCCAAGCAGACGACCCCCAGTCCCAGAAAGTCCCATGCAGACGACAACCCAGTCAAGTGACAGTCCCAGAAAGTCCCACGCAGACGAACCCCAGTCCCAGAAAGTCCCATGCAGACGACCCCCCACCCAGGAGACAGTCCAAGATATCCCACGCAGACGACACCCCACCCAGGAGACAGTCTCAGGAAGTCCCACGCAGACGACCCCCTGTCCAAGAATGTCCCACGCAGACGACCCCCAGTCCCAGAAAGTCCCACGCAGACGACACCCAGTCCAAGAAAGTCCCACGCAGAGGACCCCCCACCCAGGAGACCGTCCCAGAAAGTCCCACGCAGACGACCCCCCACCCAGGAGACAGTCCCAGATAGACCCAAGCAGACGACCCCCAGTCCCAGAAAGTCCCATGCAGACGACAACCCAGTCAGGTGACAGTCCAAGAAAGTCCCACGCAGACGACCCCCCACCCAGGAGACAGTCCCATAAAGACCCAAGCAGACGAACCCCAGTCCCAGAAAGTCCAACGCAGACGACCCCCCACCCAGGAGAGAGTCGCAGAAAGTCCCATGCAGACGAACCCCCACCCAGGAGACAGTCATAGAAAGTCCAACGTAGACGACAGACAGTCACGGAAATACCCACGCAGACGACCGCCCACCCAGGAGAGAGTCCCAGAAAGTCTCACGCAGACGACCCCCAGGGCCAGAATATCCCACTCAGACGACCCCCCCACCCAGTAGACAGTCCCAGAAAGTCCCACGCAGACGAACCCCAGTCCAAGAAAGTCCCACGCAGACGACCCCCAGACAGGAGAGTGTCCCAGCAAGTCCCACGCAGACGACCCCCCACCCAGGAGACAGTCCCATAAAGACCCAAGCAGACGAACCCCAGTCCCAGAGAGTCCCACTCAGACGAACACCCACCCAGGAGACAGTCCCAGAAAGTCCCACGCAGACGACCCCCCACCCAGGAGACAGTCCCAGAAAGACCCACGCAGACGAACCCCAGTCCCAGATACTCCAACGCAGACGACCCCCACCCAGGAGACAGTCCCCGAAAATCCCACGCAGACTACCCCCCACCCAGGAGAGAGTCCAAGAAAGACCCACTGAGACGACCCCGAGTCCCAAAAAGTCCCATGCAGACGACCCCCCACCCAGGAGACAATCCCAGAAAGTCCCACGCGGACGACCCCCAGTCCCAGAATGTCCCACGCAGACGACCCCCAGTCCCAGAAAGTCCCACGCAGACGACCCCCAGTCCCAGAAAGTCCCACGCAGAGGAACCCCACCCAGGAGACCGTTCCAGAAAGTCCCACGCAGACGACCTCCCACCCAGGAGAAAGTCCCAGAAAGACCCAAGAGGACGACCCCCAGTCCCAGAAAGTCCCATGCAGACGACAACCCAGTCAAGTGACAGTCCCAGAAAGTCCCACGCAGACGAACCCCAGTCCCAGAAAGTCCCATGCAGACGACCCCCCACCCAGGAGACAGTCCCAGAAAGACGCAAGCAGACGACCCCCAGTCCCAGAAAGTCCCATGCAGACGACAACCCAGTCAGGTGACAGTCCAAGAAAGTCCCACGCAGACGATCCCCAGTCCCAGAAAGTCCCACGCAGACGACCCCCACCCAGGAGACAGTCCCAGAAAGACGCACGCAGACGAACCCCAGTCCCAGATAGTCCAACGCAGACGACCCCCCCCAGGAGACAGTCCCCGAAAATCCCACGCAGACTACCCCCCACACAGGAGAGAGTCCAAGAAAGACCCACTGAGACGACCCCGAGTCCCAAAAAGTCCCATGCAGACGACCCCCCACCCAGGAGACAATCCCAGAAAGACCCAAGCAGACGAACCCCAGTCCCAGAAAGTCCCACGCAGACGACCCCCCACCCAGGAGAGAGTCGCAGAAAGTCCCATTCAGACGACCCCCCACCCAGGACACAGTCATAGAAAGTCCTACGTAGACGACAGACAGTAACGGAAATACCCACGCAGACGACCCCCCACCCAGGAGAGAGTCCCAGAAAGTCTCACGCAGACGACCCCCAGGGCCAGAATGTCCAACTCAGACGAACCCCCACCCAGTAGACAGTCCCAGAAAGTCCCACGCAGACGACCCCCAGTCAGAGAAAGTCCCACGCAGACGACCCCCAGTCCCAGAAAATCCAACGCAGACGAACACCCACCCAGGAGACAGTCCCAGAAAGTCCCACGCAGACGACCCCCCACCCAGGAGACAGTCCCAGAAAGTCCCACGCAGACGATCCCCAGTCCCAGAAAGTCCCACGCAGACGACCCCCACCCAGGAGACAGTCCCAGAAAGACCCACGCAGACGAACCCCAGTCCCAGATACTCCAACGCAGACGACCCCCACCCAGGAGACAGTCCCCGAAAATCCCAGGCAGACTACCCCCCACCCAGGAGAGAGTCCAAGAAAGACCCACTGAGACGACCCCGAGTCCCAAAAAGTCCCATGCAGACGACCCCCCACCCAGGAGACAATCCCAGAAAGTCCCACGCGGACGACCCCCAGTCCCAGAATGTCCCACGCAGACGACCCCCAGTCCCAGAAAGTCCCACGCAGACGACCCCCAGTCCCAGAAAGTCCCACGCAGACGACCTCCCACCCAGGAGAAAGTCCCAGAAAGACCCAAGAGGACGACCCCCAGTCCCAGAAAGTCCCATGCAGACGACAACCCAGTCAAGTGACAGTCCCAGAAAGTCCCACGCAGACGAACCCCAGTCCCATTAAGTCCCATGCAGACGACCCCCCACCCAGGAGACAGTCCAAGATATCCCACGCAGACGACACCCCACACAGGAGACAGTCTCAGGAAGTCCCACGCAGACGACGCCCAGTCCAAAAAAGTCCCACGCAGACGACCCCCCACCCAGGAGACAGTCGCAGAAAGTCCCACGCAGACGACCACCCACCCAGGAGACAGTCCCAGAAAGTACCACGCGGACGAACCCAGTCCCAGAAAGTCCAACACAGACGACCCCCAGTCCCACAAAGTCCTACGCAGACGACACCCCCACCCATGAGACAGTCCCAGAAAGTCCCATGGAGACGACCCACAGTCCCAGAACGTCCCACGCAGACGACCCCCACCCAGGAGACAATCCCAGAAAGACCCACGCAAACGAACCCCAGTCCCAGAAAGTCCAACGCAGACGACCCCCACCCAGGAGACAGTCCCCGAAAATCCCACGCAGACTACCCCCCACCCAGGAGAGAGTCCCAGAAAGACCCACGCAGACGACCCCCCACCCAGGAGACAGGCCCAGAAAGTCCCACGCAGACGATCCCCAGTCCCAGAAAGTCCCACGCAGACGACCCCCACCCAGGAGACAATCCCAGAAAGACCCACGCAAACGAACCCCAGTCCCAGAAAGTCCAACGCAGACGACCCCCACCCAGGAGACAGTCCCCGAAAATCCCACGCAGACTACCCCCCACCCAGGAGAGAGTCCAAGAAAGACCCACGGAGACGAGCCCGAGTCCCAAAAAGTCCCATACAGACGACCCCCCAATCAGGAGACAATCCCAGAAAGTCCCACGCGGACGACCCCCAGACCCAGAATGTCCCACGCAGACGACCCCCAATCCCAGAAAGTCCCACGCAGACGACTCCCAGTCCCAGAAAGTCCCACGCAGAGGACCCCCCACCCAGGAGACCGTCCCAGAAAGTCCCACGCAGACGACCCCCCACCCAGGAGACAGTCCCAAAAAGAACCAAGCAGACGACCCCCAGTCCCAGAAAGTCCCATGCAGACGACAACCCAGTCAGATGAGAGTCCAAGAAAGTCCCACGCAGACGAACCCCAGTCCCAGAAAGTCCCACGCAGACGGCCCCCACCCAGGAGACAGTCGCAGAAAGTCCCATGCAGAAGACCCCCCACCCAGGAGACAGTCATAGAAAGTCCTACGTAGACGACAGACAGTCCCAGATATTCCCACGCAGACGACCCCCCACCCAGGAGAGAGTCCAAGAAAGTCTCACGCAGACGACCCCCAGGCCCAGACAGTCCCACTCAGACGACCCCCCACCCAGTAGACAGTCCCAGAAAGTCCCACGCAGACGACCACCAGTCCAAGAAAGTCCCACGCAGACGACCCCCACCCAGGAGACATTCCCAGAAAGACCCACGCAGACGAACCCCAGTCCCAGAAAGTCCCACGCAGACGACCGCCAGACAGGAGAGAGTCGCAGCAAGTCCCACGCAGACGACCCCCAGTCCAAGAAATTCCCACGCAGACGACCCCCCACCCAGGAGACTGTCCCAGAAAGTCCCACGCAGACGATCCCCAGTCCCAGAAAGTCACACGCAGACGACCCCCACCCAGGAGAAAGTCCCAGAAAGACCCACGCTAACGAACCCCAGTCCCAGAAAGTCCAACGCAGACAACACCCCACCCAGGAGACAGTCCCCGAAAATCGCACGCAGACTACCCCCCACCCAGGAGAGAGTCCCAGAAAGACCCACGATGACGACCCCGAGTCCCAAAAAGTCCCATGCAGACGACCCCCCACCCAGGAGACAATCCCAGAAAGTCCCACGCGGACGACCCCCAGTCCCAGAATGTCCCACGCAGACGACCCCCAGTCCCAGAAAGTCCCACGCAGAGGACCCCCCACCCAGGAGACCGTCACAGAAAGTCCCACGCAGATGACCCCCCACCCAGGAGACAGTCCCAGAAAGACCCAAGCAGACGACCCCCAGTCCCAGAAAGTCCCATGCAGACGACAACCCAGTCAGGTGACAGTCCCAGAAAGTCCCACGCAGATGAACCCCAGTCCCAGAAATTCCCACGCAGACGACCCCCCACCCAGGAGACTGTCCCAGAAAGTCCCACGCAGACGATCCCCAGTCCCAGAAAGTCACACGCAGACGACCCCCACCCAGGAGAAAGTCCCAGAAAGACCCACGCTAACGAACCCCAGTCCCAGAAAGTCCAACGCAGACAACACCCCACCCAGGAGACAGTCCCCGAAAATCGCACGCAGACTACCCCCCACCCAGGAGAGAGTCCCAGAAAGACCCACGATGACGACCCCGAGTCCCAAAAAGTCCCATGCAGACGACCCCCCACCCAGGAGACAATCCCAGAAAGTCCCACGCGGACGACCCCCAGTCCCAGAATGTCCCACGCAGACGACCCCCAGTCCCAGAAAGTCCCACGCAGAGGACCCCCCACCCAGGAGACCGTCACAGAAAGTCCCACGCAGATGACCCCCCACCCAGGAGACAGTCCCAGAAAGACCCAAGCAGACGACCCCCAGTCCCAGAAAGTCCCATGCAGACGACAACCCAGTCAGGTGACAGTCCCAGAAAGTCCCACGCAGATGAACCCCAGTCCCAGAAAGTACCATGCAGACGACCCCCCACCCAGGAGACAGTCCAAGATATCTCACCCAGACGACCCCCCACCCAGGAGACAGTCACCAGAAAGTCCCACGCAGACGATCCCCAGTCCAAGAAAGTCCCACGCAGAAGACCCCCCACCCAGGAGACAGTCGCAGAAAGTCCCATGCAGACGACCCCCCACCCAGGAGACAGTCATAGAAAGTCCTACGTAGACGACAGACAGTCCCAGAAATTCCCACGCAGACGACCCCCCACCCAGGAGAATTCCAGAAAGTCTCACGCAGACGACCGCCAGGCCCAGAATGTCCCACGCATACGACCCCCCCACCAAGGAGACAGTCCCAGAAAGTCCATCGCAGACGACCCACAGTCACAGAAAGTGCCACGGAGACGAACTCCCACCCAGGAGACAGTCCCAGAAAGTCCTACGCAGATGATTCCCTGGCCCAGAAAGTCCCGCACATACGACCCCACCCAGGAGACAGTCCCAGAAAGTCCCACGCAGACGACCCCTAGTCAAGGAAAGTCCCACGAAGACGACCCCCCCAGACAGGAGACAGTCCCAGAAAGTCACAGGCAGAAGATGTCCAGTCCCAGAAACTCCCACGCAGACGACACCCACCCAGGAGACAGTACCAGAAAGTCCCACGCAGACGATCCCCAGTCCCAGAAAGTCCCACGCAGACGAGTCACAGTCCAAGAAAGTCCCACGCAGAAGACCCCCCACCAAGGAAACAGTCCCAGAAAGACACAAACAGACGACCCACAACCCAGGAAACTGTCCCAGAAAGTCCCACGCAGACGACGCACAGTCCCAGAAAGTCCCACGCAGACGACCCCCCACCGAGGACAGTCCCAGAAAGTCTTACGCAGCCGACCCCCAGTCCCAGAAAGTCCCATGCAGACGCCCCACCACCCAAGAGACAGTCCCAGAACGTCCCACGAAGACGAACCCCACCCAGAAGACAGTCCCAGAAAGTCCTACGTTGACAACCCACAGTCCCAGAAAGACCCACGCAGACGACCACCCACCAAGGTGACAGTCCCAGAAAGTCCCTCGCAGACGAGCCCCAGTCCCAGAAAGTCCCAAACAGACGACACCGCACCCAGTAGACAGTCCCTGAAAGTCCCACGCAGACGACCCCCAGTCCCAGAAAGTCCCACTCAGAGGACCCCCCAGACAGGAGACAGTCCCAGAAAGTCCCACGCAGACGACCCCCAATCCCAGAAAGTACCACGCAGACGACCCCCAGTCCCAGAAAGTTTCACGGAGAAGAGCCCCAGTCCCAGAAAGTCCCACGCAGACGACCCTCCACCCAGGAGACAGTCCCAAAAAGTCCAAAAAAGACGACCCCCCACCCAGGAGACTGTCCCAGAAAGTCCCACGAGGACGACCCCCAGTCCCAGAAAGTCCCACGCAGACGACCCCCAGTCCCACAAAGTCCTACGCAGACGACACCCCCACCCAGGAGACAGTCCAAGATATTCCCATGCAGAAGACCCCCCACCCATGAGATAGTCCCAGAAAGTCACACGGTGATGACCCACAGTCCCAGAAAGTCCCACTCAGACGACCCCCAGTCCCAGAAAGTCCCACGCAGACGACCCCCAGTTCCAGAAAGTCCCACGCAGACAACCACCCACCCAGGAGACAGTCCAAGAAAATCTCACGCAGACGAGTCACAGTCCCAGAATGACCCACGCAGACGACCCCCAGTCCCAGAGAGTCCCACGCAGACGAGTCACAGTCCCAGAAAGTCCCACGTCGACGACCCCCCACCAAGGAGACAGTCCAGGAAAGACCCAGGCAGACGACCCCCCAGCCAGGAGACAGTCCCAGAAAGTTCCACGGAGACGACCCCCATTCCCACAAAGTCCCACGCAGACGACACCCAGTCCCAGAAAGTCCTACGCAGACGACACCCCCACCCATGAGACAGTCCCAGAAAGTCCCACGCAGTCGACACCTAGTCCCAGAAAGTCCCACGCAGACGACCCCCCAGACAGGAGACAGTCCCAGAAAGTCACACGCAGACTACCCCTAGTCCCACGAAGAAGACACCCAGTCCCTGAAAGTCCCACGCACACGACCCCCAGTCCCAGAAAATCCCACGCAGACGACCCCCCGCCCAGGAGACAGTCCCAGAAAGTCCCACGCAGACGACCCCCACCCAGGAGACAGTCCCAGAAAGACCGATGCAGACGAACCCTGTTTCAGAAAGGCCCACGCAGACGACTCCCCACCAAGGAGACAGTCCCAGAAAGTCCCACGCAGACGACCCCCCACCCAGGAGACAGTCCCAGAAAGTCCCACGCAGACGAACCCCCACCCAGGAGACAGTCCCAGATATCCCACGCAGACGACGCCCCATCCAGGAGACAGACCCAGAAACACCCACGCAGACGACCCCCATTCCCAGAAAGTCCGACGCAGACGAGTCACAGTCCCAGAAAGTCCCACGTAGACGACCCCCACCCAGGAGACAGTCCCAGAAAGTCCCACGCAGACGACCCCCCACCCAGGAGACAGTCCCAGAAAGTCCCACGCAGACGAACCCCCACCCAGGAGACAGTCCCAGATATCCCACGCAGACGACACCCCATCCAGGAGACAGACCCAGAAAGACCCACGCAGACGACCCCCCACCCAGGAGACAGTCCCAGAAAGGTCCACGCAGACGACTCCCAGTCCAAGAAAGTCCTACGCAGATGAACCCCCAGCCAGGAGACAGTCCCAGAACGTCCCACGCAGACGACGCCCCACCCAGGAGACAGTCCCAAAAAGACGACCCACACCCAGGAGACTGTCCCAGAAAGACCCACGAGGACGACTCCCAGTCCCAGAAAGTCCCGCGCAGACGACCACTAGGCCCAGAATGTCCCACGCGGACGACCCCCCAGGCAGGAGACAGTCCCAGAAAGTCCCATGCAGACGGCAACCCAGTCAGGTGACAGTCCCAGAAAGTCCCACGCAGATGAACCCCAGTCCCAGAAAGTCCCATGCAGACGACCCCCCACCCAGGAGACAGTCCAAGATATCTCACCCAGACGACCCCCCACCCAGGAGTCAGTCACCAGAAAGTCCCACGCAGACGACCCCCAGTCCCACAAAGTCCTACGCAGACGACACCCCCACCCAGGAGACAGTCCCAGAAATTCCCATGCAGAAGACCCCCCCACCCATGAGATAGTCCCAGAAAGTCACACGGTGATGACCCACAGTCCCAGAAAGTCCCACGCAGACGACCACTAGTCCCAGAATGTCCCACGCGGATGACCCCCCAGGCAGGAGACAGTCCCAGAAAGTCCCACTCAGACGACCCCCAGTCCCAGAAAGTCCCACGCAGACGACCCCCAGTTCCAGAAAGTCCCACGCAGACGACCACCCACCCAGGAGACAGTCCAAGAAAATCTCACGCAGACGAGACACAGTCCCAGAATGACACACGCAGACGACCCCCAGTCCCAGAAAGTCCCACGCAGACGAGTCACAGTCCCAGAAAGTCACACGTCGACGACCCCCCACCAAGGAGACAGTCCAGGAAAGACCCACGCAGACGACCCCCCAGCCAGGAGACAGTCCCAGAAAGTTCCACGGAGACGACCCCCAGTCCCACAAAGTCCCACGCAGACGACACCCAGTCCCAGAAAGTCCCACGCAGACGACCCCACACCCAGGAGACAGTCGCAGAAAGGCCCACGCAGACGACCACCCACCCAGGAGACAGTCCCAGAAAGTACCACGCGGACGACCCCAGTCCCAGAAAGTCCCACACAGACGACCCCCAGTCGCACAAAGTCCTACGCAGACGACACCCCCACCCATGAGACAGTCCCAGAAAGTCCCACGGAGACGACCCACAGTCCCAGAACGTCCCACGCAGACGACCCCCACCCAGGAGACAGTCCCAGAAAGTCCCACGCAGACGACCCCCCAGACAGGAGACAGTCCCAGAAAGTCCCACGCAGACTACCCCTAGTCCCACGAAGAAGACACCCAGTCCCTGAAAGTCCCACGCAGACGACCCCCAGTCCCAGAAAATCCCACGCAGACGACCCCCCCAGGAGACAGTCCCAGAAAGTCCCACGCAGACGACCCCCCACCCAGGAGACAGTCCCAGAAAGACCGATGCAGACGACCCCCTGTTTCAGAAAGTCCCACGCAGACGACTCCCCACCAAGGAGACAGTCCCAGAAAGTCCCACGCAGACGACCCCCCACCCAGGAGACAGTCCCAGAAAGTCCCACGCAGAAGAACCCCCACCCAGGAGACAGTCCCAGATATCCCACGCCGACGACGCCCCATCCAGGAGACAGTACCAGAAACACCCACGCAGACGACCCCCATTCCCAGAAAGTCCGACGCAGACGAGTCACAGTCCCAGAAAGTCCCACGTAGACGACCCCCAGTCCCAGAAAGTCCCACGCAGACGACCCCCAGTTCCAGAAAGTCCCACGCAGACAACCACCCACCCAGGAGACAGTCCAAGAAAATCTCACGCAGACGAGTCACAGTCCCAGAATGACCCACGCAGACGACCCCCAGTCCCAGAGAGTCCCACGCAGACGAGTCACAGTCCCAGAAAGTCCCACGTCGACGACCCCCCACCAAGGAGACAGTCCAGGAAAGACCCAGGCAGACGACCCCCCAGCCAGGAGACAGTCCCAGAAAGTTCCACGGAGACGACCCCCATTCCCACAAAGTCCCACGCAGACGACACCCAGTCCCAGAAAGTCCTACGCAGACGACACCCCCACCCATGAGACAGTCCCAGAAAGTCCCACGCAGTCGACACCTAGTCCCAGAAAGTCCCACGCAGACGACCCCCCAGACAGGAGACAGTCCCAGAAAGTCCCACGCAGACTACCCCTAGTCCCACGAAGAAGACACCCAGTCCCTGAAAGTCCCACGCAGACGACCCCCAGTCCCAGAAAATCCCACGCAGACGACCCCCCCCCCAGGAGACAGTCCCAGAAAGTCCCACGCAGACGACCCCCCACCCAGGAGACAGTCCCAGAAAGACCGATGCAGACGACCCCCTGTTTCAGAAAGTCCCACGCAGACGACTCCCCACCAAGGAGACAGTCCCAGAAAGTCCCACGCAGACGACCCCCCACCCAGGAGACAGTCCCAGAAAGTCCCACGCAGAAGAACCCCCACCCAGGAGACAGTCCCAGATATCCCACGCCGACGACGCCCCATCCAGGAGACAGACCCAGAAACACCCACGCAGACGACCCCCATTCCCAGAAAGTCCGACGCAGACGAGTCACAGTCCCAGAAAGTCCCACGTAGACGACCCCCACCCAGGAGACAGTCCCAGAAAGTCCCACGCAGACGACCCCCCACCCAGGAGACAGTCCCAGAAAGTCCCACGCAGACGAACCCCCACCCAGGAGACAGTCCCAGATATCCCACGCAGACGACACCCCATCCAGGAGACAGACCCAGAAAGACCCACGCAGACGACCCCCCACCCAGGAGACAGTCCCAGAAAGGTCCACGCAGACGACTCCCAGTCCAAGAAAGTCCTACGCAGATGAACCCCCAGCCAGGAGACAGTCCCAGAACGTCCCACGCAGACGACGCCCCACCCAGGAGACAGTCCCAAAAAGACGACCCACACCCAGGAGACTGTCCCAGAAAGACCCACGAGGACGACTCCCAGTCCCAGAAAGTCCCGCGCAGACGACCACTAGGCCCAGAATGTCCCACACGGACGACCCCCCAGGCAGGAGACAGTCCCAGAAAGTCCCATGCAGACGGCAACCCAGTCAGGTGACAGTCCCAGAAAGTCCCACGCAGATGAACCCCAGTCCCAGAAAGTCCCATGCAGACGACCCCCCACCCAGGAGACAGTCCAAGATATCTCACCCAGACGACCCCCCACCCAGGAGTCAGTCACCAGAAAGTCCCACGCAGACGACCCCCAGTCCCACAAAGTCCTACGCAGACGACACCCCCACCCAGGAGACAGTCCCAGAAATTCCCGTGCAGAAGACCCCCCCACCCATGAGATAGTCCCAGAAAGTCACACGGTGATGACCCACAGTCCCAGAAAGTCCCACGCAGACGACCACTAGTCCCAGAATGTCCCACGCGGATGACCCCCCAGGCAGGAGACAGTCCCAGAAAGTCCCACTCAGACGACCCCCAGTCCCAGAAAGTCCCACGCAGACGACCCCCAGTTCCAGAAAGTCCCACGCAGACGACCACCCACCCAGGAGACAGTCCAAGAAAATCTCACGCAGACGAGACACAGTCCCAGAATGACACACGCAGACGACCCCCAGTCCCAGAAAGTCCCACGCAGACGAGTCACAGTCCCAGAAAGTCACACGTCGACGACCCCCCACCAAGGAGACAGTCCAGGAAAGACCCACGCAGACGACCCCCCAGCCAGGAGACAGTCCCAGAAAGTTCCACGGAGACGACCCCCAGTCCCACAAAGTCCCACGCAGACGACACCCAGTCCCAGAAAGTCCCACGCAGACGACCCCACACCCAGGAGACAGTCGCAGAAAGGCCCACGCAGACGACCACCCACCCAGGAGACAGTCCCAGAAAGTACCACGCGGACGACCCCAGTCCCAGAAAGTCCCACACAGACGACCCCCAGTCGCACAAAGTCCTACGCAGACGACACCCCCACCCATGAGACAGTCCCAGAAAGTCCCACGGAGACGACCCACAGTCCCAGAACGTCCCACGCAGACGACCCCCACCCAGGAGACAGTCCCAGAAAGTCCCACGCAGACGACCCCCCAGACAGGAGACAGTCCCAGAAAGTCCCACGCAGACTACCCCTAGTCCCACGAAGAAGACACCCAGTCCCTGAAAGTCCCACGCAGACGACCCCCAGTCCCAGAAAATCCCACGCAGACGACCCCCCCCAGGAGACAGTCCCAGAAAGTCCCACGCAGACGACCCCCCACCCAGGAGACAGTCCCAGAAAGACCGATGCAGACGACCCCCTGTTTCAGAAAGTCCCACGCAGACGACTCCCCACCAAGGAGACAGTCCCAGAAAGTCCCACGCAGACGACCCCCCACCCAGGAGACAGTCCCAGAAAGTCCCACGCAGAAGAACCCCCACCCAGGAGACAGTCCCAGATATCCCACGCCGACGACGCCCCATCCAGGAGACAGACCCAGAAACACCCACGCAGACGACCCCCATTCCCAGAAAGTCCGACGCAGACGAGTCACAGTCCCAGAAAGTCCCACGTAGACGACCCCCACCCAGGAGACAGTCCCAGAAAGTCCCACGCAGACGACCCCCCACCCAGGAGACAGTCCCAGAAAGTCCCACGCAGACGAACCCCCACCCAGGAGACAGTCCCAGATATCCCACGCAGACGACTCCCCATCCAGGAGACAGACCCAGAAAGACCCACGCAGACGACCCCCCACCCAGGAGACAGTCCCAGAAAGGTCCACGCAGACGACCCCCAGTCCAAGAAAGTCCTACGCAGACGACCCCCCCAGCCAGGAGACAGTCCCAGAACGTCCCACGCAGACGACGCCCCACCCAGGAGACAGTCCCAAAAAGACGACCCCCCACCCAGGAGACTGTCCCAGAAAGACCCACGAGGACGACTCCCAGTCCCAGAAAGTCCCGCGCAGACGACCACTAGTGCCAGAATGTCCCACGCGGACGACCCCCCAGGCAGGAGACAGTCCCAGAAAGTCCCATGCAGACGACAACCCAGTCAGGTGACAGTCCCAGAAAGTCCCACGCACACGACCCCCAGTCCCAGAAAGTCCCACGCAGACGACCCCCACCCAGGAGACAGTCCCAGAAAGACCGATGCAGACGACCCCCTGTTTCAGAAAGGCCCACGCAGACGACTCCCCACCAAGGAGACAGTCCCAGAAAGTCCCACGCAGACGACTCCCCACCAAGGAGACAGTCCCAGAAAGTCCCACGCAGACGAACCCCCACCCAGGAGACAGTCCCAGATATCCCACGCAGACGACGCCCCATCCAGGAGACAGACCCAGAAACACCCACGCAGACGACCCCCATTCCCAGAAAGTCCGACGCAGACGAGTCACATTCCCAGAAAGTCCCACGTAGACGACCCCCACCCAGGAGACAGTCCCAGAAAGTCCCACGCAGACGTTCCCCCACCCAGGAGACAGTCCCAGAAAGTCCCACGCAGACGAACCCCCACCCAGGAGACAGTCCCAGATATCCCACGCAGACGACCCCCCATCCAGGAGACAGACCCAGAAAGACCCACGCAGACGACCCCCCTCCCAGGAGACAGTCCCAGAAAGGTCCACGCAGACGACTCCCAGTCCAAGAAAGTCCTACGCAGATGAACCCCCAGCCAGGAGACAGTCCCAGAACGTCCCACGCAGACGACGCCCCACCCAGGAGACAGTCCCAAAAAGACGACCCCCACCCAGGAGACTGTCCCAGAAAGACCCACGAGGACGACTCCCAGTCCCAGAATGTCCCACGCGGACGACCCCCCAGGCAGGAGCCAGAAAGTCCCATGCAGACGGCAACCTAGTCAGGTGACAGTCCCAGAAAGTCCCACGCAGATGAACCCCAGTCCCAGAAAGTCCCATGCAGACGACCCCCGACCCAGGAGACAGTCCAAGATATCTCACCCAGACGACCCCCCACCCAGGAGTCAGTCACCAGAAAGTCCCACGCAGACGACCCCCAGTCCCACAAAGTCCTACGCAGACGACACCCCCACCCAGGAGACAGTCCCAGAAATTCCCATGCAGAAGAACCCCCCACCCATGAGATAGTCCCAGAAAGTCACACGGTGATGACCCACAGTCCCAGAAAGTCCCACGCAGACGACCACTAGTCCCAGAATGTCCCACGCGGATGACCCCCCAGGCAGGAGACAGTCCCAGAAAGTCCCACTCAGACGACCCCCAGTCCCAGAAAGTCCCACGCAGACGACCCCCAGTTCCAGAAAGTCCCACGCAGACGACCACCCACCCAGGAGACAGTCCAAGAAAATCTCACGCAGACGAGTCACAGTCCCAGAAAGTCACACGTCGACGACCCCCCACCAAGGAGACAGTCCAGGAAAGACCCACGCAGACGACCCCCCAGCCAGGAGACAGTCCCAGAAAGTTCCACGGAGACGACCCCCAGTCCCACAAAGTCCAACGCAGACGACACCCAGTCCCAGAAAGTCCCACGCAGACGACCCCACACCCAGGAGACAGTCGCAGAAAGGCCCACGCAGACGACCACCCACCCAGGAGACAGTCCCAGAAAGTACCACGCGGACGACCCCAGTCCCAGAAAGTCCCACACAGACGACCCCCAGTCGCACAAAGTCCTACGCAGACGACACCCCCACCCATGAGACAGTCCCAGAAAGTCCCACGGAGACGACCCACAGTCCCAGAACGTCCCACGCAGACGACCCCCACCCAGGAGACAGTCCCAGAAAGTCCCACGCAGACGACCCCCCAGACAGGAGACAGTCCCAGAAAGTCCCACGCAGACTACGCCTAGTCCCACGAAGAAGACACCCAGTCCCTGAAAGTCCCACGCAGACGACCCCCAGTCCCAGAAAATCCCACGCAGACGACCCCCCCCCAGGAGACAGTCCCAGAAAGTCCCACGCAGACGACACCCCACCCAGGAGACAGTCCCAGAAAGACCGATGCAGACGACCCCCTTTTTCAGAAAGTCCCACGCAGACGACCCCCCACCCAGGAGACAGTCCCAGAAAGTCCCACGCAGAAGAACCCCCACCCAGGAGACAGTCCCAGATATCCCACGCCGACGACGCCCCATCCAGGAGACAGACCCAGAAACACCCACGCAGACGACCCCCATTCCCAAATAGTCCGACGCAGACGAGTCACAGTCCCAGAAAGTCCCACGTAGACGACCCCCACCCAGGACACAGTCCCAGAAAGTCCCACGCAGACGACCCCCCACCCAGGAGACAGTCCCAGAAAGTCCCACGCAGACGAACCCCCACCCAGGAGACAGTCCCAGATATCCCACGCAGACGACTCCCCATCCAGGAGACAGACCCAGAAAGACCCACGCAGACGACCCCCCACCCAGGAGACAGTCCCAGAAAGGTCCACGCAGACGACCCCCAGTCCAAGAAAGTCTTACGCAGACGACCCCCCCAGCCAGGAGACAGTCCCAGAACGTCCCACGCAGACGACGCCCCACCCAGGAGACAGTCCCAAAAAGACGACCCCCCACCCAGGAGACTGTCCCAGAAAGACCCACGAGGACGACTCCCAGTCCCAGAAAGTCCCGCGCAGACGACCACTAGTCCCAGAATGTCCCACGCGGACGACACCCCAGGCAGGAGACAGTCCCAGAAAGTCCCATGCAGACGACAACCCAATCAGGTGACAGTCCCAGAAAGTCCCACGCACACGACCCCCAGTCCCAGAAAATCCCACGCAGACGACCCCCCGCCCAGGTGACAGTCCCAGAAAGTCCCACGCAGACGACTCCCCACCAAGGAGACAGTCCCAGAAAGACCGATGCAGACGACCCCCTGTTTCAGAAAGGCCCACGCAGACGACTCCCCACCAAGGAGACAGTCCCAGAAAGTCCCACGCAGACGACCCCCCACCCAGGAGACAGTCCCAGAAAGTCCCACGCAGACGAACCCCCAACCAGGAGACAGTCCCAGATATCCCACGCAGACGACGCCCCATCCAGGAGACAGACCCAGAAACACCCACGCAGACGACCCCCATTCCCAGAAAGTCCGACGCAGACGAGTCACATTCCCAGAAAGTCCCACGTAGACGACCCCCACCCAGGAGACAGTCCCAGAAAGTCCCACGCAGACGACCCCCCACCCAGGAGACAGTCCCAGAAAGTCCCACGCAGACGAACCCCCACCCAGGAGACAGTCCCAGATATCCCACGCAGACGACCCCCCATCCAGGAGACAGACCCAGAAAGACCCACGCAGACGACCCCCCACCCAGGAGACAGTCCCAGAAAGGTCCACGCAGACGACCCCCAGTCCCAGAAAGTCCCACGCCGAAGACCCCCAGTCCCACAAAGTCCTACGCAGACGACACCCGCACCCAGGAGACAGTCCCAGAAATTCCCATGCAGAAGACCCCCCACCCATGAGATAGTCCCAGAAAGTCACACGGTGATGACCCACAGTCCCAGAAAGTCCCACGCAGACGACCACTAGTCCCAGAATGTCCCACGCGGATGACCCCCCAGGCAGGAGACAGTCCCAGAAAGTCCCACTCAGACGACCCCCAGTCCCAGAAAGTCCCACGCAGACGAACCCACACCCAGGAGACAGTCGCAGAAAGGCCCACGCAGACGACCACCCACCCAGGAGACAGTCCCAGAAAGTACCACGCGGACGACCCCAGTCCCAGAAAGTCCCACACAGACGACCCCCAGTCGCACAAAGTCCTACGCAGACGACACCCCCACCCATGAGACAGTCCCAGAAAGTCCCACGGAGAAGACCCACAGTCCCAGAATGTCCCACGCAGACGACCCCACCCAGGAGCCAGTCCCAGAAATTCCCACGCAGTCGACACCTAGTCCCAGAAAGTCCCACGCAGACGACCCCCCAGACAGGAGACAGTCCCAGAAAGTCCCACGCAGACTACCCCTAGTCCCACGAAGAAGACACCCAGTCCCTGAAAGTCCCACGCAGACGACCCCCAGTCCCAGAAAATCCCACGCCGACGACCCCCGGCCAGGAGACAGTCCCAGAAATTCCCACGCAGACGACCCCCCACCCAGGAGACAGTCCCAGAAAGACCGATGCAGATGACCCCCTGTTTCAGAAAGTCCCACGCAGACGACTCCCCACCAAGGAGACAGTCCCAGAAAGTCCCACGCAGACGACCCCCCACCCAGGAGACAGTCCCAGAAAGTCCCACGCAGACGAACCCCCACCCAGGAGAAAGTCCCAGATATCCCACGCAGACGACGCCCCATCCAGGAGACAGACCCAGAAACACCCACGCAGACGACCCCCATTCCCAGGATGTCCCACGCAGACGACCCCACACCCAGGAGACAGTCGCAGAAAGGCCCACGCAGACGACCACCCAACCAGGAGACAGTCCCAGAAAGTACCACGCGGACGACCCCAGTCCCAGAAAGTCCCACACAGACGACCCCCAGTCCCACAAAGTCCTACGCAGACGACACCCCCACCCATGAGACAGTCCCAGAAAGTCCCACGGAGACGACCCACAGTCACAGAACGTCACACGCAGACGACCCCCACCAAGGAGAAAGGCCCAGAAATACCCACGCAGTCGACACCTAGACCCAGAAAGTCCCACGCAGACGACACCCCAGACAGGAGACAGTCCCAGAAAGGTCCACGCAGACGACCCCCAGTCCAAGAAAGTCCTACGCAGACGACCCCCCAGCCAGGAGACAGTCCCAGAACGTCCCACGCAGACGACGCCCCACCCAGGAGACAGTCCCAAAAAGACGACCCCCCACCCAGGAGACTGTCCCAGAAAGACCCACGCAGACGACGCCCCACCCAGGAGACAGACCCAAAAAGACGACCCCCCACCCAGGAGACTGTCCCAGAAAGACCCACGAGGACGACTCCCAGTCCCAGAAAGTCCCACGCAGACGACCACTAGTCCCAGAATGTCCCACGCGGACGACCCCCCAGGCAGGAGACAGTCCCAGAAAGTCCCACGCAGACGACCCCCAGTTCCAGAAAGTCCCACGCAGACGACCACCCACCCAGGAGACAGTCCAAGAAAATCCCACGCAGACGAGTCACAGTCCCAGAAAGACCCACGCAGACGACCCCCAGTCCCAGAAAGTCCCACGCAGACGAGTCACAGTCCCAGAAAGTCCCACGTCGACGACCCCCCACCAAGGAGACAGTCCCAGAAAGACCCACGCAGACGACCCCCCACCCAAAAGACAGTCCCAGAAAGTCCCACTAAGGCGACACCCAGTCCAAGAAAGTCCCACGCAGACGACCCCCCACCCAGGAGACAGTCGCAGAAAGGCCCACGCAGACGACCACCCACCCAGGAGACAGTACCAGAAAGTACCACGCGGACGACCCCAGTCCCAGAAAGTCCCACACAGACGACCCCCAGTCCCACAAAGTCCTACGCAGACGACACCCCCACCCATGAGACAGTCCCAGAAAGTCCCAGGGAGACGACCCACAGTCCCAGAACGTCCCACGCAGACGACCCCCAACCAGGAGACAGTCCCAGAAATTCCCACGCAGACGACACCCAGTCCTAGAAAGTCCCACGCAGACGACCCCCCACCCAGGAGACAGTCGCAGAAAGGCCCACGCAGACGACCCCCCACCCAGGAGACAGTCCATGAAAATCCCACGCAGACTACCCCCCACCCAGAAGAGAGTCCAAGAAAGACCCACGGAGACGACCCCGAGTCCCAAAAAGTCCCATGCAGACGAACCCCCACCCAGGAGACAATCCCAGAAAGTCCCACGCGGACGACCCGCAGTCCCAGAATGTCCCACGCAGAGGACTCCCCACCAAGGAGACCGTCCCAGAAAGTCCCACGCAGACGACCCCCCACCCAGGAGACAGTCCCAGAAAGACCCAAGCAGACGACACCCAGTCCCAGAAAGTCCCATGCAGACGACAACCCAGTCAGGTGACAGTCCCAGAAAGTCCCACGCAGATGAACCCCAGTCCCAGAAAGTCCCATGCAGACGACCCCCCACCCAGGAGACAGTCCAAGATATCCCACCCAGACGACCCCCCACCCGGGAGACAGTCACCATAAAGTCCCACGAAGACGACCCCCAGTCCAAGAAAGTCCAACGCCGAAGACCCCCCACCCAGGAGACAGTCGCAGAAAGTCCCATGCAGACGACCCCCCACCCAGGAGACAGTCATAGAAAGTCCTACGTAGACGACAGACAGTCCCAGAAAGTCTCACGCAGACGACCCCCAGGCCCAGAATGTCCCACGCATACGACCCCCCCACCAAGGAGACAGTCCCAGAAAGTCCATCGCAGACGACCCACAGTCACAGAAAGTGCCACGCAGACGAACCCCCAACCAGGAGACAGTCACAGAAAGTCCCACGCAGACGACCCCTAGTCAAGGAAAGTCCCACGAAGACGACCCCCCCAGACAGAAGACAGTCCCAGAAAGTCACAGGCAGAAGACGCCCAGTCCCAGAAACTCCCACGCGGACGAGTCACAGTCCAAGAAAGTCCCACGCAGAAGACCCCCCACCCAGGAGACAGTCCCAGAAAGACACAAACAGACGACCCACAACCCAGGAGACTGTCCCAGAAAGTCCCACGCAGACGACGCACAGTCCCAGAAAGTCCCACGCAGACGACCCCCCACCGAGGACTGTCCCAGAAAGTCATACGCAGCCGACCCCCAGTCCCAGAAAGTCCCATGCAGACGCCCCACCACCCAAGAGACTGTCCCAGAACGTCCCACGAAGACGAACCCCACCAAGAAGACAGTCCCAGAAAGTCCTACGTTGACAACCCACAGTCCCAGAAAGACCCACGCAGACGACACCCAGTCCCAGAAAGTCCCACGCAGAGGACTCCCCACCAAGGAGACCGTCCCAGAAAGTCCCACGCAGACGACCCCCCACCCAGGAGACAGTCCCAGAAAGACCCAAGCAGACGACACCCAGTCCCAGAAAGTCCCATGCAGACGACAACCCAGTCAGGTGACAGTCCCAGAAAGTCCCACGCAGATGAACCCCAGTCCCAGAAAGTCCCATGCAGACGACCCCCCACCCAGGAGACAGTCCAAGATATCCCACCCAGACGACCCCCCACCCGGGAGACAGTCACCAGAAAGTCCCACGAAGACGACCCCCAGTCCAAGAAAGTCCCACGCCGAAGACCCCCCACCCAGGAGACAGTCGCAGAAAGTCCCATGCAGACGACCCCCCACCCAGGAGACAGTCATAGAAAGTCCTACGTAGACGACAGACAGTCCCGGAAATTCCCACGCAGACGACCCCCCACCCAGGATAGAGTCCCAGAAAGTCTCACGCAGACGACCCCCAGGCCCAGAATGTCCCACGCATACGACCCCCCCACCAAGGAGACAGTCCCAGAAAGTCCATCGCAGACGACCCACAGTCACAGAAAGTGCCACGCAGACGAACCCCCACCCAGGAGACAGTCACAGAAAGTCCCACGCAGATGATTCCCTGGCCCAGAGAGTCCCGCACAGACGACCCCACCCAGGAGACAGTCCCAGAAAGTCCCACGCAGACGACCCCTAGTCAAGGAAAGTCCCACGAAGACGACCCCCCCAGACAGAAGACAGTCCCAGAAAGTCACAGGCAGAAGACGCCCAGTCCCAGAAACTCCCACGCGGACGAGTCACAGTCCAAGAAAGTCCCACGCAGAAGACCCCCCACCCAGGAGACAGTCACAGAAAGACACAAACAGACGACCCACAACCCAGGAGACTGTCCCAGAAAGTCCCACGCAGACGACGCACAGTCCCAGAAAGTCCCACGCAGACGACCCCCCACCGAGGACTGTCCCAGAAAGTCATACGCAGCCGACCCCCAGTCCCAGAAAGTCCCATGCAGACGCCCCACCACCCAAGAGACAGTCCCAGAACGTCCCACGAAGACGAACCCCACCCAGAAGACAGTCCCAGAAAGTCCTACGTTGACAACCCACAGTCCCAGAAAGACCCACGCAGACGACCCCCATCCAGGAGACAGACCCAGAAAGACCCACGCAGACGACCCCCATTCCCAGAAATTCCCACGCAGACGAGTCACAGTCGCAGAAAGTCCCAAGTAGACGACCCCCCACTAGGAGACAGTCCCAGAAAGTCCCACGCAGACGACCCCCAGTCCCAGAAAATCCCACGCAGACGACCCCCCGCCCAGGAGACAGTCCCAGAAAGTCCCACGCAGACGAACCCCCACCCAGGAGACAGTCCCAGATATCCCACGCAGACGACGCCCCATCCAGGAGACAGACCCAGAAACACCCACGCAGACGACCCCCATTCCCAGAAAGTCCGACGCAGACGAGTCACAGTCCCAGAAAGTCCCACGTAGACGACCCCCACCCAGGAGACAGTCCCAGAAAGTCCCACGCAGACGACCCGCCTCCCAGGAGACAGTCCCAGAAAGTCCCACGCAGACGAACCCCCACCCAGGAGACAGTCCCAGATATCCCACGCAGACGACCCCCCATCCAGGAGACAGACCCAGAAAGACCCACGCAGACGACCTCCCACCCAGGAGACAGTCCCAGAAAGGTCCACGCAGACGACCCCCAGTCCAAGAAAGTCCTACGCAGACGACCCCCCAGCCAGGAGACAGTCCCAGAACGTCCCACGCAGACGACGCCCCACCCAGGAGACAGTCCCAAAAAGACGACCCCCCACCCAGGAGACTGTCCCAGAAAGACCCACGAGGACGACCCCCAGTCCCAGAAAGTCCCACGCAGACGACCACTAGTCCCAGAATGTCCCACGCGGACGACCCCCCAGGCAGGAGACAGTCCCAGAAAGTCCCACGCAGACGACCCCCAGTTCCAGAAAGTCCCACGCAGACGACCACCCACCCAGGAGACAGTCCAAGAAAATCCCACGCAGAAGAGTCACAGTCCCAGAAAGTCCCACGCAGACGACCCCCAGTTCCAGAAAGTCCCACGCAGACGACCACCCACCCAGGAGACAGTCCAAGAAAATCCCACGCAGACGAGTCACAGTCCCAGAAAGTCCCACGTCGACGACCCCCCACCAAGGAGACAGTCCCAGAAAGTCCCACGAAGGCGACACCCAGTCCCAGAAAGTCCCACGCAGACGACCCCCCACCCAGGAGACAGTCCCAGAAAGTCCCACGAAGGCGACACCCAGTCCCAGAAAGTCCCACGCAGACGACCCCCCACCCAGGAGACAGTCGCAGAAAGGCCCACGCAGACGACCTCCCACCCAGGAGACAGTACCAGAAAGTACCACGCGGACGACCCCAGTCCCAGAAAGTCCCACACAGACGACCCCCAGTCCCACAAAGTCCTACGCAGACGACACCCCCACCCATGAGACAGTCCCAGAAAGTCCCACGGAGACGACCCACAGTCCCAGAACGTCCCACGCAGACGACCCCCAACCAGGAGACAGTCCCAGAAATTCCCACGCAGTCGACACCTAGTCCCAGAAAGTCACGCAGACTACCCCCCACCCAGAAGAGAGTCCAAGAAAGACCCACGGAGACGACCCCGAGTCCCAAAAAGTCCCATGCAGACGAACCCCCACCCAGGAGACAATCCCAGAAAGTCCCACGCGGACGACCCGCAGTCCCAGAATGTCCCACGCAGACGACCCCCAGTCCCAGAAAGTCCCACGCAGAGGACTCCCCACCAAGGAGACCGTCCCAGAAAGTCCCACGCTGACGACCCGCCAACCAAGAGACAGTCCCAGAAAGACCCAAGCAGACGACCCCCAGTCCCAGAAAGTCCCATGCAGACGACAATCCAGTCAGGTGACAGTCCCAGAAAGTCCCACGCAGATGAACCCCAGTCCCAGAAAGTCCCATGCAGACGACCCCCCACCCAGGAGACAGTCCAAGATATCCCACCCAGACGACCCCCCACCCAGGAGACAGTCACCAGAAAGTCCCACGAAGACGACCCCCAGTCCAAGAAAGTCCCACGACGAAGACCCCCCACCCAGGAGACAGTCGCAGAAAGTCCCATGCAGACGACCCCCCACCCAGGAGAGAGTCCCAGAAAGTCTCACGCAGACGACCCCCAGGCCCAGAATATCCCACGCATACGACCCCCCCCCCACCAAGGAGACAGTCCCAGAAAGTCCATCGCAGACGACCCACAGTCACAGAAAGTGCCACGCAGACGAACCCCTACCCAGGAGACAGTCACAGAAAGTCCTACGCAGATGATTCCCTGGCCCAGAAAGTCCCGCACAGACGACCCCACCCAGGAGACAGTCCCAGAAAGTCCCACGCAGACGACCCCTAGTCAAGGAAAGTCCCACGAAGACGACCCCCCCAGACAGAAGACAGTCCCAGAAAGTCACAGGCAGAAGACGCCCAGTCCCAGAAACTCCCACGCAGACGACCCCCACCCAGAAGACAGTCCCAGAAAGTCCTACGTTGACAACCCACAGTCCCAGAAAGACCCACGCAGACGACCCCCATCCAGGAGACAGACCCAGAAAGACCCACGCAGACGACCCCCATTCCCAGAAAGTCCCACGCAGACGAGTCACAGTCGCAGAAAGTCCCACGTAGACGACCCCCCACCCAGGAGACAGTCCCAGAAAGTCCCACGCAGACGACCCCACACCCAGGAGACAGTCCCAGATATCCCACGCAGACGACCCCCCATCCAGGAGACAGACCAGAAAGACCCACGCAGACGACCCCCCACCCAGGAGAAAGTCCCAGAAAGGTCCACGCAGACGACCCCCAGTCCAAGAAAGTCCTACGCAGACGACCCCCCAGCCAGGAGACAGTCCCAGAACGTCCCACGCAGACGACGCCCCACCCAGGAAACAGTCCCAAAAATCCCAAAAAGACGACCCCCCACCCAGGAGACTGTCCCAGAAAGACCCACGAGGACGACTCCCAGTCCCAGAAAGTCCCACGCAGACGACCACTAGTCCCAGAATGTCCCACGCGGACGACCCCCCACCCAGGAGACAGTCGCAGAAAGGCCCACTCAGACGACCACCCACCCAGGAGACAGTCCCAGAAAGTACCACGCGGACGATTCCAGTCCCAGAAAGTCCCACACAGACGACCCCCAATCCCACAAAGTCCTACGCAGACGACACCCCCACCCATGAGACAGTCCCAGAAAGTTCCACGGAGACGACCCCCAGTCCCACAAAGTCCCACGCAGACGACACCCAGTCCAAGAAAGTCCCACGCCGACGACCACCCACCCAGGAGACAGTCCCAGAAATTCCCACGCAGTCCACACCTAGTCCCAGAAAGTCCCACGCAGACGACCCCCAAGACAGCAGACAGTCCCAGAAAGTCCCACGCAGACTAGCCCTAGTCCCACGAAGAAGACACCCAGTCCCTGAAAGTCCCACGCAGACGACCCCCAGTCCCAGAAAATCCCACGCAGACGACCCCCACCCAGGAGACAGTCCCAGAAAGTCCCACGCAGACGACCCCCACCCAGGAGACAGTCCCAGAAAGACCCATGCAGACGACCCCCTGTCTCAGAAAGTCCCACGCAGACGACTTCCCACCAAGGAGACAGTCCCAGAAATTCCCACGCAGACGACCCCCCACCCAGGAGACAGTCCCAGAAAGACCCACGCAGACGACCCCCAGTCCCAGAAAGTCCCACGCAGACGAGTCACAGTCCCAGAAAGTCCCACGTAGACGAACCCCCACCCAGGAGACAGTCCCAGATATCCCACACAGACAACCCCCCCATCCAGGAGACAGACCCAGAAAGACCCACGCAGACGACCCCCCACCCAGGAGACAGTCCCAGAAAGGTCCACGCAGACGACCCCCAGTCCAAGAAAGTCCTACGCAGACGACCCCCCACCCAGGAGACAGTCCCAAAAATTCCCAAAAAGACGACCCCCCACCCAGGTGACTGTCCCAGAATGTCCCACGAGGACGACCTCCAGTCCCAGAAAGTCCCACGCAGACGACCCCCAGTCCCACAAAGTCCTACGGAGACGACACCCCCACCCAGGAGACAGTCCCAGAAATTCCCATGCAGAAGACCCCCCACCCATGAGATAGTCCCAGAAAGTCACACGGTGATGACCCACAGTCCCAGAAAGCCCCACGCAGACGACCACTAGTCCCAGAAAGTCCCACGCGGACAACCCCCCAGGCAGGAGACAATCCCAGAAAGTCCCACGCAGACGACCCCCAGTTCCAGAAAGTCCCACGCAGACGACCAACCACCCAGGAGACAGTCCAAGAAAATCCCACGCAGACGACCCCCCACCCAGGAGACAGTCCCAGAAAGTTCCACGCAGACGACCCCCAGTCCCGCCAGGAGAATTCATATTGCTGCAGCCTGAGAATGCTTGTAAGGCAGATGCCACAAATGAGCCAGGAGATATCGCTTCATAGCAGCCTGGGATTGCATGTAAGGCAATTGGCACAAAGAGTCAGGAGAATTGGACTAGCGGCAGCCTGAGATTGCTTGTAAGGCAGTTTTTAAAAAAAGAGACAGGAGATGTCATTTTGTGGCAGCCTGAGATTGCTTTTAAGACAGTTTTCACAAAAGCGACAAGAGAAGTCGGTTCGTAGAGGCCTGGGATTGCTTGTAAGGCAATTTGCGCAAAAGATCCAGGAGAATTCGGCATGCATCAGCCTGAGATTGCTTGTAAGGCAGTTGCCACAAATGAGCCAGGAGAAATCGGCTCTTAGCCGCCTTGGATTGCTTTTAAGGCAATTGGCACAACAACCTAGGAGAATTGGGATTGCTGCAGCCTGAGATTACTTGTAAGGCTGTTGTCACAATAGAACCAGGAGAATTCGGCTTGTAGCAGCCTGAGATTGCTTGTAAGGCAGTTGTCTCAAAAGCGCCAGGAGAATTCGGCTTATAGCAGACTGAGATTACTTGTAAGGCAGTTTTCACATAAGAGCCAAGAGAAGTCGGCTCGTAGCAGCCT
The DNA here is from genome assembly GCA_964036315.1 of Acanthosepion esculentum. Taxonomy (NCBI): domain Eukaryota; kingdom Metazoa; phylum Mollusca; class Cephalopoda; order Sepiida; family Sepiidae; genus Acanthosepion; species Acanthosepion esculentum. Next base: position 70,103,060 of record OZ038514.1, read on the forward strand.
AACATTGCTTATAAGGCAGTTGTCACAAAAGCGCCAGGAGAATTCGGCTTGAAGCAGCGTGAGATTTCTTGTAAGGCAGTTGCCACAAAAAGCCAGGAGATGTCAATTTGTAGCAGCCTGGGATTGCTTGTAAGGCAATTTGCACAAAAGAGCCAGGTGAATTCGGCTTGCAGCAGCCTGAGATTGCTTGTAAGGCAGTTGTCACAAAAGAGACAGGAGATGTCGATTTGTAGCGGCCTGAGATTGCTTGCAAGGCAGTTTCACAAAAGAGCCAGTAGTATTCATCTTGTAGCAGCCTGTCTCCTGGTTGGGGGGTCGTCTGCGTGGGACTTTCTGGGACTGTGGGTCGTCTGCGTGGGACTTTCTGGGACTGTCTCCTGGGTGGCGGGTCGTCTGAGTGGGACTTTCTGGGTCTGGGGGTCGTCTGCGTGGGACATTCTGGGACTGTCTCCTGGGTGGGGGGTCGTCTACGTGGGATATCTGGGACTGTCTGCTGGGTGGGGGCTCGTCTGCATGGGACTTTCTGGGACTGCGGGTCGTCTGCGTGGGATATCTGGGACTGTCTCCATGGTGGGGCGTCGTCTGCCTGGGACTTTCTGGGATTGCGGGTCGTCTGGGTGGGACTTTCTGCGACTGGGGGTCGTCTGCGTGGGCCTTTCTGGGACTGTCGCCTTCGTGGGGAGTCGTCTGCGTGGGACATTCTGGGACTGGGGGTCGTCTGCGTGGGACTTCTGGGACTGTCTCCTTGGTGGGGGTCGTCTGCGTGGGACTTTCTGTGACTGTGGGTCGTCTGCGTGGGACTTTCTGGGACTGTCTCCTGGGAGTGGGGTCGTCTGCGTGGGACTTTCTGTGACTGTCGCTTGGGTGGGGGGTCGTCAGTGTGGGACTTGCTGGGACTGTCTCCTGGTGGGGGGTCGTCTGGGTGTGACTTTCTGGGACTGGGGGCCGTCTGCGTGGTACTTTCTGGGAGTGGCGGTCGTCTGCGTGGGACTTTCTGGGACTGTCTCAAGGGTGGGGGGTCGTCTGCGTGGGACTTTCTGGGACTGGGGGTTGTCTGCGTTGGACTTTCTGGGACTGTCTCCTGACACGGGGGTCGTCTGCGTGGGACTTTGTGGGACTGGGTGTCGTCTGCGTGGGACTTTCTGGGACTGGGGGTCGTCTGCGTGGGACTTTCTGGGACTGTCTCCTGTGTTGGGGTCGTCTGCGTGGGACTTTCTCCGACTGTCTCCTGGGTGGGGGACGTCTCCGTGGGACTGACTCCTTGGTGGGGGGGTCGTCTGCGTGGGACTTTCTGTCACTGTCTCCCGAGTTGGTGTTCTTCTGCGTGGGATTTTCTGTGACTGGTGGTCGTCTCCGTGGGACTTTCTTGGACTGGGAGTCGTCTGCGTGGGACTTTCTGGGACTGTCTCCTGGGTGGGGGGTCGTGTGAGTGGGATATCTGGGACTGTCTCCTGGGTGGGGGGTCGTCTGCGTGGGACTTTCTGGGATTGGGGGTCGTCTGCGTGGGTCTTTCTTGGACTCTCTCCTGGGTGGGGGTCCTCTGTGTGGGACTTTCTGGGACTGGGGGACGTCTGCATGGGACTTTCTGGGATTCTCCTGGGTGGGGGGTCGTCTGCGTGGGACTTTCTGGGACTTCTCCTGGGTCGGGGGTCGTCTGCGTGGGATTTTCTGGTATTGGGGGTCGTCTGCGTGGGACTTTCTTGGACGGGGAGTCGTCTGCGTGGGACTTTCTGGGACTGTCTCCTGGGTGGGGGTTCGTCTGAGTGGGATATCTAGGACTGTCTCCTGGGTGGGGGGTGGTCTGCATGGGACTTTCTGGGACTGGGAGTCGTCTGCGTGGTTCTTTCTTGGACTCTCTCCTGGATGGGGAGTCGTCTGCGTGGGATTTTCTGGGACTGGGGGTCGTCTGCGTGGGTCTTTCTTGGACTCTCTCCTGGATGGGGAGTCGTCTGCGTGGGTCTTTCTGGGACTGACTCCTGGCTGGGGCCGTCGACTTCGTGGGACTTTCTGGGACTGTCTCCTGGGTGGGTGTTCTTCTGCGTGGGACTTTCTGTGACTGGGGGTCGTCTGCGTGGGACTTTCTTGGTCTGGGAGTCGTCTGCGTGGGACTTTCTGGGACTGTCTCCTGGGTGGGGGGTCGTCTGAGTGGGATATATGGGACTGTCTCCTGGGTGGGGGGTCGTCTGCATGGGACTTTCTGGGACTGGGGGTCGTCTGCATGGGTCTTTCTTGGACTCTCTCCTGGGTGGGGAGTCGTCTGCGTGGGACTTTCTGGGACTGGAGGTCGTCTGCGTGATATATCTGGGACTGTCTCCTCGGTGGGGGCTCGTCTGCATGGGACTTTCTGGGGCTGGGGGTTGTCTGCGTGGGACTTTCTGGGACTGTCTCCTGGGTGTGGGGTCTTCTGCGTGGGACTTTCTGGGACTGTCTCCTGGGTGGAGGTCGTCTGCATGGGACTTCCTAGGACTGGGGGTCGTCTGCGTGGGACTTTCTGGTACTGGGGGTCGTCTGCGTGGGTCTTTCTGGGAATGTCTCCTGCGTGGGGGGTCGTCTGCGTGGGACTTTCAGGGAATGGGTGTCGTCTGCGTGCGACTTTCTGGGACTGTCTCCTCTGTGGGGGTCCTCTGTGTGGGACTTTCTGGGACTGGGTGTCGTCTGCGTGGGACATTCTGGGACTGTCTCCTGGGTGGGGAGTCGTCTGCGTGGGACATTCTGGGACTGTCTCCTGGGAGGGTGTTCTTCTGCGTGGGACTTTCTGTGACTGGGGTTCGTCTGCCTGGGACTTTCTTGGACTGTGAGTCGTCTGCGTGGGACTTTCTGGGACTGTCTCCTGGGTGGGGGGTCGTCTGAGTGGGATATCTGGGACTGTCACCTGGGTGGGGGGTCGTTTGCATGGGACATTCTGGGACTGGGGGTCGTCTGCGTGTGTCTTTCTTGCACTCTCTCCTGGGTGGGGATTCGTCTGCGTGGGACTTTCTGGGAATGTCTCCTGCGTGGGGGGTTGTCTGCGTGGGACTTTCAGGGACTGGGTGTCGTCTGCGTGCGACTTTCTGGGTCTGTCTCCTGGGTGGGGGGTCGTCTGAGTGGGATATCTGGGACTGTCTCCTTGGTGGGGGTCGTCTGCATGAGACTTTCCTGGAGTGGGGGCGTCTGCATGGGTCTTTCTTGGACTCTCTCCTGGGTGGGGAGTCGTCTGCGTGGGACTTTCTGGGACTGGAGGTCGTCTGCGTGGGATATCTGGGACTGTCTCCTCGGTGGGGGCTCGTCTGCATGGGACTTTCTGGGACTGGGGGTCGTCTTCGTGGGACTTTCTGGGACTGTCTCCTGGGTGTGGGGTCGTCTGCGTGGGACTTTCTGGGACTGTCTCCTGGGTGGAGGTCGACTGCATGGGATTTCCTAGGACTGGGGGTAGTCTGCGTGGGACTTCCTGGGACTGGGGGTCGTCTGCGTGGGACTTTCTGGGATTGGGCGTCGTCTGCGTCGGTCTTTCTTGGACTCTCTCCTGGTTGGGGAGTCATCTGCGTGGGACTTTCTGGGACTGGGGTCGTCTGCGTGGGTCTTTCTGAGACTGTCTCCTGGGTGGGGGGTCGTCTGCGTGGGACTTTCTGGGAATGTCTCCTGCGTGGGGGGTCTTCTGTGTGGGACTTTCTGGGACTGGGTGTCGTCTGCGTTGGACTTTCTGGGATTGGGCGTCGTCTGCGTCGGTCTTTCTTGGACTCTCTCCTGGGTGGGGAGTCGTCTGCGTGGGACTTTCTGGGACTGGGGTCATCTGCGTGGGTCTTTCTGAGACTGTCTCCTGCGTGGGGGGTCGTCTGCGTGGGACTTTCTGGGAATGTCTCCTGCGTGGGTGGTCTTCTGTGTGGGACTTTCTGGGACTGGGGGTCGTCTGCGTGGGACTTTCTGGGACTGTCTCCTGGGTGTGAGGTCGTCTGCGTGGGACATTCTGGGACTGTCTCCTGGGTGGGGGTCGTCTGCATGGGACTTCCTAGGACTGGGGGTCGTCTGCGTGCGACTTCCTGAGACTGGGAGTCGTCTGCGTGGGACTTTCTGGGACTGTCTCCTGGGTGGGGGGTCGTCTGCGTGGGACTTTCTGGGACTGTCTCCTGGGTGGGGACGTCTACGTGGGCCTTTCTGGGACTGGGGGTCGTCTGCGTGCGATGTTCTGGGACTGTCTCCTGGGTGGGTGTTCTTCTGCGTGGGACTTTCTGTGAGTGGGGGTCGTCTGCGTGGGACTTTCTTGGACTGGGAGTCGTCTGCGTGGGACTTTCTGGGACTGTCTCCTGGGTGGGGGTTCGTCTGAGTGGGATATCTAGGACCGTCTCCTGGTTGGGGGGTGGTCTGCATGGGACTTTCTGGGACTGGGGGTCGTCTGCGTGGGTCTTTCTGAGACTGTCTCCTGGGTGGTGTTTCGTCTGCGTGGGACTTTCTGGGAATGTCTCCTGCGTGGGGGGTCGTCTGCGTGAGACATTCAGGGAATGGGTGTCGTCTGCGTTCGACTTTCTGTGACTGTCTCCTGTGTGGGGGTCCTCTGTGTGGGACTTTCTGGGACTGGGGGACGTCTGCGTGGGACTTTCTGGGACTTCTCCTGGGTGGGGGGTCGTCTGCGTGGGACTTTCTGGGACTGTCTCCTGGGTCGGGGGTCGTCTGCGTGGGATTTTCTGGGATTGGGAGTCGTCTGCGTGGGACTTGCTTGGGCTGTCTCCTGTCTGGGCGTCGTCTGCGTGGGACTTTCTTGGACTGGGAGATGTCTGCGTGGGACTTTCTGGGACTGTCTCCTGGGTGGGGGTTCGTCTGAGTGGGATATCTAGGACTGTCTCCTGGGTGGGGGGGGGTCTGCATGGGACTTTCTGGGACTGGGGGTCGTCTGCGTGGGTCTTTCTTGGACTCTCTCCTGGATGGGGAGTCGTCTGCATGGGACTTTCTGGGACTGGGGGTCGTCTGCGTGGGTCTTTCTGAGACTGTCTCCTGGGTGGGGTTTCGTCTGCGTGGGACTTTCTGGGAATGTCTCCTGCGTGGGGGGTCGTCTGCGTGGGATTTTCAGGGAATGTGTGTCGTCTGCGTGCGACTTTCTGGGTCTGTCTCCTGTGTGGGTGTCCTCTGTGTGGGACTTTCTGGGACTGGGTGTCGTCTGCGTGGGACTTTCTGGGACTGTCTCCTGGCTGGGGGGTCGTCTGCGTGGGACTTTCTGGGACTGTCTCCTGGGTGGGTGTTCTTCTGCGTGGGACTTTCTGTGACTGGGGGTTGTCTGCCTGGGACTTTCTTTGACTCGGAGTCGTCTGCGTGGGACTTTCTGGGACTGTCTCCTGGGTGGGGGGTCGTCTGAGTGGGATATCTGGGACTGTCACCTGGGTGGGGGGTCGTCTGCATGGGACATTCTGGGACTGGGGGTCGTCTGCGTGGGTCTTTCTGAGACTGTCTCCTGGGTGGGGATTCGTCTGCGTGGGACTTTCTGGGAATGTCTCTTGCGTGGGGGGTTGTCTGCGTGGGGGGTTGTCTGCGTGGGACTTTCAGGGACTGGGTGTCTTCTGCGTTCGACTTTCTGGGACTGTCTCCTGGGTGGGGGTCCTCTGTGTCCGACTTTCTGGGACTGGGGACGTCTGCGTGGGACTTTCTGGGACTGTCTCCTGGGTGGGGGGTCGTCTGCGTGGGACTTTCTGGGACTGTCTCCTGTGTGGGGGGTCGTCTGCGTGGGAAATTCTGCGACTGTCTCCTTGGTGGGGGTCGTCGTCATGGGACTTCCTAGTACTGGGGGTCGTTTGCGTGGGACTTTCTGGGACTGGGTGTCGTCTGAGTGGGACTTTCTGCGATTGTCTCCTGTGTGGGGGACCGTCTCCGTGGGACTTTCTCGGACTGTCTCCTGAGTGGGGGACGTCTTCGTGGGTCTTTCTGGGACTGGGGGTCGTCTGCGTGGGTCTTTCTGGGACTGTCTCCTGGGTGGGTGTTCGTCTGCGTGGGATTTTCTGGGATTGGGGGTCATCTGCGTGGGACTTGCTGGGACTGTCTCCTGTCTGGGGGTCGTCTGCGTGGGTTTTTCTTGGACTGGGCGTCGTCTGCGTGGGACTTTCTGGGACTGTCTCCTGGGTGGGGGTCGTCTGCGTGGGATATCTAGGACTGTCTCCTGGGTGAGGGGTCGTCTGCATGGGACTTTCTGTGACTAGGGGTCTTCTGCGTGGGACTTTCTGGGACTGTCTCCTGGGTGGGGGTCGTCGGCGTGGGACTTTCTGGGACTGGAGGTCGTCTTCGTGGGATATCTGGGACTGTCTCCTCGGTGGGGGCTCGTCTGCATGGGACTTTCTGGGACTGGGGGTTGTCTGCGTGGGACTTTTTGTGACTGGGGGTCGTCTGCCTGGGACTTTCTGGGACTGTCTCCTTGGGGTGGGGTCGTCCGCTTGGGACATTCTGGGACTGTCTCCTGGGTGGGGGTCGTGTGCATGGGACTTCCTAGGACTGGGGGTAGTCTGCGTGGGACTTCCTGGGACTGGGGGTCGTCTGCCTGGGACTTTCTGGGACTGTCTCCTGTGGGGGGGGGTCTTCTGCGTGGGACTTTCTGGGATTGGGGGTCGTCTGCGTGGGTCTTTCTTGGACTCTCTCCTGGGTGGGGAGTCGTCTGCGTGGGACTTTCTGGGACTGGGGTCGTCTGCGTGGGTCTTTCTGAGACTGACACCTGGGTGGGGGGTCGTCTGCGTGGGACTTTCTGGGAATGTCTCCTGCGTGGGGGGTCTTCTGTGTGGGACTTTCTGGGACTGGGGGTCGTCTGCGTGGGACTTTCTTGGACTGTCTCCTCGGTGTGAGGTCGTCTGCGTGGGACATTCTGGGACTGTCTCCTGGGTGGGGGTCGTCTGCATGGGACTTCCTAGGACTGGGGGTCGTCTGCGTGGGACTTTCTGGGACTGTCTCCTGGGTGGGGGGTCGTCTGCGTGGGACTTTCTGGGACTGTCTCCTGTGTCGGGGGTCGTCTGCGTGGGATTTTCTGGGATTGGGGGTCGTCTGCGTGGGACTTGCTTGGGCTGTCTCCTGTCTGGGCGTCGTCTGCGTGGGACTTTCTTGGACTGGGAGTCGTCTGCGTGGGACTTTCTGGGACTGTCTCCTGTGTGGGGGTTCGTCTGAGTGGGATATCTAGGACTGTCTCCTGGGTGGGGGGTGGTCTGCATGGGACTTTCTGGGACTGGGGGTCGTCTGCGTGGGTCTTTCTGAGACTGTCTCCTGGGTGGGGATTCGTCTGCGTGGGACTTTCTGGGAATGTCTTCTGCGTGGGGGGGTTGTCTGCGTGGGACTTTCAGGGACTGGGTGTCGTCTGCGTGCGACTTTCTGGGACTGTCTCCTGGGTGGGGGTCCTCTGTGTCCGACTTTCTGGGACTGGGGGTCGTCTGCGTGGGACTTTCTGGGACTGTCTCCTGGGTGGGGGGTCGTCATCGTGGGACATTCTGGGACTGTCTCCTGGGTGGAGGGTCGTCTGCGTGGGAAATTCTGCGACTGTCTCCTTGGTGGGGGTCGTCGTCATGGGACTTCCTAGTACTGGGGGTCGTCTGCGTGGGACTTTCTGGGACTGGGTGTCGTCTGCGTGGGACTTTCTGGTGACTGTCACCTGTGTGGGGGATCGTCTCTGTGGGACTTTCTCGGACTGTCTCCTGGGTGGGGGACGTCTGCGTGGGTCTTTCTGGGACTGGGGGTCGTCTGCGTGGGTCTTTCTGGGACTGTCTCCTGGGTGGGTGTTCTTCTGCGTGGGATTTTCTGGGATTGGGGGTCGTCTGCGTGGGACTTGCTGGGACTGTCTCCTGGGTGGGGGTCGTCTGCGTGGGATATCTAGGACTGTCTCCTGGGTGGGGGGTCGTCTGCATGGGACTTTCTGTGACTGGGGGTCTTCTGCGTGGGATTTTCTGGGACTGGAGTTCGTCTGCGTGGGATATCTGGGACTGTCTCCTCGGTGGGGGCTCGTCTGCATGGGACTTTCTTGGACTGGGGGTTGTCTGCGTGGGACTTTTTGGGACTGTCTCCTTGGGGTGGGGTCATCCGCCTGGGACATTCTGGGACTGTCTCCTGGGTGGGAGTCGTCTGCATGGGACTTCCTAGGACTGGGGGTAGGCTGCGTGGGACTTCCTGGGACTGGGGGTCGTCTGCGTGGGACTTTCTGGGACTGTCTCCTGTGTGGGGGGTCGTCTGCGTGGGAAATTCTGCGACTGTCTCCTTGGTGGGGGTCGTCGTCATGGGATTCCTAGTACTGGGGGTCGTCTGCGTGGGACTTTCTGGGACTGGGTGTCGTCTGCGTGGGACTTTCTGGGGACTGTCACCTGTGTGGGGGATCGTCTCTGTGGGACTTTCTCGGACTGTCTCCTGGGTGGGGGACGTCTGCGTGGGTCTTTCTGGGACTGGGGGTCGTCTGCGTGGGTCTTTCTGGGACTGTCTCCTGGGTGGGTGTTCTTCTGCGTGGGATTTTCTGGGATTGGGGGTCGTCTGAGTGGGACTTGCTGGGACTGTCTCCTGGGTGGGGGTCGTCTGCGTGGGATATCTAGGACTGTCTCCTGGGTGGGGGGTCGTCTGCATGGGACTTTCTGTGACTGGGGGTCTTCTGCGTGGGACATTCTGGGACTGTCTCCTGGGTGAGGGGTCGTCGGCGTGGGACTTTCTGGGACTGGAGTTCGTCTGCGTGGGATATCTGGGACTGTCTCCTCGGTGGGGGCTCGTCTGCATGGGACTTTCTTGGACTGGGGGTTGTCTGCGTGGGACTTTTTGGGGCTGTCTCCTTGGGGTGGGGTCGTCCGCGTGGGACATTCTGGGACTGTCTCCTGGGTGGGAGTCGTCTGCATGGGACTTCCTAGGACTGGGGGTAGGCTGCGTGGGACTTCCTGGGACTGGGGGTCGTCTGCGTGGGACTTTCTGGGACTGTCTCCTGTGTGGGGGGTCGTCTGCGTGGGACTTTCTGGGATTGGGGGTCGTCTGCGTGTGTCTTTCTTGGACTCTCTCCTGGGTGGGGAGTCGTCTGCGTGGGACTTTCTGGGAGTGGGGTCGTCTGCGTGGGTCTTTCTGAGACTGACTCCTTGGTGGGGGGTCGTCTGCGTGGGACTTTCTGGGAATGTCTCCTGCGTGGGGGGTCTTCTGTGTGGGACTTTCTGGGACTGGGGGTCGTCTGCGTGGGACTTTCTGGGAGAGTCTCCTGGGTGTGAGGTCGTCTGCGTGGGACATTCTGGGACTGTCTCCTGGGTCGGGGGTCGTCTGCGTGGGATTTTCTGGGATTGGGGGTCGTCTGCGTGGGACTTGCTTGGGCTGTCTCCTGTCTGGGCGTCGTCTGCGTGGGACTTTCTTGGACTGGGAGTCGTCTGCGTGGGACTTTCTGGGACTGTCTCCTGTGTGGGGGTTCGTCTGAGTGGGATATCTAGGACTGTCTCCTGGGTGGGGGGTGGTCTGCATGGGACTTTCTGGGACTGGGGGTCGTCTGCGTGGGTCTTTTTATTGGACTCTCTCCTGGATGGGGAGTCGTCTGCGTAGGACTTTCTGGGACTGGGGGTCGTCTGCGTGGGTCTTTCTGACACTGTCTCCTGGGTGGGGTTTCGTCTGCGTGGGACTTTCTGGGAATGTCTCCTGCGTGGGGGGTCGTCTGCGTGGGACTTTCAGGGAATGGGTGTCGTCTGCGTGCCACTTTCTGGGACTGTCTCCTGTGTGGGGGTCCTCTGTGTGGGACTTTCTGGGACTGGGGGTCGTCTGCGTGGGACTTTCTGGGACTGTCTCCTTGGTGGGGGGTCGTCTGCGTGGGACTTTCTGGGACTGTCTCCTGGGTGGGTGTTCTTCTGCGTGGGACTTTCTGTGACTGGGGGTCGTCTGCCTGGGACTTTCTTGGACTGGGAGTCGTCTGCGTGGGACTTTCTGGGACTGTCTCCTGTGTGGGGGGTCGTCTGAGTGGGATATCTGGGACTGTCACCTGGGTGGGGTGTCGTCTGCATGGGACATTCTGGGACTGGGGGTCGTCTGCGTCGGTCTTTCTTGGACTCTCTCCTGTGTGGGGAATCGTCTGCGTGGGACTTTCTGTGACTGGGGGTCGTCTGCGTGGGTCTTTCTGAGACTGTCTCCTGGGTGGGGATTCGTCTGCGTGGGACTTTCTGGGAATGTCTTCTGCGTGGGGGGGTTGTCTGCGTGGGACTTTCAGGGACTGGGTGTCGTCTGCGTGCGACTTTCTGGGACTGTCTCCTGGGTGGGGGTCCTCTGTGTCCGACTTTCTGGGACTGGGGGTCGTCTGCGTGGGACTTTCTGGGACTGTCTCCTGGGTGGGGGGTCGTCATCGTGGGACTTTCTGGGACTGTCTCCTGGGTGGGGGGTCGTCTGCGTGGGAAATTCTGCGACTGTCTCCTTGGTGGGGGTCGTCTGCATGGGACTTTCTTGGACTGGGGGTTGTCTGCGTGGGACTTTTTCGGACTGTCTCCTTGGGGTGGGGTCGTCCGCGTGGGACATTCTGGGACTGTCTCCTGGGTGGGAGTCGTCTGCATGGGACTTCCTCGGACTGGGGGTAGGCTGCGTGGGACTTCCTGGGACTGGGGGTCGTCTGCGTGGGACTTTCTGGGACTGTCTCCTGTGTGGGGGGTCGTCTGCGTGGGACTTTCTTGGACTGGGGGTTGTCTGCGTGGGACTTTTTGGGACTGTCCCCTTGGGGTGGGGTCGTCCGCGTGGGACATTCTGGGACTGTCTCCTGGGTGGGAGTCGTCTGCATGGGACTTCCTAGGACTGGGGGTAGGCTGCGTGGGACTTCCTGGGACTGGGGGTCGTCTGCGTGGGACTTTCTGGGACTGTCTCCTGTGTGGGGGGTCGTCTGCGTGGGACTTTCTGGGATTGGGGGTCGTCTGCGTGTGTCTTTCTTGGACTCTCTCCTGGGTGGGGAGTCGTCTGCGTGGGACTTTCTGGGAGTGGGGTCGTCTGCGTGGGTCTTTCTGAGACTGACTCCTTGGTGGGGGGTCGTCTGCGTGGGAATTCTGGGAATGTCTCCTGCGTGGGGGGTCTTCTGTGTGGGACTTTCTGGGACTGGGGGTCGTCTGCGTGGGACTTTCTGGGACAGTCTCCTGGGTGTGAGGTTGTCTGCGTGGGACATTCTGGGACTGTCTCCTGGGTGGGGGTCGTCTGCATGGGACTTCCTAGGACTGGGGGTCGTCTGCGTGGGTCTTTCTGACACTGTCTCCTGGGTGGGGTTTCGTCTGCGTGGGACTTCCTCGGACTGGGGGTAGGCTGCGTGGGACTTCCTGGGACTGGGGGTCGTCTGCGTGGGACTTTCTGGGACTGTCTCCTGTGTGGGGGGTCGTCTGCGTGGGACTTTCTTGGACTGGGGGTTGTCTGCGTGGGACTTTTTGGGACTGTCTCCTTGGGGTGGGGTCGTCCGCGTGGGACATTCTGGGACTGTCTCCTGGGTGGGAGTCGTCTGCATGGGACTTCCTAGGACTGGGGGTAGGCTGCGTGGGACTTCCTGGGACTGGGGGTCGTCTGCGTGGGACTTTCTGGGACTGTCTCCTGTGTGGGGGGTCGTCTGCGTGGGACTTTCTGGGATTGGGGGTCGTCTGCGTGTGTCTTTCTTGGACTCTCTCCTGGGACTGGGGGTCGTCTGCGTGGGACTTTCTGGGAGTGGGGTCGTCTGCGTGGGTCTTTCTGAGACTGACTCCTTGGTGGGGGGTCGTCTGCGTGGGACTTTCTGGGAATGTCTCCTGCGTGGGGGGTCTTCTGTGTGGGACTTTCTGGGACTGGGGGTCGTCTGCGTGGGACTTTCTGGGACAGTCTCCTGGGTGTGAGGTCGTCTGCGTGGGACATTCTGGGACTGTCTCCTGGGTGGGGGTCGTCTGCATGGGACTTCCTAGGACTGGGGGTCGTCTGCGTGGGTCTTTCTGACACTGTCTCCTGGGTGGGGTTTCGTCTGCGTGGGACTTCCTAGGACTGGGGGTAGGCTGCGTGGGACTTCCTGGGACTGGGGGTCGTCTGCGTGGGACTTTCTGGGACTGTCTCCTGTGTGGGGGGTCGTCTGCGTGGGACTTTCTTGGACTGGGGGTTGTCTGCGTGGGACTTTTTGGGACTGTCTCCTTGGGGTGGGGTCGTCCGCGTGGGACATTCTGGGACTGTCTCCTGGGTGGGAGTCGTCTGCATGGGACTTCCTAGGACTGGGGGTAGGCTGCGTGGGACTTCCTGGGACTGGGGGTCGTCTGCGTGGGACTTTCTGGGACTGTCTCCTGTGTGGGGGGTCGTCTGCGTGGGACTTTCTGGGATTGGGGGTCGTCTGCGTGTGTCTTTCTTGGACTCTCTCCTGGGTGGGGAGTCGTCTGCGTGGGACTTTCTGGGAGTGGGGTCGTCTGCGTGGGTCTTTCTGAGACTGACTCCTTGGTGGGGGGTCGTCTGCGTGGGACTTTCTGGGAATGTCTCCTGCGTGGGGGGTCTTCTGTGTGGGACTTTCTGGGACTGGGGGTCGTCTGCGTGGGACTTTCTGGGACAGTCTCCTGGGTGTGAGGTCGTCTGCGTGGGACATTCTGGGACTGTCTCCTGGGTGGGGGTCGTCTGCATGGGACTTCCTAGGACTGGGGGTCGTCTGCGTGGGTCTTTCTGACACTGTCTCCTGGGTGGGGTTTCGTCTGCGTGGGACTTTCTGGGAATGTCTCCTGCGTGGGGGGTCGTCTGCGTGGGACTTTCAGGGAATGGGTGTCGTCTGCGTGCCACTTTCTGGGACTGTCTCCTGTGTGGGGGTCCTCTGTGTGGGACTTTCTGGGACTGGGGGTCGTCTGCGTGGGACTTTCTGGGACTGTCTCCTTGGTGGGGGGTCGTCTGCGTGGGACTTTCTGGGACTGTCTCCTGGGTGGGTGTTCTTCTGCGTGGGACTTTCTGTGACTGGGGGTCGTCTGCCTGGGACTTTCTTGGACTGGGAGTCGTCTGCGTGGGACTTTCTGGGACTGTCTCCTGTGTGGGGGGTCGTCTGAGTGGGATATCTGGGACTGTCACCTGGGTGGGGTGTCGTCTGCATGGGACATTCTGGGACTGGGGGTCGTCTGCGTCGGTCTTTCTTGGACTCTCTCCTGGGTGGGGAGTCGTCTGCGTGGGACTTTCTGTGACTGGGGGTCGTCTGCGTGGGTCTTTCTGAGACTGTCTCCTGGGTGGGGATTCGTCTGCGTGGGACTTTCTGGGAATGACTTCTGCGTGGGGGGGTTGTCTGCGTGGGACTTTCAGGGACTGGGTGTCGTCTGCGTGCGACTTTCTGGGACTGTCTCCTGGGTGGGGGTCCTCTGTGTCCGACTTTCTGGGACTGGGGGTCGTCTGCGTGGGACTTTCTGGGACTGTCTCCTGGGTGGAGGGTCGTCATTGTGGGACTTTCTGGGACTGTCTCCTGGGTGGGGGGTCGTCTGCGTGGGAAATTCTGCGACTGTCTCCTTGGTGGGGGTCGTCTGCATGGGACTTTCTTGGACTGGGGGTTGTCTGCGTGGGACTTTTTGGGACTGTCTCCTTGGGGTGGGGTCGTCCGCGTGGGACATTCTGGGACTGTCTCCTGGGTGGGAGTCGTCTGCATGGGACTTCCTAGGACTGGGGGTAGGCTGCGTGGGACTTCCTGGGACTGGGGGTCGTCTGCGTGGGACTTTCTGGGACTGTCTCCTGTGTGGGGGGTCGTCTGCGTGGGACTTTCTTGGACTGGGGGTTGTCTGCGTGGGACTTTTTGGGGCTGTCTCCTTGGGGTGGGGTCGTCCGCGTGGGACATTCTGGGACTGTCTCCTGGGTGGGAGTCGTCTGCATGGGACTTCCTAGGACTGGGGGTAGGCTGCGTGGGACTTCCTGGGACTGGGGGTCGTCTGCGTGGGACTTTCTGGGACTGTCTCCTGTGTGGGGGGTCGTCTGCGTGGGACTTTCTGGGATTGGGGGTCGTCTGCGTGTGTCTTTCTTGGACTCTCTCCTGGGTGGGGAGTCGTCTGCGTGGGACTTTCTGGGAGTGGGGTCGTCTGCGTGGGTCTTTCTGAGACTGACTCCTTGGTGGGGGGTCGTCTGCGTGGGACTTTCTGGGAATGTCTCCTGCGTGGGGGGTCTTCTGTGTGGGACTTTCTGGGACTGGGGGTCGTCTGCGTGGGACTTTCTGGGACAGTCTCCTGGGTGTGAGGTCGTCTGCGTGGGACATTCTGGGACTGTCTCCTGGGTGGGGGTCGTCTGCATGGGACTTCCTAGGACTGGGGGTCGTCTGCGTGGGACTTTCTGGGACTGTCTCCTGGTTGGGGGGTCGTCTGCGTGGGACTTTCTGGGACTGTCTCCTGTGTGGGGGTTCGTCTGAGTGGGATATCTAGGACTGTCTCCTGGGTGGGGGGTGGTCTGCATGGGACTTTCTGGGACTGGGGTCGTCTGCGTGGGTCTTTTTATTGGACTCTCTCCTGGATGGGGAGTCGTCTGCGTAGGACTTTCTGGGACTGGGGGTCGTCTGCGTGGGTCTTTCTGACACTGTCTCCTGGGTGGGGTTTCGTCTGCGTGGGACTTTCTGGGAATGTCTCCTGCGTGGGGGGTCGTCTGCGTGGGACTTTCAGGGAATGGGTGTCGTCTGCGTGCCACTTTCTGGGACTGTCTCCTGTGTGGGGGTCCTCTGTGTGGGACTTTCTGGGACTGGGGGTCGTCTGCGTGGGACTTTCTGGGACTGTCTCCTTGGTGGGGGGTCGTCTGCGTGGGACTTTCTGGGACTGTCTCCTGGGTGGGTGTTCTTCTGCGTGGGACTTTCTGTGACTGGGGGTCGTCTGCCTGGGACTTTCTTGGACTGGGAGTCGTCTGCGTGGGACTTTCTGGGACTGTCTCCTGTGTGGGGGGTCGTCTGAGTGGGATATCTGGGACTGTCACCTGGGTGGGGTGTCGTCTGCATGGGACATTCTGGGACTGGGGGTCGTCTGCGTCGGTCTTTCTTGGACTCTCTCCTGGGTGGGGAGTCGTCTGCGTGGGACTTTCTGTGACTGGGGGTCGTCTGCGTGGGTCTTTCTGAGACTGTCTCCTGGGTGGGGATTCGTCTGCGTGGGACTTTCTGGGAATGTCTTCTGCGTGGGGGGGTTGTCTGCGTGGGACTTTCAGGGACTGGGTGTCGTCTGCGTGCGACTTTCTGGGACTGTCTCCTGGGTGGGGGTCCTCTGTGTCCGACTTTCTGGGACTGGGGGTCGTCTGCGTGGGACTTTCTGGGACTGTCTCCTGGGTGGGGGGTCGTCATCGTGGGACTTTCTGGGACTGTCTCCTGGGTGGGGGGTCGTCTGCGTGGGAAATTCTGCGACTGTCTCCTTGGTGGGGGTCGTCGTCATGGGACTTCCTAGTACTGGGGGTCGTCTGCGTGGGACTTTCTGGGACTGGGTGTCGTCTGCGTGGGACTTTCTGGGGACTGTCACCTGTGTGGGGGATCGTCACTGTGGGACTTTCTCGGACTGTCTCGTGGGTGGGGGACGTCTGCGTGGGTCTTTCTGGGACTGGGGGTCGTCTGTGTGGGTCTTTCTGGGACTGTATCCTGGGTGGGTGTTCTTCTGCGTGGGATTTTCTGGGATTGGGGGTCGTCTGCGTGGGACTTGCTGGGACTGTCTCCTGGGTGGGGGTCGTCTGCGTGGGATATCTAGGACTGTCTCCTGGGTGGGGGGTCGTCTGCATGGGACTTTCTGTGACTGGGGGTCTTCTGCGTGGGACTTTCTGGGACTGTCTCCTGGGTGGGGGGTCGTCGGCGTGGGACTTTCTGGGACTGGAGTTCGTCTGCGTGGGATATCTGGGACTGTCTCCTCGGTGGGGGCTCGTCTGCATGGGACTTTCTTGGACTGGGGGTTGTCTGCGTGGGACTTTTTGGGACTGTCTCCTTGGGGTGGGGTCGTCCGCGTGGGACATTCTGGGACTGTCTCCTGGGTGGGAGTCGTCTGCATGGGACTTCCTAGGACTGGGGGTAGGCTGCGTGGGACTTCCTGGGACTGGGGGTCGTCTGCGTGGGACTTTCTGGGACTGTCTCCTGTGTGGGGGGTCGTCTGCGTGGGACTTTCTGGGATTGGGGGTCGTCTGCGTGTGTCTTTCTTGGACTCTCTCCTGGGTGGGGAGTCGTCTGCGTGGGACTTTCTGGGAGTGGGGTCGTCTGCGTGGGTCTTTCTGAGACTGACTCCTTGGTTGGGGGTCGTCTGCGTGGGACTTTCTGGGAATGTCTCCTGCGTGGGGGGTCTTCTGTGTGGGACTTTCTGGGACTGGGGGTCGTCTGCGTGGGACTTTCTGGGACAGTCTCCTGGGTGTGAGGTCGTCTGCGTGGGACTTTCTGGGACTGTGTCCTGGGTGGGGGGTCGTCTGCATAGGACTTTCTGGGACTGTCTGCTGGGTGGGGGACGTCTGCGTGGGAATTTCTGGGACTGGGGGTCTTCTGCGTGGGACTTTCTGGGACTGTCTCCTGGGTGGGGACGTCTACTTGGGCCTTTCTGGGACTGGGGGTCGTCTCCTGACTGACTCCTGGGTGGGGGGTCGACTGCGTGGGACTTCCTTGGACTGGGAGTCGTCTGTGTGGGACGTTCTGGGACTGTCTCATGGGTGGGTGGTCGTCTGAGTGGGATATCTGGGACTGTCTCCTGGGTGGGGGACGTCTGCGTGGGACTTTCTGTGACTGGGGGTCGTCTGCGTTGGACTTTCTGGGACTGACTCCTGGGTTGGGCGGTCGTCTGCGTGTGACTTTCTGGGACTGTCTCCTGGGTGAGTGTTCTGCGTGGGACTTTCTGTGACTGGGGGTCGTGTGCGTGGGACTTTCTTGGACTGGGAGTCGTCTGTGTGGGACATTCTGGGACTGTCTCCTGGGTGGGGGGTCGTCTGAGTGGGATATCTGGGACTGTCTCCTGGGTGGGGGGTCATATGCATGGGACTTTCTGGGACTGGGTGTCGTCTGCGTGGGACTTTTTGGGACTGGGGTCGTCTGCGTGGGACTTTCTAGGAAAGTTTCCTGCGTGGGGGTTCGTCTGCGTGGGACTTTCAGGGACTGGGTGTCGTCTGCGTGCGACTTTCTGGGACTGTCTCCTGGGTGGGGGGTCGTCTGCGTGGGATATCTAGGACTGTCAACTGGGTGGGGGGTCGTCTGCATGGGACTTTCTGTGACTGGGGTTCTTCTTCGTGGGAGTTTCTGGGACTGTCTCCTGGGTGGGGGACGTCTGCGTGGGACTTTCTGGGAATGGGGGTCGTCTGCGTGGGACATTCTGGGACTGACTCCTGGGTGGGGCGGTCGTCTGCGTGTGACTTTCTTGGACTGTCTCCTGGGTGAGTATTCTGCGTTGGAATTTCTGTGACTGGGGGTCGTGTGCGTGGGACTTTCTTGGACTGGGAGTCGTCTGTGTGGGACGTTCTGGGACTGTCTCATGGGTGGGGGGTCGTCTGAGTGGGATATCTGGGACTGTCTCCTGGGTGGGGGGTCGTCTGCATGGGACTTTCTGGGACTGGGGGTCGTCTGCGTGTGACTTTCTGGGACTGGTGTCGTCAGCGTGGGACTTTCTGGGAGTGTTTCCTGCGTGGGGTTAGTCTGCGTGGGACTTTCAGGGACTGGTTGTCGTCTGCGTGCGACTTTCTGGGACTGTCTCCTGGGTGGGGGGTCGTCTGCGTGGGACTTACTGCGACTGTCTCCAGGGTGGGGGTCGTCGGCATGGGACTTCCTATGACTGGGGGTCTTCTGCGTGGTACTTCCTGTGACTGGGGGTCGTCTGCGTGGAACTTTCTGGGACTGTCTCCTGGGTGGGGGACGTCTGCGTTGGACTTTCTGGGACTGGGGGTCGTCTGCGTGGGACTTTCTGGGACTGACTCCTGGATGGGGGTCCTCTGTGTTGGACTTTCTGGGACTGGGGGTCGTCTGCGTGGGACTTTCTGGGACTGTCTCCTGGGAGGGGAGTCGTCTGCGTGGGACTTTCTGGGACTGTCTCCTGGGTGGGGGCTCGTCTGCGTGGGACATTCTGGGACTGTCTCCTCGGTTGGGTACGTCTGTGTGGTTCTTTCTGGGACTGTGGGTCCTCTGCTTGGGACGTTCTGGGACTGTCTCCAGTGTGGGGGGGTCGTCTGCGTGGGACTTTCTGGGACTGTCTCCTGGGTGTGTGTTCTTCTGCGTGGGACTTTCTGTGACTGGGGGTCGTCTGTGTGGGACTTTCTTGGACTGGGAGTCGTCTGTGTGGGACTTTCTGGGACTGGGGGTCGTCTGCGTGGGTCTTTCTTGGACTCTCTCCTGGGTGGGGAGTCGTCTGCGTTGGACTTTCTGGGACTGGGTGTCGTCTGCGTGGGTCTTTCTGAGACTGTCTCCTTGGTGGGGTTTCGTCTGCGTGGGACTTTCTGGGAATGTTTCCTGCGTGGGGGTTCGTCTGCGTGGGACTTTCAGGGACTGGGTGTCGTCTGCGTGCGACTTTCTGGGACTGTCTCCTGGGCGGGGGGTCGTCTGCGTGGGATATCTAGGACTGTCTCCTGGGTGGGGGGTCGTCTGCATGGGATTTCTGTGCCTGGGGTTCTTCTGCGTGGGAGTTTCTTGGACTGTCTCCTCGGTGGGGGACGTCTGCGTGGGACTTTCTGGGACTGGGGGTCGTCTGCGTGGGACTTTCAGGGACTGGGTGTCGTCTGCGTGCGACTTTCTGGGACTGTCTCCTGGGTGGGGTTTCGTCTGCGTGGGACTTTCTGGGAATGTTTCCTTCGTGGGGGTTCGTCTGCGTGGGACATTCAGAGACTGGGTGTCGTCTGCGTGCGACTTTCTGGGACTGTCTCCTTGGTGGGGCTCGTCTACATGGGACTTTCTGTGACTGGGGGTCTTCTGCGTGGGAGTTTCTGGGACTGTCTCCTGGGTGGGGGACGTCTGCGTGGGACATTCTGTGACTGGGGGTCGTCTGGTGGGACTTTCAGGGACTGACTCCTGGGTGGGGCGGTCGTCTGCGTGGGACTTTCTTGGACTGTCTCCTGGGTGGGTGTTCTTCTGCGTGGGACTTTCTGAGACTGGGGGTCGTCTGCGTGGGACTTTCTTGGACTGGGACTCTTCTGCGTGGGACTTTCTGGGACTGTCTCCTGGGTGGGGCGTCGTCTGAGTGGGATATCTGGGTCTGTCTCCTGGGTGGGGGGTCGTCTGCATGGGACTTTCTGGGACTGGGGGTCGTCTGCGAGGGTTTTTCTTCGACTCTCTCCTGGCAGACGATTCCCCGTCCAGGAAAGTCCCACGCAGACGAACTCCAGTCACAGAAAGTCCCACGCAGACGACCCCCCCTCCACCCAGGAGTCAGTCCCAGAAAGTGCCACGCAGACGACCCCCCACACAGGAGACAGTCCATGAAAGTCCCACGCAGACGACCCCCAGTACCAGAAAGTCCCACGCAGACGAACTCCAGTCCTAGGAAGTCCCATGCAGACGACCCCCACCCAGGAGACAGTCCCAGAAAGTCCCACGCAGACGACCCCACACCCTGGAGACCGTCCCAGAAAGTCCCACGCAGACGACCCCCAGTCCCAGAAAGTCCCATGCAGACGAGCCCCCACCGAGGAGACAGTCCCAGATATCCCACGCAGATGACCTCCAGTCCCAGAAAGACCCATGCAGACGACCCCCCACCCAGGAGACAGTCCTAGATATACCACGCAGAAGACACCCAGTCAGGAGACAGTCCCAGAAAGTCCCACGCAGACGACCCTCAGTCTAAGAAAGTCCAACGCAGACGACCCCCAGACAGGAGACAGTCCCAGCAAGTCCCACGCAGACGACCCCCAATCCCAGAAAATCCCACGCAGAAGAACATCCACCCAGGAGACAGTCCCAGAAAGTCCTACGCAGACGACACCCCAACCAGGAGACAGTCCCAGAAAGTCCCACGCAGACGACCCTCAGTCTAAGAAAGTCCAACGCAGACGACCCCCAGACAGGAGACAGTCCCAGCAAGTCCCACGCAGACGACCCCCAATCCCAGAAAATCCCACGCAGAAGAACATCCACCCAGGAGACAGTCCCAGAAAGTCCTACGCAGACGACACCCCAACCAGGAGACAGTCCCAGAAAGTCCCACGCAGACGACCCCTCTCCCAGGATACAGTCAAGAAAGTCCCACGGAGACGACCCCCAATCTTAGAAAGTCCCACACAGAGGACCCCCACCCAGAAGACAGTCCCAGAAAGTCGCACGCAGACCACAGCCAGTCCCTGAAAGTCCCACGCAGACGACCCCCTGCGGAGGAGACATTCCCAGAAAGTCCCACGCAGACGAACCCCCACCCAGGAGACAGTCTCAGAAAGACCCACGCAAACGACCACAAGTCCCAGAAAGTCCCATGCAGACAACCCCCAGTTACATAAAGTCCCACGCAGAAGAACACCCACCCAGGAGACAGTCCCAGAAAGTCCCACGCAGACGACCGCCCCAGCCAGGAATCAGTCCCAGAAAGTCCCACGCAGACGACCGCCAGTCCCAGAAAGTCCCACGCAGACTTCCCCCACCCAGGAGACAGTCCCAGAAACTCCCACGCAGAAGAACCCCAGTCACAGAAAGTCCCATGCCAACGACCCCCCACCCAGGACACAGTCCTAGATATCCCACGCAGACGAACCCCCACCCAGGAAACATTCGCAGAAAGTCCCACGCAGACGAAACCCCACCCAGGAGACAGTCTCAGAAAGACCCACGCAGACGACCCCCAGTCCCAGAAAGTACCACGCAGACGACTCCCCACCCAGGAGAGAGTCCAATAAAGACCCACGCAGACGACCCCCAATCCCAGAAAGTCCCACGCAGACGACTCCCAGTCCAAGAAAGACCCACGCAGACTTCCCCCAGTCACAGAAAGTCCCACGCAGAATACCCACCCAGGAGACAGTCCCAGAAAGTCCCACGCAGACGACACCCAGTCCCAGAAAGTCCAACACAGAGGACCTCCACCCAGGAGACAGTCCCAGAAAGTCGCACGCAGACGACACCCAGTCCCTGAAAGTCCCACGCAGACGACTCCCCACGCAGGAGACATTCCCAGAAAGTCCCACGCAGACGAACCCCCACCCAGGAGACAGTCTCAGAAAGACCCACGCAGACGACCCCCAGTCCCAGAAAGTCCCACGCAGACGACCCCCATTCCCAGAAAGTCACACGCAGACGACCCCCAGTCCTAGGAAGTCCCATGCAGACGACCCCCACCCAGGAGACAGTCACAGTATGTCCTACGCAGACGACCCCACACCCAGGAGACAGTCCCAGAAAGTCCCACGCAGACGACCCCCAGTCCCAGAAAGTCCAACACAGAGGACCCCACAGAAGAGACAGTCGCAGAAAGTCGCACGCAGACGACACACAGTCCCTGAAAGTCCCACGCAGACGACCCCCAGTCACAGAAAGTCCGACGCAGAAGAACACCCACCCGGGAGACAGTCCCCGAAAATCCCACGCAGACTACCCCCCACCAAGGAGAGAGTCCAAGAAAGACCCACGCAGACGACCCCCAGTCCCAGAAAGTCCCATGCACACGACTCCCCACACAGGAGACATTCCCAGAAAGTCCCACGCAGACGAACCCCAGTCCCAGAAAGTCCCACGCAGAAGACCCCAGTCACAGAATGTCCCATGAAGACGACCCCCACCCAAGAGACAGTCCTAGATATCACACGCAGACGACCCCCAGTCCAAGAAAGTCCCACGCAGACGACGCCCAGAGAGGAGACAGTCCCAGCAAGTCCCACGCAGACGACCCCCAATCCCAGAAAATCCCGCGCAGACGACCCCCGACCCAGGAGACAGTCGCAGAAAGTCATACGCAGACGACCCCCCACCCAGGAGACAGTCCCAGTAAGTCCCACGCAGACAACCCCCAGTCCCAGAAAGTCACACACAGAGGACCCCCACAGAGGAGACAGTCCCAGAAAGTCGCACGCAGACGACACCCATTCCCTGAAAGTCCCACGCAGACGAACCCTCACGCAGGAGACATTCCCAGAAAGTCCCACGCAGACGAACCCCCACCCAGGAGACAGTCTCAGAAAGACCCACACAGACAACCCCCAGTCCAAGAAAGACCCACACAGACGACTCCCCAACCAGGAGAGAGTCCAAGAAAGACCCACGCAGACGACCCCCAGTCCCAGAAAGTCCCATGCAGACGTCCCCCACCCAGGAGACAGTCCTAGATATCCCACTCAGACGAACCCCCACCCAGGAGACAGTCCCAGAAAGTCCCACGCAGACGACCCCCAGTCACAGAAACTCCCACGCAGAAGAACACCCACCCAGGAGACAGTCCCAGAACGTCCCACGCAGACGACCCCAGTCCAAGAAAGTCCCACGCAGACGTCCCCCACCCAAGAGACAATCCCACAAATTCCCACGCAGACGACCCCCAGTCCCAGAAATTCGACGCAGACGTCCCCCACCCAGGAGACAGTCCCAGAAAGTCCCACGCAGACGACACCCAGTCCCTGAAAGTCCCACGCAGAAGACCGCCCACGCAGGAGACATTCCCAGAAAGTCCCACGCAGACGAAGCCCCACCCAGGAGACTGTCTCAGAAAGACCCACGCAGACGACCCCAGTCCCAGAAAGTCCCATGCAGACAACTCCCCACCCAGGAGAGAGTCCAAGAAAGACCCACGCAGACGACCCCCAGTCCCAGAAAGTCCCATGCAGACGACCCCCCACCCAGGAGACAGTCCCAGAAAGTCCCACGCAGACGACTCCCAGTCCAGGAAAGTCCCACGCAGACGACCCCCAGTCCCAGAAAGTACCACGCAGACGACTCCCCACCCAGGAGAGAGTCCAATAAAGACCCACGCAGACGACCCCCAGTCCCAGAAAGTCCCATGCAAAAGACCCCGCACCCAGGAGACAGTCCCAGATATCCAACTCAGACGACCCCCCACCCAGGAGACAGTCCCAGAAAGTCCCACGCAGACGACTCCCAGTCCAAGAAAGTCCCACGCAGACGTCCCCCAGTCACAGAAATTCCCACGCAGAAGAATACCAACCCAGGAGACCTTCCCAGAAAGTACCACGCAGAAAACCCCCAGTCCCAGAAAGTCCAACACAGAGGACCCCCACCAAGGAGACAGTCCCAGAAAGTCGCACGCAGACGACACCCAGTCCCTGAAAGTCCCACGCAGACGACCCCATACGCAGGAGACATTCCCAGAAAGTCCCACGCAGACGAACCCCCACCCAGGAGACAGTCTCAGAAAGACCCACGAAGACGACCCCCAGTCCAAGAAAGTCCCACGCAGACGACCCCCAGTCCCAGAAAGTCCCACGCAGACGACCCCCAGTCCTACGAATTCCCATGCAGACGACCCACATCCAGGAGACAGTCACAGAATATCCGACGGAGACGACCCCACACCCAGGAGACAGTCCCAGAAAGTCGCACGCAGTCGACACACAGTCCCTGAAAGTCCCACGCAGAAGCCCCCCCACGCAGGATACATTCCCAGAGAGTCCCACGCAGACGAATCCCCACCCAGGAGAGAGTCCAAGAAAGACCCACGCAGACGACCCCAGTCCAAGAAAGGCCCCCGCAGACGACTCCCCACCCAGGAGAGAGTCCAAGAAAGACCCACGCAGACGACCCCCAGTCCCAGAAAGTCCCATGCAGACGACCACCCACCCAGGAGACAGTCCCAGATATCCCGCTCAGACGACCCCCCACCCAGGAGACAGTCCAAGAAAGACCCACGCAGACGACCCCCAGTCCCAGAAAGTCCCATGCAGACGGCCCCCCCCACCCAGGAGACAGTCCCAGAAAGTCCCACGCAGACGACTCCCAGTCCAAGAAAGTCCCACGCAGAAGACCCCCAATCCTTGGAAGTCCGATGCAGACGACTCCCACCCAGGAGACAGTCCCATAATGTCCCACGGAGACGACCCCACACCCAGGAGACAGTCCCAGAAAGTCCCACGCAGACGACCCCCAGTCCCAGAAAGACCCACACAGAGGACCCCCACCAGGAGACAGTCCCAGCAAGTCCCGCGCAGACGACCCCCAGTCCCAGAGAGTCCCATGCAGACGAGCCCCCACCGAAGAGACAGTCCCAGATATCCCAAGCAGACGACCCCCAGTCAGAGAAAGTCCCATGCAGACGACCCCCCACCAAGGAGACAGTCCTAGATATCGTACGCAGACGACCCCCACCCAGGAGACAGACCGAGAAAGTCCCACGCGGACGAGCCCAGTCTAAGAAAGTCCCACGCAGACGACACCCTGACAGGAGACAGAGCCAGCAAGTCCCACGCAGACGACACCCAATCCCAGAAAATCCCACGCAGACGAACACCCAGCCAGGAGACAGTCCCAGAAAGTCCTACGCAGACGACACCCCACCAAGAAGACAGTCCCAGAAAGTCCCACGCAGACAACCCCCCTCCCAGGAGACAGTCCCAGAAAGTCCCACGCAAACGACCCCCAGTCCCAGAAAGTCCCACACAGAGGACCCCCACCAAGGAGACAGTCCCAGAAAGTCGCACGCAGACGACACCCAGTCCCTGAAAGTCCCACACAGAAGACCCCCCACGCAGGAGACATTCCCAGAAAGTCCCACGCAGACGAACCCCCACCCAGGAGACTGTCTCAGAAAGACCCACGCAGACGACCCCAGTCCCAGAAAGTCCCACGCAGACGACTCCCCACCCAGGAGAGAGTCCAAGAAAGTCCCACGCAGACAAGTCCCAGTCCAGGAAAGTCCCACGCAGACGACCCCCAGTCCCAGAAAGTCCCATGCATACCACCCCCCACCCAGGAGATAGTCCTAGATATCCCACTCTGACGAACCCCCACCCAGGAGACAGTCCCAGAAAGTCCCACGCAGACGACTCCTATTCCAAGAAAGTCCCACGCAGACGACCCCCAGTAACAGAAAGTCCCACGCAGAAGAACACCCACCCAGGAGACAGTCCCAGAACGTCCCACGCAGACGACCCCCAGTAACAGAAAGTCCCACGCAGAAGAACACCCACCCAGGAGACAGTCCCAGAACGTCCCACGCAGCCGACCCCCAGTCACAGAAAGTCCCACGCAGACGTCCCCCTCCCAGGAGACAGTCCCACAAAGTTCCACGAAGACGACCCCCAGTCCCAGAAATTCCCATGCAGACGACCCCCCACACAGGAGACAGTCCCAGAAAGTCCCACGCAGAAGACACCCAGTCCAAGAAAGTCCCACGCAGAAGACCCCCAGTCCTTGGAAGTCCCATGCAGACGACTCCCACCCAGGAGACAGTCCCAGAATGTCCCACGCAGACGACCCCACACCCAGGAGACAGTCCCAGAAAGTCCCACGCAGACGACCCCCAGTCCCAGAAAGTCCCACACAGAGGACCCCCACCATGAGACAGTCCCAGCAAGTCCCACGCAGTCGACCCCCAATCCCAGAAAATCCCGCGCAGACGACCCCCGACCCAGGAGACAGTCCCAGAAAGACATACGCAGACGATCCCCCACCAAGGAGACAGTCCCAGAAAGTCCGACGCAGACGACCCCCAGTCCCAGAAAGTCCCACACAGAGGACCCCCACACAGGAGACAGTCCCAGAAAGACGCACGCAGACGACACCCATTCCCTGAAAGTCCCACGCAGACGAAACCCCACTCAGGAGACATTCCCAGAAAGTCCCACGCAGACGAACCCCCACCCAGGAGACAGTCTCAGAAAGACCCACGCAGACGACCCCCAGTCCCAGAAAGACCCACGCAGACGACTCCCCACCCAAAAGAGAGTCCAAGAAAGACCCACGCAGACGACCGCCAGTACCAGATAGTCCCAAGCAGACGACCCCCAGTCCTGGGAAGTCCCACGCAGACGACCCCACACCCAGGAGACAGTCCCAGAAAGTCCCGCGCAGACGACCCCCAGTCCCAGAAAGTCCCATGCAGACGAGCCCCCACCGAGGAGACAGTCCCAGATATCCCACGCAGACGACCCGCAGTCAGAGAAAGTCCCATGCAGACGACCCCCCACCCAGGAGACAGTCCTAGATATCGCACGCAGACGACCCCCACCCAGGAGACAGTCCCAGAAAGTCCCACGCAGACGACCCCAGTCTAAGAAAGTCCCATGCAGACGACCCCCTGACAGGAGACAGAGCGAGCAAGTCCCACGCAGACGACACCCAATCCCAGAAAATCCCACGCAGACGAACACCCACCCAGGAGACAGTCCCAGAAAGTCCTACGCAGACGACACCCCACCAAGAAGACAGTCCCAGAAAGTCCCACGCAGACGACCCCCCTCCCAGGAGACAGTCCCAGAAAGTCCCACGCAGACGACACCCAGTCCCAGAAAGACCCACGCAGACGACCCCCAGTCCCAGAAAGTCCCATGCAGACCACCCCCCACCCAGGAGACAGTCCTAGATATCCCACTCAGACGAACCCCCACCCAGGAGACAGTCCCAGAAAGTCCCCCGCAGACGACTCCCAGTAACAGAAAGTCCCACGCAGAAGAACACCCACCAAGGAGACAGTCCCAGAACGTCCCACGCAGACGACCCCCAGTCCCAGAAAGTCCCACGCAGGCGTCCCCCACCCAAGAGACAGTCCCACAAAGTCCCACGAAGACGACCCCCAGTCCCAGAAATTCCCACGCAGACGTCCCCCACCCAGGAGACAGTCCCAGAAAGTCCCACGCAGACGACCCCCCACACAAAAGACAGTCCCAGAAAGTCCCACGCAGCCGACACCCAGTCCAAGAAAGTCCCACGCAGACGACCCCCATTCCTTGGAAGTCCCATGCAGACGACTCCCACCCAGGAGACAGTCCCAGAATGTCCCACGCAGACGACCCCCAGTCCCAGAAAGTCCCACACAGAGGACCCCCACCCAGGAGCCAGTCCCAGAAAGTCGCACCCAGACGACACCCAGTCCCTGAAAGTCCCACGGAGAAGACCCCCCACGCTGGAGACATTCCCAGAAAGTCCCAGGCAGGCGAACCCCCACCCAGGAGACTGTCTCAGAATGACCCAGGCAGACGATCCCAGTCCCAGAAAGTCCCACGCAGACGGCCCCCCACCCCGGAGACAGTCCCAGAAAGTCCCACGCAGAAGACCCCCAGTTACAGAAAGTCCCATGCAGACGACCCCCCACCCAGGAGACAGTCCTAGATATCCCACGCAGACGACCACCCACCCAGGAGACAGTCCCAGAAAGTCCCACGCAGACGACCCCCAGTCCTAGGAAGTCCCGTGCAGACGACCCCCACCCAGGAGACAGTCCCAGAAAGTCCCACGAAGACGACCCCACACCCAGGAGAGAGTACCAGAAAGTCCCACGCAGACGAATCCCAGTCCAAGAAATTCCCACGCAGACGACCCCCAGTCCCAGGAAGTCCCACACAGAAGAACACCCACCCAGGAGTCAGTCCCAGAAAGTCCCACGCAGACGACCCCCAGTACCAGAAAGTCCCACGCAGACGTCCCCACCCAGGAGACAGTCCCAGAAAGTCCTACGCAGACGACGCCCACCCAGGAGACAGTCTCAGAAAGTCCCACGCAGACGACCCCCAATCCAAGAAAGTCCCACACAGAGGACCCCCACCCAGGAGACAGTCCCAGAAAGTCGCACGCAGACGACACCCAGTCCCAGAAAGTCCCACGCAGAAGACCCCCCACGCAGGAGACAGTATCAGAAAGACCCACGAAGACGACCCCAGTCCCAGAAAGTCCCACGCAGACGACCCCCACCCAGGAGAGAGTCCAAGAAAGACGCACGCAGACGACCCCCAGTCCCAGAAAGTCCCATGAAGACCCCTCACCCAGGAGACAGTCCTAGATATCCCACGCAGACGATCCCCACCCTGGAGACAGTCCCAGCAAGACCCACGCAGACGACCCCCAGTCACAGTAAGTCCCACGCCGAAGAACAGCCACCCAAAAGACAGTCCCAGAAAGTCCCACGCAGACGACCCCCAGTCCCAGAAAGTCCCACGCAGACGACCCACCACTCAGGAGACAGTCCCAGAAAGTCCCACGCAGATGACCCCCAGTCCCAGAAAGTCCCACGCAGACGACCCACCACTCAGGAGACAGTCCCAGAAAGTCCCACGCAGACGACCCCCTTTCCCAGAATGTCCCACGCAGACGACCCCCGACCAAGGAGACAGTCCCAGAAAGTCCCACGCAGACAACCGCCACTCCCAGAAAGTCCCACGCAGACGGCCCCCAGTCCCAGAAAGTCCCACCCAGACGACCCACAATACCAGAAAGTCCCACGCAGACGACCCCCCACCATGGAGACAGTCCCAAATATCCCACGCAGACGACCGCCACCCAGGAGACAGTCCCAGAATGTCCCACGCAGACGACCCCCAGTCCCAGAAAGTCCCACGCAGAAGACTCCCCACCCAGGAGAGAGTCCAAGAAAGACCCACGCAGACGACCTTCAGTCCCAGAAAGTCCCACGCAGACGTCCACCACCCAGGAGACAGTCCCAGAAAGTCCCACGCAGACGACCCCTAGTCCCAGAAATTCCCACGCAGACGTCCCCCACCCAGGAGACAGTCCCAGAAAGTCCCACGCAGACGACCCCACATATTGGAGACAGTCCCAGAAAGTCCCACGCAGACGACCCCCAGTCCCAGAAAGTCCCACGCAGACGACCGCCAGTCCTTGGAAGTCCCATGCAGACGACTCCCACCCAGGAGATAGTCCCAGAAAGTCCCATGCAAACGACCTCCAGTCCCAGAAAGTCCCACGCAAACGGCCCCCCACCCAGGAGACAGTCCCAGAAAGTCCCACGCAGAAGACCCCCAGTTACAGAAAGTCCCATGCAGACGACCCCCCACCCAGGAGACAGTCCTAGATAACCCACGCAGACGACCACCCACCCAGGAGACAGTCTTAGAAAGTCCCACGCAGACGAATCCCAGTCCAAGAAAGTCCCACGCAAACGACCCCCAGTCACAGAAAGTCCCACGCAGAAGAACACCCACCCAGGAGACAGTCCCAGAAAGTCCCACGCAGACGACCCCCCAACCAGGAGTCAGTACCAGAAAGTCCCACGCAGACGACCCCCAGTAACAGAAAGTCCCACGCAGACGTCCCCCACCCAGGAGACAGTCCCAGAAAGTCCTACGCAGACGACCCCCCACAGAGGAGACATTCTCAGAAAGTCCCACGCAGACGACCCCCAGTACCAGAAAGTCCCACACAGAGGACCCCCAACCAGGAGACCGTCCCAGAACGTCGCACGCAGACGACACCCAGTCCCTGAAAGTCCCACGCAGAAGACCCCCCACGCAGGAGACATTCCCAAAAAGTCCCACGCAGACGAACCCCCACCCAGGAGACAGTCCCAGAAAGTCCCACGCAGACGACTCCCCACCCAGGAGAGAGTCACAGATATCCCATTCAGACGACCCCCCACCCAGGAGACAGTCCCAGTAAGTCCAACGCAGACGACTCCCAGTCCAAGAAAGTCCCACGCAGACGACCCCAAGTCACAGAAAGTCCCACGCAGAAGAACACCCACCCAGGAGTCTGTCCCAGAAAGTCCCACGCAGACGACCCCCATTCCCAGAAAGTCCCACGCAGACGTTCCCCACCCAGGAGACAGTCCCAGAAAGTCCACGCAGACGACCCCCCACACAGGAAACAGACCCAGAAAGTCACACGCAGACTACCCCCAGTCCCAGAAAGTCCCACGCAGACGACCCCCAGTCCTAGGAAGTCCCATGCAGACGACCCCCACCCAGGAGACAGTACCAGAAAGTCCCACGCAGACGAGCCCCAGTCCCAGAAAGTCCCACGCAGACGTCCCCCACCCAGGAGACAGTCCCAGAAAGTCCCACGCAGACGACCCCCAGTCCCAGAAATTCCCACGCAGACGATCCCGAGTCCTAGGAAGTCTCCATGCAGACGACCCCCACCCAGGGGACAGTCCCAGAATGTCCCACGCAGACGACGCCACACCCAGGAGACAGTCCCAGAAAGTCCCACGCAGACGACCCCCAATCCCAGAAAGTCCCACACAGAGGACCCCCACCCAGGAGACAGTCCCAGAAAGTCGCACGCAGACGACACCCAGTCCCAGAAAGTCCCACGCAGACGACCCCCAGTACCAGAAATTCCCACACAGAGGACCCCCAACCAGGAGACCGTCCCAGAACGTCGCACGCGGACGACACCCAGTCCCTGAAAGTCCCACGCATAAGACCCCCCACGCAGGAGACATTCCCAAAAAGTCCCACGCAGACGAACCCCCACCCAGGAGACAGTCTCAGAAAGTCCCACGCAGACGACCCCCAGTCCCAGAAAGTCCCACGCAGACGACTCCCCACCCAGGAGAGAGTCACAGATATCCCATTCAGACGACCCCCCACCCAGGAGACAGTCCCAGAAAGACCAACGCAGACGACTCCCAGTCCAAGAAAGTCCCACGCAGACGACCCCCAGTCACAGAAAGTCCCACGCAGAAGAACACCCACCCAGGAGTCAGTCCCAGAAAGTCCCACGCAGACGACCCCCATTCCCAGAAAGTCCCACGCAGACGTTCCCCACCCAGGAGACAGTCCCAGAAAGTCCCACGCAGACGACCCCCAGTCCTAGGAAGTCCCATGCAGACGACCCCCACCCAGGAGACAGTACCAGAAAGTCCCAAACAGACGACCCCCCACCCAGGAGACAGTCCCAGAAAGTCCCACGCAGAACACCCCCTGTCCCAGAAAGTCCCACGCAGAACACCCCCAGTCCCAGAAAGTCGCACGCAAACGACCTCCAGTCCCAGAAAGTCCCACGCAGACGGCCCCCCACCCAGGAGACAGTCCCAGAAAGTCCCACGCAGAAGACCCCCAGTTACAGAAAGTCACATGCAGACGACACCCCACCCAGGAGATAGATCTAGATATCCCACGCAGACGACCACCCACCCAGGAGACAGTCCCAGAAAGTCCCACGCAGACGACCCCCAGTGCAAGAAAGACCCACGCAGACGACACACAGACAGGAGACAGTCCCAGCAAGTCCCACGCAGACGAGGCCCAATCGCAGAAAATCCCACGCAGACGACCCCCCACCCAGGAGACAGTCCCAGAAAGTCCCACGCAGACGACCCCCAATCGAGACAGTCCCACACCGAGGACCCCCACCCAGGAGACTGTCCCAGAAAGTCGCAGGCCGACGACACCCAGTCCCTGAAAGTACCACGCAGACGACCCCCCACGCAGGAGACATTCCCAGAAAGTCCCACGCAGACGAAACCCCACCCAGGAGACAGTCTCAGAAAGACCCACGAAGACGACCCCCAGTCCCAGAAATTCCCAGGGAGACGACTCCCCAACCAGGAGAGAGTCCAAGAAAGACCCACGCAGACGACCCCCAGTCCCAGAAAGTCCCATGCAGACGACCCCCCACCCAGGAGACAGTCCCAGATATCCCACTCAGACGACCCACCACCCAGGAGATAGTCCCAGAAAGTCCCACGCTGACGACCGCCCCACCCAGGAGTCAGACCCAGAAAGTCCCACGCAGACGACCCCCAGTCCCAGAAATGCCCACGCAGACGTCCCCCACCCAAAAAGACAGTGCCAGAAAGTCCCACGCAGACGACCCCCAGTCCAAGAAAGTCCCACACAGACGACGCCCAGACAGGAGACAGTCCCAGCAAGTCCCACGCAGACGACCCCCAATCACAGAAAATCCCACGCAGACAACCTCCGACCCAGGAGACAGAACCAGGAAGTCCCACGCAGACGACCCCCAGTCCCAGAAAGTCCCACACAGAGGACCCCCACCCAGGAGACAGTCCCAGAAAGTCGCACGCAGACGACACCCATTCCCTGAAAGTCCCACGCAGACGACCCCCCACGCAGGAGACAGTCCCAGAAAGTCCCACGCAGACGACCCCCAATCCCAGAAAGTCCCACACAGAGGACCCCCACCCAGGAGACAGTCCCAGAAAGTCGCACGCAAACGACACCCAGTCCCAGAAAGTCCCACGCAGAAGACCCCCCACGCAGGAGACATTCCCAGAAAGTCCCACGCAGACGAACCCCCACCCAGGAGACAGTCTCAGAAAGACCCAAGCAGACGACCCCAGTCCCAGAAAGTCCCATGCAGACAACCCCCACCGAGGAGAGAGTCCAAGAAAGACGCACGCAGACGACCCCCAGTCCCAGAAAGTCCCATGCAGACGACCCCTCACCCAGGAGATAGTCCTTGATATCCCACGCAGACGATCCCCACCCTGGAGACAGTCCCAGCAAGACCCACGCAGACGAACCCCAGTCACAGTAAGTCCCATGCAGAAGAACACCCACCCAAAAGACAGTCCCAGAAAGTCCCACGCAGACGACCCCCCACCCAGGAGACAGTCGCAGAAAGTCCCACGCAGACGACCCCTAGACAGGAGACAGTCCCAGCAAGACCCACGCAGACGACCCCCAGTCACAGTAAGTCTCACGCAGAAGAACACCCACCCAAAAGACAGTCCCAGAAAGTCCCACGCAGACGACACCCCACCCAGGAGGCAGTCCCAGAAAGTCCCACGCAGATGACCCCCAGTCCCAGAAAGTCCCACGCAGACGACCCACGAGTCTGGAGACAGTTCCAGAAAGTCCTTCGCAGAAGACCCCCTGTCCCAGAATGTCCCACGCAGACGACCCCCGACCAAGGAGACAGTCCCAGAAAGTCCCACGCAGACGGCCGCCACTCCCAGGAAGTCCCACACAGACGGCCCCCAGTCCCAGAAAGTCCCACCCAGACGACCCACAATACCAGAAAGTCCCACGCAGACGACCCCCCACCATGGAGACAGTCCCAAATATCCCACGCAGACGACCGCCACCCAGGAGACAGTCCCAGAATGTCCCACGCAGACGACCCCCAGTCCCAGAAAGTCCCACGCAGAAGACTCCCCACCCAGGAGAGAGTCCAAGAAAGACCCACGCAGACGACCTCCAGTCCCAGAATGTCCCATGCAGACCACCCCCCACCCAGGAGACAGTCCTAGATATCCCACTCAGACGAACCCCCACCCAGGACCCAGTCCAAGAAAGTCCCACGCAGACGACCCCCAGTCACAGAAAGTCCCACGCAGAAGAACACCCACCCAGGAGACAGTCCCAGAACGTCCAACGCAGACGACCCCCAGTCCAAGAAAGTCCCACGCAGACGTCCCCCACCCAGGAGACAGTCCTAGAAAGTCCCATGCAGACGACCCCCAGTCCCAGAAATTCCCACGCAGACGTCCCCCACCCAGGAGACAGTCCCAGAAAGTCCCACGCAGACGACCCCACATATTGGAGACAGTCCCAGAAAGTCCCACGCAGACGACCCCCAGTCCCAGAAGGTCCCACGCAGACGACCGCCAGTCCTTGGAAGTCCCATGCAGACGACTCCCACCCAGGAGACAGTCCAAGAATGTCCCAGGCAGACGACCCCACATCCAGGAGACAGTCCCAGAAAGTCCCACGCAGACGACCCCCAGTCCCAGAAAGTCCCACACAGAGGACACCCACCCAGGAGACAGTCCGAGAAAGTCGCACGCAGACGACACCCAGTCCCTGAAAGTCCCACGCAGAAGACCCCCCACGCGGGAGACATTCCCAGAAAGTCCCACGCAGACGAACCCCCACCCATGAGACTGTCTCAGAAAGACCCACGCAGACGACCCCAGTCCCAGAATGTCCCACGCAGACGACTCCCCACACAGGAGAGAGTCCAAAGAAAGTCCCACGCAGACGAGTCCCAGTCCAGGAAAGTCCCACGCAGACGACACCCAGTCACAGAAAGTCCCACGCAGAACAACACCCACCCGGGAGACAGTGCCAGAAAGTCCCACGCAGACGACCCCCCCACCCAGGCGTCAGTCCCAGAAAGTCCCGCGCAGACGACCCCCAGTCCCAGAAAGTCCCACGCAGACGACCCCCCACACAGGAGACAGTCCCAGAAAGTCCCACGCAGACGACCCCCAGTACCAGAAAGTCCCACGCAGACGAGCCCCAGTCCTAGGAAGTCCCATGCAGACGACACCCACCCAGGAGACAGTCCCAGAAACTCCCACGCAGACGACCCCCAGTCACAGAAAGTCACACGCAGACGACCCCCCACCCAGGAGACAGTCCCAGAAAGTCCCACGCAGAAGACCCCCAGTCAGAGAAAGTCCGATGCAGACGACCCCCCACACAGGAGACAGTCCTAGATATCCCACGCAGACGACCCCCACCCAGGAGACAGTCCCAGAAAGTCCCACGTAGACGACACCCAGTCTAAGAAAGTCCCACGCAGACGACCACCAGACACGAGACAGTCCAAGCAAGTCCCACGCAGACGACACCCAATCCCAGAAAATCCCACGAAGACGAACACCCACCCAGGAGACAGTCCCAGAAAGTCCTACGCAGACGACACCCCACCAAGAAGACAGTCCCAAAAAGTCCCACGCAGACGACCCCCCTCCCAGGAGACAGTCCCAGAAAGTCGCACGCAGACGACAGCCAGTCCCAGAAAGTACCACGCAGACGACCCACAGTCCCAGAAAGTCCCAAGCAGACGGCCCCCCACCCAGGAGACAGTCCCAGAAAGTCCCACGCAGAAGAACACCAGTCCCAGAAAGTCCGACGCAGACGAACCCCAGTCCCAGAAAGTCCCAAGCAGACGTCACCCAGACAGGAGACAGTCCCAGAAAGTCCCACGCAGACGACCCCCCACACAGGAGATTGTCCCAGAAAGTCCCACGCAGACTGCCCCCACTCCCAGAAAGTCCCACGCAGACGACCCCCAGTCCTAGGAAGTCCCATGCAGACGACCCCCAACCAGGAGACAGTACCAGAAAGTCCCAAACAGACGACCCCCCACCCAGGAGACAGTCCCAGAAAGTCCCACGCAGAACACCCCCAGTCCAAGAAAGTCCCACGCAGACGACCTCCAGTCCCAGAAAGTCCCCACCCAGGAGACAGTCCCAGAATGTCCCACGCAGAAGACCCCCTGTCACAGAAAGTCCCATGCAGACGACCCCCCACCCAGGAGACAGTCCTAGATATCCCACGCAGACGACCCCCCACCCCGGAGACAGTCCCAGAAATTCCCACGCATACGACCGCCCCACCCAGGAGTCAGTCCCAGAAAGTCCCACGCAGACGACCCCCAGTCCCAGAAAGTCCCACGGAGACGACTCCCCACCCAGGAGAGAGTCCCAGAAAGAGCCACGCAGACGACCCCCAGTCCCAGAAAGTCCAATGCAGACGACCCCCCACCCAGGAGTCAGTCCCAGAATGTCCCACGCAGAATACCCCCCACCCAGGAGACTGTCCCAGAAAGTCCCACGCAGACGACCCCCAGTCCCAGAATGTCCCACACAGAGGACCCCCACCCAGGAGACAGTCCCAGAAAGTCGCACGCCGACGACACCCATTCCCTGAAAGTCCCACGCAGACGACCCCCCACCCAGGAGAGACTCCAAGAAAGACCCTCGCACACGACCCCCAGTCCCAGAAAGTCCACGCAGTCGTCCCCAACCCAGGAGACAGTCCCAGAAAGTCCCACGCAGACGACCCCCCACACAGGAGACAGTCCCAGAAAGTCCCACGCAGACGACCCCCAGTACCAGAAAGTCCCATGCAGACGACCCCCACCCAGGAGACAGTCCGAGAAAGTCCCACGCAGACGACCCCTCACCCAGGAGACAGTCCCAGAAAGTCCTACGCAGACGACCCCCAGTCCCAGAAAGTCCCATGCAGACGAGCCCCCACCGAGGAGTCAGTCCCAGATATCCCGTGCAGACGACCTCCAGTCCCAGAAAGTCCCACGCAGACGAGTCCCAGTCCAGGAAAGTCCCACACAGACGACACCCAGTCACAGAAAGTCCCACGCAGAAGAACACCCACCCGGGAGACAGTCCCAGAACGTCCTACGCAGACGACACCCCACCAAGAAGACAGTCCAAAAAGTCCCACGCAGACGACCCCCCTCCCAGGAGACAGTCCCAGAAAGTCCCACGCAGACGACCCCCAATCCCAGAAAATCCCACGCAGACGAACACCCACCCAGGAGTCAGTCCCAGAAAGTCCTACGCAGACGATACGACACCCAGGAGACAGTCCCAGAAAGTCCCACGCAGACGACCCCCCTCCCAAGAGACAGTCCCAGAAAGTCCCACGCAGACGACACCCAGTCACAGAAATCTCACACAGAGAACCCCCACCCAGGAGTCAGGCCCAGAAAGTCCCACGCAGACGACCCCCAGTCCCAGAAAGTCCCACGCAGACGACCCCCAGTCCTAGGAAGTCCCATGCCGACGACCCCCACCCAGGAGACAGTCGCAGAAAGTCCCACGCAGACGACCCCACACCCAGGAGACAGTCCAAGAAAGTCCTACGCAGACGACCCCCAGTCCCAGAAAGTCCCATGCAGACGAGCCCCCACCGAGGAGACAGTCCCAGATATCACACGCAGACGACCTCCAGTCCCAGAAAGTCCCACGCAGACGACCCACCACCCAGGAGACAGTCCCAGAATGTCCCACGCAGAAGACCCCCAGGAACAGAAAGTCCCATGCAAACGAACCCCCACCAAGGATACAGTCCTAGATATCCCACGCAGACTACCCCCAATCCAAGAATGTCCCACGCAGACGACACCCAGACAGGCGACAGTCCCAGCAAGTCCCACGCAGACGACCCCCAATCCCAGAAATTCCCACGCAGACGAACACCCACCCAGGAGACAGTCCCAGATATCCCACTCAATGGACCCCCCACCCAGGAGACAGTCCCAGAAATTCCCACGCAGACGACTCCCAGTCCAAGAAAGTCCCTTGCAGACGATCCCCAGTCCCAGAAAATCCCACGTAGACGACACCCCACAAAGGAGACAGTCCCAGAAAGTCCCACGCAGACGACTCCCAGTCCAGGAAAGTCCCACGCAGACGACACCCAGTCACAGAATGTCCCACGCAGAAGAACACCCACCCGGGAGACAGTGCCAGAAAGTCCCACGCAGACGACCCCCCCACCCAGGAGTCAGTCCCAGAAAGTCCCGCGCAGACGACCCCCAGTCCCAGAAAGTCCCACGCAGATGTTCCCCACCCAGGAGACAGTCCCAGAAAGTCCCACGCAGACGACCCCCCACACAGGAGAGAGTCCAAGAAAGACCCTCGCACACGACCGCCAGTCCCAGAAAGTCCACGCAGTCGTCCCCAACCCAGGAGACAGTCCCAGAAAGTCCCACGCAGACGACCCCCCACACAGGAGACAGTCCCAGAAAGTCCCACGCAGACGACCCCCAGTACCAGAAAGTCCCATGCAGACGACCCCCACCCAGAAGACAGTCCCAGAAAGTCCCACGCAGACGACCCCTCACCCAGGAGACAGTCCCAGAAAGTCCCACGCAGACGACCCCCAGTCCCAGAAAGTCCCATGCAGACGAGCCCCCACCGAGGAGTCAGTCCCAGATATCCCATGCAGACGACCTCCAGTCCCAGAAAGTGCCACGCAGACGACCCCCCACCCAGGAGACAGTCCCAGAATGTCCCACGCAGAAGACCCCCAGGAACAGAAAGTCCCACGCAGACGACCCCCAGTCCTAGGAAGTCCCATGCAGACAACCCCCACCCAGGAGACAGTCCCAGAAAGTCCCATGCAGACGAGCCCCCACCGAGGAGACAGTCCCAGATATCCCACGCAAACGACCTCCAGTCCCAGAAAGTCCCACCCAGACGACCCCACAACCAGGAGTCTGTCCCAGAAAGTCCCACGCAGAAGACCCCCAGTCACAGAAAGTCCCATGCAGACGACCCCCCACCCAGGAGACAGTCCTAGATATCCCACGCAGACGACCCCCACCCAGGAGACAGTCCCCGAAAGTCCCACGCAGACGACCCCCAGTCTAAGAAAGTTCCACGCAGACGACCCCCAGACAGGAGACAGTCCCAGGAAGTCCCACGCAGACGACCCCCAATCCCAGAAAATCCCACGCAGACGACACCCCACGCAGGAGACAGTCCCAGAAAGTCGCACGCAGACGACACCCATTCCCTGAAAGTCCCACGCAGCCGACCCCCCACGCAGGAGTCATTCCCAGAAAGTCCCACGCAGACGAACCCCCAGCCAGGAGAGAGTCCAAGAAAGACCATCGCAGACGACCCCCAGTCCAAGAAAGTCCCATGCAGACCACCCCCCACCCAGGAGACAGTCCTAGATATCCCACTAAGACGACCCCCCACCCAGGAGACAGTCCCAGAATGTCCCATGCAGACGACGCCACACCCAGGAGACAGTCCCAGAAAGTCCCACACAGACGACCTTCAGTCCCAGAAAGTCCCACAAAGAGGACCCCCACCCAGGAGACAGTCCCAGAAAGTCGCACGCAGTCGACACCCAGTCCCAGAAATTCCCACGCAGAAGACACCCCACGCAGAAGACATTCCCAGAAAGTCCCACGCAGACGAACCCCCACCCAGGAGACAGTCTCAGAAAGACCCACGCAGACGACCCCAGTCCCAGAAAGTCCCACGCAGACGACCCCCAGTCCTAGGAAGTCCCATGCAGACAACCCCCACCCAGGAGACAGTCCCAGAAAGTCCCATGCAGACGAGCCCCCACCGAGGAGACAGTCCCAGATATCCCACGCAAACGACCTCCAGTCCCAGAAAGTCCCACCCAGACGACCCCACAACCAGGAGTCTGTCCCAGAAAGTCCCACGCAGAAGACCCCCAGTCACAGAAAGTCCCATGCAGACGACCCCCCACCCAGGAGACAGTCCTAGATATCCCACGCAGACGACCCCCACCCAGGAGAAAGTCCAAGAAAGTCCCACGCAGACGACCCCCAGTCCAAGAAAGTCCCACGCAGACGACCCCCAGACAGGAGACAGTCCCAGAAAGTCCCTCGCAGAAGACCCCCAGTCACAGAAAGTCCCATGCAGACGACCCCCAAC
This sequence comes from Acanthosepion esculentum, assembly GCA_964036315.1. Taxonomy (NCBI): domain Eukaryota; kingdom Metazoa; phylum Mollusca; class Cephalopoda; order Sepiida; family Sepiidae; genus Acanthosepion; species Acanthosepion esculentum. The sequence goes on from OZ038514.1 coordinate 70,141,849, forward strand.
CCAGGAGACAGTCCTAGATATCCCACGCAGACGACCCCCCCCACCCAGGAGTCAGTCGCAGAAAGTCCCACGCAGACGACCCCCAGTCCAAGAAAGTCCCACGCAGACGACGCCCGGACAGGAGACTGTCCCAGCAAGTCCCACGCAGACGACCCCCAATCCCAGAAAATCTCACGCAGACGAACACCCACCCAGGAGACAGTCCCAGAAATCCCACGCAGACGACCCCCCACCCAGGAGACAGTCCCAGAAAGTCCCACGCAGACGACCCCCCACCCAGGAGACAGTCCCAGAAAGTCCCACGCAGACGACCCCCAGTCCCAGAAAGTCCCACACAGAGGACCCCCACCCAGTAGACAGTCCCAGAAAGTCGCACACAGACGACACCCATTCCCTGAAAGTCCACGCAGACGGCCCCCACGCAGGAGACATTCCCAGAAAGTCACACGCAGACGAACCCCCACCCAGGAGACAGTCTCAGAAAGACCCACGAAGACGACCCCCAGTCCCAGAAAGTCCCACTCAGACGACTCCCCACCCAGGAAAGAGTCCAAGAAAGACCCACGAAGACGACCCCCAGTGCCAGAAAGTCCCATTCAGACGACCCCCCACCCAGGAGACAGTCCTAGATATCCCACTCAGACGAAACCCCACCCAGGAGACAGTCCCTGAAAGACCCACGCAGACGACTCCCAGTCCAAGAAAGTCTCACGCAGACGACCCCCAGTCCCAGAAAGTCCAACGCAGAAGAACACCCACCAAGGAGACAGTCCCAGAAAGTCCCACGCAGACGACCCCCAATCCCAGAAAGTCCCACGCAGAAGTCACCCAACCAGGAGACAGTCCCAGAAAGTACCACGCAGAAGACCCCCAGTCACAGAAAGTCCCATGCAGACGACCCCCAACCCAGGAGACAGTCCTAGATATCCCACGCAGACGACCCCCCCACCCAGGAGTCAGTCGCAGAAAGTCCCACGCAGACGACCCCCAGTCCAAGAAAGTCCCACGCAGACGACGCCCGGACAGGAGACTGTCCCAGCAAGTCCCACGCAGACGACCCCCAATCCCAGAAAATCCCACGCAGACGAACACCCACCCAGGAGACAGTCCCAGAAATCCCACGCAGACGACCCCCCACCCAGGAGACAGTCCCAGAAAGTCCCACGCAGACGACCACCCACCCAGGAGACAGTCCCAGAAAGTCCCACGCAGACGACCCCCAGTCCCAGAAAGTCCCACACAGAGGACCCCCACCCAGTAGACAGTCCCAGAAAGTCGGACACAGACGACACCCATTCCCTGAAAGTCCACGCAGACGGCCCCCACGCAGGAGACATTCCCAGAAAGTCCCACGCAGACGAACCCCCACCCAGGAGACAGTCTCAGAAAGACCCACGTAGACGACCCCCAGTTCCAGAAAGTCCCACGCAGACGACTCCCCACCCAGGAGAGAGTCCAAGAAAGACCCACGAAGACGACCCCCAGTGCCAGAAAGTCCCATGCAGAAGACACCCCACCCAGGAGACAGTCCTAGATATCCCACTCAGACGAACCCCCACCCAGGAGACAGTCCCTGAAAGACCCACGCAGAAGATCCCCAGTCAGAGAAAATCCCAGGAGAGACGACCCCCACCCAGGAGACAGTCCCAGAATGTCCCACGCAGACCACACCACACCCAGGAGACAGTCCCAGAAAGTCCCACGCAGACGACCCCAAGTCCCATAAAGTCCCATGCAGACGAGCCCCACCGAGAAGACAGTCCCAGATATCCCACGCAGTCGACCTCCAGTCCCAGAAAGTCCCACGCAGACGACCCCCCACCCAGGAGTCTGTCCCAGAAAGTCCCACGCAGAAGACCCACAGTCACAGAAAGTCCCATGCAGACGACCCCCCAACCAGGAGACAGTCCTAGATATCCCAGGCAGACGACCCCCACCCAGGAGACAGTCCAAGAAAGTCCCACGCAGACGACCCCCAGTCCAAGAAAGTCCCACGCAGACGACCCCCAGACAGGAGACAGTCCCAGAAAGTCCCACGCAGACGACCCCCAGTCCCAGAAAGTCCCACACATAGGACCCCCACCCAGGAGACAGTCCCAGAAAGTCGCACGCAGACGACACCCAGTCCCTGAATGTCCCACGCAGACAACCCGCCACGCAGGAGACATTCCCAGAAATTCCCACGCAGACGAACCCCCACCCAGGAGACAGTCTCAGAAAGACCCACGCAGACGATCCCCAGTCCCAGAAAGTCCCATGCAGACGAGCCCACACCCAGGAAACAGTCCCAGAAAGTCCCACGCAGACGACTCCCAGTCCAAGAAAGTCCCACGCAGATGACCCCCAGTCACAGAAAGTCCCACGCAGAAGAACACCCACCCAGGAGACAGTCCCAGAAAGTCCCACACAGACGACCGCCCCACCCCGGAGTCAGTCCCAGAAAGTCCCACGCAGACGACCCCCAGTCCCACAAAGTCCCACGCAGACGTCCCCCACCCAGGAGACAGTCCCAGAAACACCCACGCAGAAGACCCCCAGTCAGAGAAAGTCCCATGCAGTCGACCCCCCACCCAGGAGACAGTCCTAGATATCCCACGCAGACGAACCCCCACCCAGGAGACAGTCCCAGAAAGTCGCACGCAGACGACCCCCAGTCACAGAAAGTCCCACGCAGACGATCCCCAGTCCCAGAGAGACCCACGCAGACGACCCCCAGTCCCAGTAAGTCCCACGCAGACGACTCCCCACCCAGGAGACAGTCCCAGAAAGTCCCACGCAGACGACTCCCAGTCCAAGAACGTCCCACGCAGACGACCCCCAGTCACAGAAAGTCCCACGCAGAAGAACACCCACCCAGGAGACAGTCCCAGAAAGTCCCACGCAGACGACCCCCCACACAGGAGACAGTCCCAGAAAGTCCCACGCAGACGACCCCCAGTCCCAGAAAGTCCCACACAGAGGACCCCCACCCAGTAGACAGTCCCAGAAAGTCGCACACAGACGACACCCATTCCATGAAAGTCCACGCAGACGGCCCCCACGCAGTAGACATTCCCAGAAAGTCCCACGCAGACGAACCCCACCATGGAGACAGTCTCAGAAAGACCCACGAAGACGACCCCCAGTCCCAGAAAGTCCCACGCAGACGACTCCCCACCCAGGAGAGAGTCCAAGAAAGACCCACGAAGACGACCCCCAGTGCCAGAAAGTCCCATTCAGACGACGTCCCACCCAGGAGACAGTCCTAGATATCCCACTCAGACGAACCCCCACCCAGGAGACAGTCCCTGAAAGACCCACGCAGACGACTCCCAGTCCAAGAAAGTCTCACGCAGACGACCCCCAGTCCCAGAAAGTCCACCGCAGAAGAACACCCACCCAGGAGACAGTCCCAGAAAGTCCCACGCAGACGACCCCCAGTCCCAGAAAGTCCAACGCAGACGTCCCCCACCCAGGAGACAGTCCCAGAAAGTACCACGCAGAAGACCCCCAGTCACAGAAAGTCCCATGCAGACGACCCCCAACCCAGGAGACAGTCCTAGATATCCCACGCAGACGACCCCCCCACCCAGGAGTCAGTCGCAGAAATTCCCACGCAGACGACCCCCAGTCCAAGAAAGTCCCACGCAGACGACGCCCGGACAGGAGACTGTCCCAGCAAGTCCCACGCAGACGTCCCCCAATCCCAGAAAATCCCACGCAGACGAACACCCACCCAGGAGACAGTCCCAGAAATCCCACGCAGACGACCCCCCACCCACGAGACAGTCCCAGAAAGTCCCACGCAGACGACCCCCCACCCAGGAGACAGTCCCAGAAAGTCCCACGCAGACGACCCCCAGTCCCAGAAAGTCCCACACAGAGGACCCCCACCCAGTAGACAGTCCCAGAAAGTCGCACACAGACGACACCCATTCCCTGAAAGTCCACGCAGACGGCCCCCACGCAGGAGACATTCCCAGAAAGTCCCACGCAGACGAACCCCCACCCAGGAGACAGTCTCAGAAAGACCCACGAAGACGACCCCCAGTCCCAGAAAGTCCCACGCAGACGACTCCCCACCCAGGAGAGAGTCCAAGAAAGACCCACGAAGACGACCCCCAGTGCCAGAAAGTCCCATGCAGACGACACCCCACCCAGGGGACAGTCCTAGATATCCCACTCAGACGAACCCCCACACAGGAGACAGTCCCTGAAAGACCCACGCAGAAGACTCCCAGTCCCAGAAAGTCCCACGCAGACGACCCCCAGTCCCAGAAAGTCCAACGCAGAAGAACACCCACCCAGGAGACAGTCCAAGAAAGTCCCACGCAGACGACACCCAGTCCCACAATGTCCCACGCAGACGTCCCCACCCAGGAGACAGTCCCAGAAACTCCCACGCAGAAGACCCCCAGTCAGAGAAAGTCCCATGCAGACGACCCCCACCCAGGAGACAGTCCCAGAATGTCCCACGCAGACCACACCACACCCAGGAGACAGTCCCAGAAAGTCCCACGCAGACGACCCCAAGTCCCATAAAGTCCCATGCAGACGAGCCCCACCGAGAAGACAGTCCCAGATATCCCACGCAGTCGACCTCCAGTCCCAGAAAGTCCCACGCAGACGACCCCCCACCCAGGAGTCTGTCCCAGAAAGTCCCACGCAGAAGACCCCCAGTCACAGAAAGTCCCATGCAGACGACCCCCCACCCAGGAGACAGTCCTAGATATCCCACGCAGACGACCCCCACCCAGGAGACAGTCCAAGAAAGTCCCACGCAGACGACCCCCAGTCCAAGAAAGTCCCACGCAGACGACCCCCAGACAGGAGACAGTCCCAGAAAGTCCCACGCAGACGACTCCCAGTCCCAGAAAGTCCCACACATAGGACCCCCACCCAGGAGACAGTCCCAGAAAGTCGCACGCAGACGACACCCAGTCCCTGAATGTCCCACGCAGACAACCCGCCACGCAGGAGACATTCCCAGAAATTCCCACGCAGACGAACCCCCACCCAGTAGACAGTCTCAGAAAGACCCACGCAGACGATCCCCAGTCCCAGAAAGTCCCATGCAGACGAGCCCACACCCAGGAAACAGTCCCAGAAAGTCCCACGCAGACGACTCCCAGTCCAAGAAAGTCCCACGCAGATGACCCCCAGTCACAGAAAATCCCACGCAGACGAACACCCACCCAGGAGACAGTCCCAGAAAGTCCTACGCAGACGATACGACACCCAGGAGACAGTCCCAGAAAGTCCCACGCAGACGACCCCCCTCCCAGGAGACAGTCCCAGAAAGTCCCACGCAGACGACACCCAGTCAAAGAAAGTCCCACACAGAGGACCCCCACCCATGAGTCGGGCCCAGAAAGTCCCACGCAGACGACCCCCAGTCCCAGAAAGTCCCACGCAGACGACCCCCAGTCCTAGGAAGTCCCATGCCGAGGACCCCCACCCAGGAGACAGTCGCAGAAAGTCCCACGCAGACGACCCCACACCCAGGAGACAGTCCCAGAAAGTCCCACGCAGACGACCCCCAGTCCCAGAAAGTCCCATGCAGACGAGCCCCCACCGAGGAGACAGTCCCAGATATCACACGCAAACGACCTCCAGTCCCAGAAAGTCCCACGCAGACGACCCCCCACCCAGGAGACTGTCCCAGAATGTCCCACGCAGAAGACCCCCAGGGGCAGAAAGTCCCATGAAGACGAACCCCCACCCAGGATACAGTCCTAGATATCCCACGCAGACGACCCCCAATCCAAGAAAGTCCCACGCAGACGACCCCCAGACAGGCGACAGTCCCAGCAAGTCCCACGCAGACGATCCCCAATCCCAGAAATTCCCACGCAGACGAACACCCACCCAGGAGACAGTCCCAGATATCCCACTCAATGGACCCCCCACCCAGGAGACAGTCCCAGAAATTCCCACGCAGACGACTCCCAGTCCAAGAAAGTCCCTTGCAGACGATCCCCAGTCCCAGAAAGTCCCACGTAGACGACACCCCACAAAGGAGACAGTCCCAGAAAGTCCCACGCAGACGACACCCAGTCCAAGGAAGTCCCACGCAGACGATCCCCAGAGAGGAGACAGTCCCAGCAAGTCCCACGCAGACGACCCCCAATCCCAGAAAATCCCACGCAGACGAACACCCACCCAGGAGACAGTCCCAGATATCCCACTCAATGGATCCCCACCCAGGAGACAGTCCCAGAAAGGCCCAAGACAACGACCCCCAGTCCCAGAAAGTCCCACGCATACGACCCCCCCACCCAGGAGACAGGCTGCTACAAGCTGAATACGCCTGGCTCTTTTGTGAAAGTGCCTTGCAAGCAATCTCAGGCCGCTACAAATCGACATCTCCTCTCTCTTTTGTGACAACTGCCTTACAAGCAATCTCAGGCTGCTGCAAGACGAATTCTCCTGGCTCTTTTGTGCAAATTGACTTACAAGCAATCCCAGGCTGCTACAAATCGACATCTCCTGGCTCTTTTGTGGCAACTGCCTTACAAGAAATCTCCGTCTGCTTCAAGCCGAATTCTCCTGGCGTTTTTGTGACAACTGCCTTACAAGCAATGTCAGGCTGCTACGAGCCGACTTCTCTTGGCTCTTATGGGAAAACTGCCTTACAATAATCTCAGGCTGCTACAAGCCGAATTCTCCTGGCGCTTCTGTGACAACTGCCTTACAAGCAATCTCGGGCTGCCGCCAGAACAGTTATCCTGACTTTTTGTGCCAATTGACTTAAAAGCAATCCCATGCGTCTACGTGCCGATTTCTCCTGGCTCTTTTGTGGTAACTACCTTACAAGCAATCTCAGGCTGCTACAAGCCGAATTCTCCTGGTTCTATTGTGACAACAGCCTTACAAGTAATCTCAGGCTGCAGCAATCCCAATTCTCCTAGCTTATAGTGCCAATTGCCTTACAAGCAATCTCAGGCGGCTACGAGCCGATTTCTCCTGGCTCATTTATGGCAACTGCCTTACAAGCAATCTCAGGCTGATGCATGCCGAATTCTCCTGACTCTTTTGCGCAAATTGCCTTACAAGCAATCCCAGGCGTCTACGAGCTGACTTCTCTTGTCGCTTTTGTGAAAACTGTCTTAAAAGCAATCTCAGGCTGCTACAAAACGACAGCTCCTGTCTCTTTTTTTAAAAATGGCTTACAATCAATCTCAGCCTGCTACAAGCCGAATACGCCTGGCTCTTTTGTGAAACTGCCTTACAAGCAATCTCAGGCTGCCGCTAGTCCAATTCTCCTGACTTTTTGTGCAAATTACCTTACATGCAATCCCAGGCTGCTACGAAGCGATTTCTCCTGGCTCATTTGTGGCATCTGCCTTACAAGCATTCTCAGGCTGCAGCAATTTGAATTCTCCTGAATTTTGTGCGAATTGCCTTACAAGCAATCCCAGGCGGCTACGAGCCGATTTCTCCTGGCCCTTTTGTGGCAACTGACTTACAAGAAATCTCAGGCTGCTACAAGCAGAATTCTCCTGGCGCCTTTGTGACAACTGCCTTAAAGCAATGTCAGCCTGCTACGAGCCGACTTCTTTTGGCTCTTTTGTGAAACTGCCTTACAAGTAATATCAGGCTGCAACAAAACGGCATCTCCTGTCTCTTTTGTGAAACTGCCTTACAAGCAATCTCAGGCCGCTACAAGACGAATACGCCTGGCTCTTTTGTGAAACTGCCTTGCAAGCAATCTCAGGCTGCTACAAATCGACATCTCCTGCCTTTTTTTTTAAACTGCCTTACAAGCAATATCAGGCTGCCGCCAGGACTGTTCTCCTGACTTTTTGTGCCAATTGCCGAAAAAGCAATTCCAGGCGGCTACGTGCCGATTTCTCCTGGCTCTTTTGTGGCAACTGCCTTACAAGCAATCTCAGGCTGCTACAAGCCGAATTCTCCTGGTTCTATTGTGACAACTGCCTTACAAGCAATCTCAGGCTGCAGCAATCCCATTACTCCTATCTTTTTGTGCCAATTGCCTTACAAGCAATCCCAGGCGGCTACGAGCCGATTTCTCTTGACTCTTTTGTAAAAACAGCCTTAAAAGCAATCTCAGGTTGCTACAAAACGACATCTCCTGTCTCTTTTTTTAAAAACTGCCTTACAAGCAATCTCAGCCTCCTACAAGCCGAATACGCATGGCTCTTTGGTGAAACTGCCTTACAAGTAGCTCAGGCCGCTACAAATCGACATATCCTGGCTCTTTTGTGACAACTGCCTTACAAGCAATCTCAGGCTGCAGCAATATGAATTCTCCTGGCATTTTGTGCGAAATGCCTTACAAGCAATCCGAGGCGCCTACGAGCCGATTTCTCCAGGCTCTTTTGTGGCAACTGACTTACAAGAAATGTCAGGCTGCTACAAGCCGAATTTTCCTGGGGCTTTTGTGACAACTGCCTTACAAACAATGTCAGGCTGCTACGAGCTGACTTCTCTTGGCTCTTTTGTAAAAACTGCCTGACAATTAATATCAAGCTGCTACAAGCCGAATTCTCCTGGAGATTTTGTGACACCTGCCTTACAAACAATGTCAGGCTGCTACGAGCCGACTTCTCTTGACTTTTTGTGAAAACTGCCTAACAAATAATATCAGGCTGCTACAAAACGACATCTCCTCTCTCTTTTGTGAAACTGCCTTACAAGCAATCTCAGGCCGCTACAAGCCGAATACGCCTGGCTCTTTAGTGAAATTGCCTTGCAAGCAATATCAGGCTGCTACAAATCGTCATCTCCTTCTCTTTTGTGAAAACTGCCTAAAAGTAATCTCAGTAAGGCTGTTGTCACAAAAAGCCCGGCGTATTCGGCTTGTAGCACGCTGTGATTGATTGTAAGGCAGTTTTTAAAAAAAGAGTCAGGAGATGTCGTTTTGTAGGAGTCTGAGATTGCTTTTAAGGCAGTTTTCACAAAAGAGACAAGAGAAGTCGGTTCGTAGACGACTGGGCTTGCTTTTAAGGCAATTTGTAAGCCAGGAGAATTCGGCTTGCAGCAGCCTGAGATTGCTTGTAAGGCAGTTGCCACAAATAAGCCAGGAGAAATCGGACCGTAGCCGCTTGGGATTGCTTGTAAGGCAATTCGCACAAAAAGCCAGGAGAATTCATATTGCTGCAGCCTGAGAATGCTTGTAAGGCAGATACCACAAATGAGCCAGGAGAAATCGGTTCGTAGCAGCCTGATATTGCTTGTAAGGCAGTTGTCACAAAAGAGCTGCTACAGTTGTCACAAAAGAGCCAGGATATGTTGATTTGTAGCGGCCTGAGATTGCTTGTAATGCACTTTTAAAAAAAAGAGGCAGGAGATGTCGTTTTGCAGCAACCTGAGATTGCTTTTAAGGCAGTTTTCAAAAAAAGAGACAAGAGAAATCAGCTCGTAGAAGCCTGGGATTGCTTGTAAGGCAATATGCACAAAAGAGCCAGGAGAATTCGTCTTGCTGCCAGCCTGAGTTTGCTTTTAAGGCAGTTTTCAAAAAAAGAGACAAGAGAAGTCAGCTCGTAGACGCCTGGGATTGCTTGAAGGCAATTTGCACAAAAGCGCCAGGAGAATTCGGCTTGCAGCAGCCTGAGATTGCTTGTAAGGCAGTTACCACAAATGAGCCAGGCGAAATCGGCTCGTAGCCGCCTTTGATTGCTTGTAAGGCAATTGGCACAAAAAGATAGGAGAATTGGGATTGCTGCAGCATGAGATTGCTTGTAAGGCAGTTGCCACAATAGAATCAGGAGAATTCGGCTTGTAGCAGCCTGAGATTGCTTGTAAGGCAGTTACCACAAAAGAGCCAGGAGAAATCGGCACGTAGCCGCCTGGGATTGCTTTAAGGCAATTGGCACAAAAAGTCAGGAGAATTGTGCTGGCGTCAGCCTGAGATTGCTTGCAAGACAGTTGTCACAAAAGAGACAGGAGATGTCGATTTGTAGCGGCCTGAGGTTTCTTGCAAGGCAGTCTCACAAACGAGCCAGGCGTTTTCGGCTTGTAGCGGCCTGAGATTGCTTGTAAGGCAGTTGTCACAAAAGCGCAAGGAGAAACCGACTTGTAGCGGCCTGAGATTTCTTGTAAGGCAGTTGTAACAAAAGAGCCAGAAGAAATCGGCTCGTAGCCGCCTGGGATTGCTTGTAAGGCAATTCGCACAAAAAGCCAGGAGAATTCATATTGCTGTAGCCTGAGAAGGCTTGTAAGGCAGATGCCACAAATGAGCCATGAGAAATCGGCTCGTAGCCGCCTGGGATTGCTTGTATGGCAATTGGCACAAAAAATCAGGAGAATTGGACTACCGGATGCCTGAGATTGCTTGTAAGGCAGTTGTCACAAAAGAGCCAGGATATGTCGATTTGTAGCGGCCTGAGATTGCTTCTAAGGCAGTTTCACAAAAGAGCCAGGCGTATTCGGCTTGTAAGGCAGTTTTTAAAAAAAGAGACAGGAGATGTCGTTTTGTAGCAATCTGAGATTGTTTTAAGGCAGTTTTTATAGAAGAGACAAGAGAAGTCAGCTCGTAGACGCCTGGGATTGCTTGTAAGGCAATTTGGACAAAAGAGCCAGGAGAATTCGGCATGCAGCAGCCTGAGATTGCTTGTAAGGCAGTTCCCACATATGAGCCAGGAGAAATCGGCACGTAGCCGCCTGGGACTGCTTGTAAGGCAATTGGCACAAAAAGCCAGGGGAATTGGGATTGCTGCTGCCTGAGATTGCTTGTAAGGCAGTTTTCACAAAAGAGACAGGAGATGTCGTTTTGTAGCAGTCTGACATTTCTTTTAAGGCAGTTTTCACAAAAGAGCTAGGAGAATTCGGCTTGTAGCAGCCTGAGTTTGCTTGTAAGCCAATTGGCACAAAAAGCCATAAGAGTTGGGGTTGCTGCAGCCTGAGATGGGTTGTAAGGCAGTTTTGACAAACGAAGCAAGAAAAGTCGGCTCGTAGCAGCCTGAAATTGCTTGTAAGGCAGTTGCGAAGAAAGAGCCAGGAGAAATCGGCCTGTAGCAGCCTGAGTTTGCTTGTAAGCCACTTGTCATAGAAGAGCCAGGCGTAGTCGGCCCGTAGCATCCTGAGATTGCTTGTAAGGCAGTTCTCTCAAAAGACCCAGGAGAATTCATCTTGTAGAGGCCTGAGATTGCTTGTAAGGCAGTTGCCACAAAAGAGCCAGGTGAAATACGCTCGTAGCAGCCTGGGATTACTTGTAAGGCAATTGGCAAAAAAAGCCAGGAGAATTGGGCTTGCTGCAGCCTGAGATTGCTTGTAAGGCTGTTGCTACAAAAGAGAAAGGCGTAGTCAGCTTGTAGTAGCCTGAGATTTCTTGTAAGGCAGTTGTCACGAATGAGCCAGGAGATCGATTTGTTGCAGCCGTAGATTGCTTGTAAGGCATTTGTCATAGAAGATCCAGGCGTAGTCGGCTCGTAGCAGCCTGAGATTGCTTGGAAGTAAGTTGGCACAAAAGAGGCAGGAGAAATCGGCTTGTAGCAGCCTGAGATCCTTTGTAAGACAGTTTTCACAAATAGCCCGGAGAAGTCGGCCGATAGCAGCGGGAGATTGCTTGTAAGGGAGTTGTCAAAAAAGAGTCAGCAGGCGTAAGTTTGTAGAAGCCTGAGATTGCGTGTAAAGCAATTTTCACAAAAAGCCAGGGGAAACGGGCTCGTAGCTGCGTGGAATTGCTTGTAATGAAATTGGGTAAAAAAATCCAAGAGAATTGGGCTTGCTGCTGTGATTGCATGTAAGGCAGTTGCTACCAAAGAGCCAGGCGTATTCGGCTTCTAGAAGCCTGAGATTGCTTGTAAGGCAGTTTTCACAAGAGAGCCAAGAGAAGTCGGCTCGGAGCAGCCTGACATTGTTTGTAAGGCAGTTGTCACAAAAGAGCCAGGAGAATTCGGCTTGTAGCAGCCTGAGATTGCTTGTAAGGCAGTTGCCACAAAAGAGCCAGACGAAATCAGCCCGTAGCAGCCTGGGATAGCTTGTAAGGCAATTGGCAAAAAAGCCAGTAGAATTAGGCTTGCTGCACCCTGAGATTGCTTGTAAGGCCAGGCGTAGACGGCTTGTAGCAGTCTGAGATTGCTTTTAAGGCATTTGTCACAATAAAAGTAGATGACGGCTCGTAGAAGTCTGAGATTGCTTTTAATCAGTTGTCACAAAAGAGCCAGGAGAATTCGGCTTGTAGCAGCATGAGATTGCTTGTAAGGCAGTTGCCACAAAAGAGCCAGGAGAAATCCGCTAGTAGCAGCCTGGGATGGCTTGTAAGGCAATTGGCACAAAAGAGCCAGGAGATCGGCTCGTAGCAGCTTGAGATTGCTTGTAAGGCAGTTGTCATAGAAGAGCCAGGCTCGTAGAAACCTGAGATTGCTTGAAAGGCAGTTGGCAAGAGAAATCGGCTTGTAGCAACCTGAGATCCTTTGTAAGACAGTTTTCACAAATTGCCCGATGAAGTCGGCTCATAGCAGCTTTCACAAAAGAGCCAGGATATGTCGTTTTGTAGCAGCCTGAGACTGCTTGTAAGGCAGTTGCCACAATGAGCAAGGCGTATTCGGCTTGTAGCAGCCTGAGATTTCATGTAAGGCAGTTTTCCCAAAAGTCTTAAGAGAAATCGGATCGTAGCAGCCTGACATTGCTTGTAAGGGAGTTGTCACAAAAGAGCCAGTAGAATTCGTCTTGTAGCAGCCTGAGATTGCTTGTAAGGCAGTCGCCACAAAAGAGCCTTGAGAAATCGTCTCGTAGCAGCCTTGGATTATTTTGTAAGGCAATTGGCAAAAAAGCCAGGAACATTGGGCTTGCTGGAGCCTGAGATTGCTTATAAGGCAGTTGTCACGAAAGAGCCAGGAGATCGATATTTTAGCAGCCTGAGATTGCTTGTAATGCAGTTGTCTTAAAAATGCTAGCTGGTGTAGGCTTGTAGAAGAATGAGATTGCTTGTAAGGCAATTTTCACAAATCTCCCAGGAGAACCGGCTCGTAGAATCCTAAGATTGCGTGTAAGGCACTTTCCACAAAAAGTCAGGAGAAATGGGCGCGTAGCAGCCTGAGATTGCTTGTAAGGCAGGTGTCACAAAAGAGCCAGGCGTATTCGGATTGTAGCAGCCTGAGATTGCTTGTAAGGCAGTTTTCACAAAATGAGCCAGGAGAATTGGGCTTGCTGCAGCCTGAGATTCGTTGTAAGGCAGTTGTCACAACAAGCCAGGAGAAATGGGCTCGTAGCTGCGTGGGATTGCTTGTAAGGCAAATGACACAAAAAGCCAGGAGAATTGGTTGCTGCAGCCTGAGATTGCTTGTAAGGCAGTGGTCACAAAAGAGACAGGCGTAGTCAGCTTGCAGCAGCCTGAGATTGATTTTAGCGCAGTTTTCACAGAAGAGCCAGCAAGTGTGGGCTTGTATCAGCCTGAGATTGCTTGTAAGGCAGTTTTCACAAAAGAGCCAGGAAATGCCGTTTTGTAGCAGCCTGAGATTGCTTGTAAGGGATTTTTCATTTGGTCAGATAGTAAAAAGTACAGCTTTAACCATGTGCGCGGTATGACGTCTGACAATTTACAGGGTCCGAATTCCAGTGTGCACAATAAGACTGCATTTCTAATTTTTCCTTTTTATAGAATCCACAAAATATTGGTGTCAAATTGTCGCTGTACCTTTTACTATCTGACCAAATGAAAAATCCCTGTATTCATAGACCAAACAAATAATTGCACACAATTTGATACCCATTTTGAAAATATTTCTTTTACTGGAAAAAAGTTATAAAAAAGTGAAATATGACTGATTACCTAGTTTAGGTCCCCATGACAATTTCCGCAAATGAGCTAACACAAGTCCCCATACCGTTGAATTTCGACCCGACTCTAATCAAGTTGTCGAAAGAACTTTTGTAATTATGGATAAGGCAAGAAATACACGACAACTGGACTGCAATATTTTGGGGATTCTATAAAAAGGAAAAATTAGAAATGCAGTCTTATTGTGCACACTGGAATTCGGACGCTAAAATTGTCAGACGACATACCGCGCACATGGTGAAAGCTGTACTTTTTACTATCTGAGCAAATGAAAAATCCCTGTATACATAGACAAATCCGATAATTGCACACAATTTGATCCCCAGTTTGAAAATATTTCTGTTACTGGAAAAAAGTTATAAACAAGTGAAATATGACAGATTTCCCAGTTTAGGGCCGCATGAAAATTTCCGCAAATGAGCTAACACTAGTCCCAATACCTTTGAATTTTGCCTCGACTCTATTCAAGGTGTCGAAAAAACTTTTGTAATTATGGATAAGGCAATAAATTCCCGACAATTGGACAGCAATATTTTGTGGATTCTATAAAAAGGAAAAATTAGGAATGCATTCTTATTGCGCACACTGGAATTTGGACGCTGTAAATTGTCAGACGACATACCGCGCTCATGGTGAAAGATGTACTTTTTACTATCTGAGCAAATGAAAAATCCCTGTATACATAGAGAAATCAAATAATTGCAAACAATTTGATACCCATTTTGAAAATGTTTCTTTTACTGGAAATAAGTTATAAACAAGTGAAATATGACGGATTTCCCAGTTTAGGCCGCATGACAATGTCCGTAAATGAGCTAACACAAGTCCCCATACCGTTGAATTTCGCCTCGACTCTAATCAAGGTGGCGAAAAAACTTTTGTAATTATGGATAAGGCAAGAAATTCTCGACAATTGGACAGCAATATTTTGTGGATTCTATAAAAAGGAAAAATTACAAATGTTGTCTTATTGTGCACACTGGAATTCGGACGCTGTAAATTGTCAGACGACATACCGCGCACCTGGTGAAAGCTGTACTTTTTACTATCTGACCAAATGAAAAATACCTGTATACATAGACCAACCAAATAATTGCACACAATTTGATACCCATTTTTAAAATATTTCTTTTACTGGAAAGAGTTATAAACAAGTGAAATATGACTGCTTTCCCAGTTTAGGGCCGCATGATATTTTCCGCAAATGAGCTAACACAAGGCCCCATACCGTTGAATTTCGCCTCGAATCTATTCAAGGTGTCGAAAAACTTTTGTAATTGTGGATAAGGCAAGAAATTCCCGACAATTGGACACCAATATTTTGTGGATTATATGAAAAGGAAAAATTACAAATGCATTCTTATTGCGCACACTGGAATTCGGACGCTGTAAATTGTCAGACGACATACCGCGCACCTGGTTAAAACTGTACTTTTTACTATCTGACCAAATGAAAAATACCTGTAGACATAGACCAACCAAATAATTGCACACAATTTGATACCCATTTTGAAAATATTTCTTTTACTGGAAAAATGTTATAAAAAAGTGAAATATGACTGATTACACAGTTTAGGTCTTATTTTGAAAAAAATTTCTTTTACTGGAAACAAGTTATAAACAAGTGAAATATGACTGATTTCCCAGTTTAGGGCCGCATGAGAATTTCCTCAAATGAGGTAATACATGTCCACATTACGTTGAATTTCGACTCGACTCTAATCAAGGTGTACAGAAAACTTTTGTAATTATGGATAGGGAAAGAAATTCCCGACTATTGGAGAGCAATATTTTGTGGATTCTATAAAAAGGAAAAATTAGAAATGCAGTCTTATTGTGCACACGGGAATTCGGACGCTGTAAATTGTCAGACGACATACCGCGCACATAGTGAAAGCTGTACTTTTTACTATCTGACCAAATGAAAGATCCCTGTAAACATTGACCGACCAAATATTTGCACACAATTTGATACCCATTTTGAAAATATTACTTTTGCTGGAAAAAAGTCATAAACAAGTGAAATATGACTGATTTCCCAGTTTAGGTCCGAATGACCATTTCCGCAAATGAGCTAACACTAGTCCCCATACCGTTGAATTGCGCCTCGACTCTATTCAAGGTGTCGAAAAAACTTTTGAAATTATGGATAAGGCAAGAAAAACCCGACAATTGGACACCAATATTTTGTGGATTCTATAAAAAGAAAAAATTATTAATGCATTCTTATTGTGCACACTGGAATTCGGACGCTGTAAATTGTCAGACGACATACCGCGCACATGGTGAAAGCTGTACTTTTTATTATCTGAGCAAATGAAAAATCCCTGTATACATAGACAAATCAAATAATTTGACACAATTTGATACCCATTTTGAAAATATTTTTTTTACTGGAAAAAAGTTATAAACAAGTGATGTATGACTGATTTCCCAGTTTAGGGCAGCATGACAATTTCTGCAAATGAGCTAACACTAGTCGCCATACCGTTGAATTTCGACTCGACTCTAATCATGGTGTCGAAAAACCTTTTGTAATTATGGATAAGGTAAGAAATTTGCGACAATTGGACACCAATATTTTGAGGATTCGATAAAAAGGAAAAATTAGAAATGCAGTCTTATTTGGCACACTGGAATTCGTACGCTGTAAATTGTCAGACGACATACCGCGCACATGCTGAAAGTTGTTCTTTTTACTATCTGACGAAATAAAAAATCCCTGTAAGCATAGACAAATCAAATAATTTCACACAATTTGATAACCATTTTGAATATATTTCTTTTACTGGAAAAACCTTATAAACAAGGGAAATATGACTGATTTCCCAGTTTAGGGCCGCCTGACAATTTCCGCAAATGAGCTAACACAAGTCCCCATACCGTTGAATTTCGCATCGACTCTATTCAAGGTGTCGAAAAAACATTTGTAATTATGGATAAGGCAAAAAATTCCCGACAATTGGACACCAATATTTTGTGGATTCGACAAAAAGGAAAAATTAGAAATGCAGTTTTATAGTACACACTGGAATTCGGACGCTGTAAATTGTCAGACGGCATACCGCGCACATGGTGAAAGCTGTACTTTTTAATATCTGACGAAATGAAAAATCCCTGTATACATAGACCAAACAAATAATTGCACACAATTTGATACCCATTTTGAAAATATTTATTTTACTGGAAAAAAGTTATAAACAAGTGAAATATGACTGATTTTCCAGTTTAGGTCCGCATGACAATTTTCGCAAATGAGCTAGCACTAATCCCCATACCGTTGAATTTCGCCTCGACTCTAGTCAAGGTGTCGAAAAGACTTTTGTAATTATGGATAAGGTGAGAAATTTGCGACAATTGGACACCAATATTTTGTGGATTCGATAAAAAGGAAAAATTAGAAATGCAGTCTTATTTTGCACACTGGAATTCGGACGCTGTAAATTGTCAGACGACATACCGCGCTCATGCTGAAATTTGTACTTTTTACTATCTGACCAAATAAAAAATCCCTGTAAACATAGACAAATCCTATAAATTCACACAATTCGATAACCATTTAAATATTTCTTTTACTGGAATAAAGTTATAAACATCTGAAATATCACTGATTTCCCAGTTTAGGTCCGCATGAATATTTCCGCAAATGAGCTAGCACTAGTCCCCATACCGTTAAATTTCGCCTCGACTCTATTCAACGTGTCGAAAAACCTTTTGTAATTATGGATAAAACTAGAAATTCCCGATTATTGGAAACCATTATTTTGTGGATTTGATAAAAAGGAAAAATTAGAAATGCAGTCTTATTGTGCACACTTGAATTCGGATGCTGTAAATTGTCAGACGACATACCGCGCACATGGTGAATGCTGGACTTTTTACTATCTGGCCAAATGAACAATCCCTGTACACTTAGGCAAATCAAATAATTGCACACAATTTGATACCCATTTTGAAAATATTTCTTTTACTGGAAAAAAGTTATAAACAAGTGAAATATGACTCATTTCCCAGTTTAGGGCCGCATGACAATTTCCGCAAATGAGCTAACACAAGTCCCCATACCGTTTAATTTCGCCTCGACTCTAGTCAAGGTGTAGAAAAAACATTTGTAATAATGGAAAAGGCAAGAAATTCCCGACAAATGGACACCAATATTTTGTGCATTCTATAAAAAGGAAAAATTTAGAAAAGCAGTCCTATTGCGCACACTGGAATTCGGACGTGGTAAATTGTCAGACGACATACCACGCACATGGTGAAAGCTGTACTTTTTACTATCTGACAAAATGAAAAATCCCTGTATACATAGACATATTAAATATCTTCACACAATTTGATAACCATTTTGAAAATATTTCTTTTACTGGAAAAAAATTATAAAGAAGTGAATTATGACTGATTTCCCAGTTTAGGGCCGCAAGACAATTTCCGCAAATGAGCTAACACAACTCACCATACAGCTGAATTTCGCATCGCCTATAATCAATGTGTCGAAAAAACTTTTCTATTTATGGATAAGGCAAGAGATTTCCGACAATTGGACACCAATATTTTGTGTATTGGATAAAAAGGAAAAATTAGAAATGCAGACTTATTGTGCACACTGGAATTCAGACGTTTTAAATTGTCAGACGACATTCCGCGCACATGGTGAAAGCTGTATTTTTACTATCTGACCAAATGAAAAATCCCTGTAAACATAGACAAATCACATAATTGCACACCATTTGATACCCATTTTAAAAATATTTCTTTTACTAGAAAAAGTTATAAACAAGTGAAATATGACTGATTTCCCAGTTTTCGGCCGCATGACAATTACCGCATATGAGCTAACACAAGTCCCCATACAGTTCAATTTCGCCTCGACTCTGTTCTAAGTGTCGATAAATCTATTGTAATTATCGATAAGGTTTGAAATTCCCGACAAATGGACACCAATATTTCGTGGATTCTATAAAAATGAAAAATTAGAAAAGCAGTCTTATTGTCCACACTGGAATTCCGACGCTGTAAATTGTCAGACGACATACTGCGCACATGGTGAAAGCTGTACTTTTTACTATCTGACCAAATTAAAAATCCCTGTAAACATAGACAAATCACATACTTGCACACAATTTGATACTCATTTTGAAAATATTTCTTTGACTGGAAAATTTATAAACAAGTAAAATATGACTGATTTCCCAGTTTAGGGCCGCATGACAATTTCTGCAAATGAGCTAACACAAGCCACCATACCGTTTAATTTCGCCTCGACTCCATTCAAGGTGTCGACAAAACTTTTGTAATTATGGATAAGGCAAGAAATTCCCGACAATTGGACACCAATATTTTGTGGATTCTATAAAAATGAAAAATTAGAAATGCAGTCTTATTGTGCACACTGGAATTCGGAGGCTGCTAATTGTCAGACGACATACCGCGCACATGGTGAAAGCTGTACTTTTTACAATCTGGCAAAATGAAAAATCCCTGTAAACATCGTCAAATGAAATAATTGCAGACCATTTGAGACCCATTTTGAAAATATTTCTTTTACTGGAAAAAAGTTATAAACAAGTGAAATATGACTGATTTCCCAGTTTAGGGCCGCATGACAATTTCCGCAAATGAACTAACACAATTCCCCATACCGTTGAATTTCTACTCGACACTAATTAAGGTGTCGAAAAAACTTTTGTAATTATGGATGAGGTGAGAAATTTGCGACAATTGGACACCAATATTTTGTGGATTCTATAAAAAGGAAAAATTAGAAATGCATTCTTCTTGTGCACACTGGAATTCGGACGCTGTAAATTGTCAGACGACATACGCCCACATGGTGAAAGCTGTACTTTTTACTATCTGAGCAAATGAAATATCACTGTATACATAGACAAATCAAATTAATTGCACACAATTTGATACCCATTTTGAAAATATTTCTGTTACTGGAAAAAAGTTATAAACAAGTGAACTATGACTGATTTCCCAGTTTAGGGCTGCATGACAATTTCCGCAAATGAGCTAACACAAGCCCCATACCCTTGAATTTCGCCTCGACTCTATTCAAGGTGTCGAAAAAACATTTGTACTTATGGATAAGGTAAGAAATTCCCGACAATTGGACATCATCATATCAGAGGCCATGCTGCTGGAGGTAGTCTAAAATCTTACATTAGACGCTCAAATATGGACCGGAAACCAACAGATCAGAGGTCATGCTGCTGGACGTAGTTTATCTTTTTACATTAGACGCTCAAATATGCACCAGAACCAACAGATCAGAATCATGGCTGCCGGACGTAGTGTATCATCTTACACAAGACGCTCAAATATGGACCGGAAGCTAACAGGTCAGAGGCCATGCTGCTGGACGTAGTCTAACATCTTACATTGGAGGCTCAAATATGGACCGGAAACCAACAGATCAGAGGCCATGCTGCTGGACGTAGTTTATCTTTTTACATTGGACGCTCAAATATGCACCAGATAAAGGTGTCGAAAAAACTTTTGTAATTATGGATAAGGCCAGAAATCTCCGACAATTGGAGAGCAATATTTTGTGGATTCTATAAAAGGGGAAAATTACAAATGCATTCATATTGTGCACACTGAAATTCGGACGCTGTAAATTGTCAGACGACATACCGTGCACATGGAGAAAGCTGTACATTTTAATATATGAGCAAATGAAAAATCCTTGTAAACATAGACAAATCAAATAATTGCACAAAGTTTGATACACATTTTGAAAATATTTCTTTTACTGGAAAAAAGTTATAAACAAGTGAAATATGACATATTTCTCAGTTTAGGGCCGCATGACAATTTCCGCAAATGAGCTAACACAAGTCCCCATACCGTTGATTTTCGCCACGACTCTATGCAAGGTGTCGAAAAAACTTTTGTAATTTTGGATGAGGTAAGAAATTACCTGCAATTGGACACCAATATTTTGTGGATTCGATAAAACGGAAAAATTAGAAATGCAGTCTTATTGTGAACACTGGAATTCGGACGCTGTAAATTGTCAGACGACATACCGCGCACATGGTGAAAGCTGTACTTTTTACTCTCTGCCCAAATGAAAAATCCCTGTATACATAGACCAACCAAACAATTGCAGACAATTTGATACACATTTTGAAAATATTTCTTTTACTAGAAAGAAGTTATAAACAAGTGAATATGACTGATTACCCAGTTCTTGTCCGCATGACAATTTCTTCAAATGAGTTAACACTAGTCTCTATACCGTTGAATTTCGCCTCGACTCTATTCAAGGTGTCGAAAAAACTTTTGTAATTATGGATAAGGCAAGAAATTCCCGACAATTGGACAGCAATATTTTGTGGATTCTATAAAAAGGAAAAATTAGAAATGCAGTCTTATTGTGCACACTGGAATTCGGACGCTGTAAATTGTCAGACGACATACCGTGCACATGGTGAAAGCTGTACTTTTTACTATCTTACCAAATCAAAAATCCGTGTATACATAGATCAATCAAATAATTTCAAACAATTGTAGACCCATTTTGAAAATATTTCTTTTACTGGAAAAAGGTTATAAACAAGTGAAATATGACTGATTACCCAGTTTAAGTCCGCATGACAATTTCCGCAAATGAGCTAACACAAGTCTCCATACCGTTCAATTTTGACTCGACTCTAATCAAGGTGTCGAGAAAACTTTTGTAATCATGGATAAGACAAGAAATTCCCGACAATTGGACACCAATATTTTGTGGATTCTATGAAAAAGGAAATATTAGAAATGCAGTCATATTGTGCACACTGGAATTCGGACGCTGTAAATTGTCAGACGACATACCGCGCACATGGCGAAAGGTGTACTATTTACTATCTGAGCAAATGAAAAATCCCTGTAAAGATAAACAAAACAAATAATTGCACACAATTTGATAACCATTGTGAAAATATTTCTTTTACTGGAAAAAAGTTATAAACAAGTGAAATATGACTGACTTCCAAGTTTCGGGCCACATGACAATTTCCGCAAATGAGCTAACACAAGTCCCCTTACCGTTGAATTTCGCCTCTACTCTATTCAAGCTGTCGAAAAAACTTTTGTAATTATGGATAAGGCAAGTAATTCCCGACAATTGTACACCAATATATTGTGGATTCTATAAAAATGCAAAATTAGAAATTCAATCTTGTTGTTCACACTGGAATTGGGTTCGCTGTAAATTGTCAGACAACATACCGCGCACATGGTGAAAGCTGTACTATTTAGTAGCTGAGCAAATGAAAATCCCTGTAAACATAGACAAATCAAATAATTGCACACACTTTGATAACCATTTTGTAAATATTTCTTTTGCTGGAAAAAAGTTATAAACAAGTAAAACATGACTGATTTCCAGTTTAGGGCCGCATGACAATTTCCGCAAATGAGGTAACCCTAGTCCCCATACCGTTGAATTTCGTCTCGATTCTATTCAAGGTATCGAAAAGACTTTTGTAATTATGGATAAGGTAAGAAATTCCCGACAATTGGACACCAATATTTTGTGGATTCGATAAAAAGGAAAAATTAGAAATGCATTCTTATTGTGCACACTGGAATTAGGACGCTGTAAATTGTCAGACGACTTAGCGCGCACATGGTGAAATCTGTACTTTTTACTATCTGACCAAATGAAAAATCCATGTAAACATAGACAAATCAAATAATTGCACAGAATTTGATACCAATTTTGAAAATATTTCTTTTACTGGAAAAAGTTTATAAACAAGTGAAATATGCCTGATTTCCCAGTTTAGGGCCGCATGACAATTTCCGAAAATGGGCTAACACAAGTCCCCATACCGTTGAATTTCGCCTCGAATCTATTCAAGTTGTCGAAAAAACTTTTGTAATTATGGATAAGGCACGAAATTCTCGAACAATTGGACACCAATATTTTGTGGATTCGATAAAGGGAAAAATTAGAAATGCTGTATTAATGTGCACAGCGGAATTCGGAAGCTGTAAATTGTCAGACCACATACCGCGCACATGGTGAAAGCTGTACTTTTTACTATCTGACCAAATGAAAAATCCCTGTAAACATAGACAAATCAAATAATTGCACACAATTTGATACTCATTTCGAAAATATTTCTTTTACTTGTAAAAAGTTATGAACAAGTGAATTATGACTGATTACCCATTTTAGGTCCGCATGACAATTTCCGCAAATGAGCTAACACTAGTCCCCATACCGTTGAATTTCGCCTCGACTCTATTCAAGGTGTCGAAAAACCTTTTGTAATTATGGATAAGGCATGAAATTCCCGACAATTGGACACCAATATTTTGTGGATTCGATACAAAGGAAAAATTAGACATGCAGTTTTATTGTGCACACTGGAATTCGGACGCTGTAAATTGTCAGACGACATACCGTGCACATGGTGAAAGCTGTACTTTTTACTATCTTACCAAATCAAAAATCCGTGTATACATAGATCAATCAAATAATTTCAAACAATTGTAGACCCATTTTGAAAATATTTCTTTTACTGGAAAAAGGTTATAAACAAGTGAAATATGACTGATTACCCAGTTTAAGTCCGCATGACAATTTCCGCAAATGAGCTAACACAAGTCTCCATACCGTTCAATTTTGACTCGACTCTAATCAAGGTGTCGAGAAAACTTTTGTAATCATGGATAAGACAAGAAATTCCCGACAATTGGACACCAATATTTTGTGGATTCTATGAAAAAGGAAATATTAGAAATGCAGTCATATTGTGCACACTGGAATTCGGACGCTGTAAATTGTCAGACGACATACCGCGCACATGGCGAAAGGTGTACTATTTACTATCTGAGCAAATGAAAAATCCCTGTAAAGATAAACAAAACAAATAATTGCACACAATTTGATAACCATTGTGAAAATATTTCTTTTACTGGAAAAAAGTTATAAACAAGTGAAATATGACTGACTTCCAAGTTTCGGGCCACATGACAATTTCCGCAAATGAGCTAACACAAGTCCCCTTACCGTTGAATTTCGTCTCTACTCTATTCAAGCTGTCGAAAAAACTTTTGTAATTATGGATAAGGCAAGTAATTCCCGACAATTGTACACCAATATATTGTGGATTCTATAAAAATGCAAAATTAGAAATTCAATCTTGTTGTTCACACTGGAATTGGGTTCGCTGTAAATTGTCAGACAACATACCGCGCACATGGTGAAAGCTGTACTATTTAGTAGCTGAGCAAATGAAAATCCCTGTAAACATAGACAAATCAAATAATTGCACACACTTTGATAACCATTTTGTAAATATTTCTTTTGCTGGAAAAAAGTTATAAACAAGTAAAACATGACTGATTTCCAGTTTAGGGCCGCATGACAATTTCCGCAAATGAGGTAACCCTAGTCCCCATACCGTTGAATTTCGTCTCGATTCTATTCAAGGTATCGAAAAGACTTTTGTAATTATGGATAAGGTAAGAAATTCCCGACAATTGGACACCAATATTTTGTGGATTCGATAAAAAGGAAAAATTAGAAATGCATTCTTATTGTGCACACTGGAATTAGGACGCTGTAAATTGTCAGACGACTTAGCGCGCACATGGTGAAATCTGTACTTTTTACTATCTGACCAAATGAAAAATCCATGTAAACATAGACAAATCAAATAATTGCACAGAATTTGATACCAATTTTGAAAATATTTCTTTTACTGGAAAAAGTTTATAAACAAGTGAAATATGCCTGATTTCCCAGTTTAGGGCCGCATGACAATTTCCGAAAATGGGCTAACACAAGTCCCCATACCGTTGAATTTCGCCTCGAATCTATTCAAGTTGTCGAAAAAACTTTTGTAATTATGGATAAGGCACGAAATTCTCGAACAATTGGACACCAATATTTTGTGGATTCGATAAAGGGAAAAATTAGAAATGCTGTATTAATGTGCACAGCGGAATTCGGAAGCTGTAAATTGTCAGACCACATACCGCGCACATGGTGAAAGCTGTACTTTTTACTATCTGACCAAATGAAAAATCCCTGTAAACATAGACAAATCAAATAATTGCACACAATTTGATACTCATTTCGAAAATATTTCTTTTACTTGTAAAAAGTTATGAACAAGTGAATTATGACTGATTACCCATTTTAGGTCCGCATGACAATTTCCGCAAATGAGCTAACACTAGTCCCCATACCGTTGAATTTCGCCTCGACTCTATTCAAGGTGTCGAAAAACCTTTTGTAATTATGGATAAGGCATGAAATTCCCGACAATTGGACACCAATATTTTGTGGATTCGATACAAAGGAAAAATTAGACATGCAGTTTTATTGTGCACACTGGAATTCGGACGCTGTAAATTGTCAGACGACATACCGTGCACATGGTGAAAGCTGTACTTTTTACTATCTTACCAAATCAAAAATCCGTGTATACATAGATCAATCAAATAATTTCAAACAATTGTAGACCCATTTTGAAAATATTTCTTTTACTGGAAAAAGGTTATAAACAAGTGAAATATGACTGATTACCCAGTTTAAGTCCGCATGACAATTTCCGCAAATGAGCTAACACAAGTCTCCATACCGTTCAATTTTGACTCGACTCTAATCAAGGTGTCGAGAAAACTTTTGTAATCATGGATAAGACAAGAAATTCCCGACAATTGGACACCAATATTTTGTGGATTCTATGAAAAAGGAAATATTAGAAATGCAGTCATATTGTGCACACTGGAATTCGGACGCTGTAAATTGTCAGACGACATACCGCGCACATGGCGAAAGGTGTACTATTTACTATCTGAGCAAATGAAAAATCCCTGTAAAGATAAACAAAACAAATAATTGCACACAATTTGATAACCATTGTGAAAATATTTCTTTTACTGGAAAAAAGTTATAAACAAGTGAAATATGACTGACTTCCAAGTTTCGGGCCACATGACAATTTCCGCAAATGAGCTAACACAAGTCCCCTTACCGTTGAATTTCGTCTCTACTCTATTCAAGCTGTCGAAAAAACTTTTGTAATTATGGATAAGGCAAGTAATTCCCGACAATTGTACACCAATATATTGTGGATTCTATAAAAATGCAAAATTAGAAATTCAATCTTGTTGTTCACACTGGAATTGGGTTCGCTGTAAATTGTCAGACAACATACCGCGCACATGGTGAAAGCTGTACTATTTAGTAGCTGAGCAAATGAAAATCCCTGTAAACATAGACAAATCAAATAATTGCACACACTTTGATAACCATTTTGTAAATATTTCTTTTGCTGGAAAAAAGTTATAAACAAGTAAAACATGACTGATTTCCAGTTTAGGGCCGCATGACAATTTCCGCAAATGAGGTAACCCTAGTCCCCATACCGTTGAATTTCGTCTCGATTCTATTCAAGGTATCGAAAAGACTTTTGTAATTATGGATAAGGTAAGAAATTCCCGACAATTGGACACCAATATTTTGTGGATTCGATAAAAAGGAAAAATTAGACATGCAGTTTTATTGTGCACACTGGAATTCGGAGACTGTAATTCGTCAGACGACATACCGCGCACATGGTGAAAGCTGTACTTTTTACTATCTGACCAAATGGAAAATCACTGTATACATTGACCAACCAAATAATTGAACACAATTTGATACCCATTTTGAAAATATTTCTTTTGCTGGAAAAAAGTTATAAACAAGTGAGATATGACGTATTTCCCAGTTTAGGGCCGCATGAGAATTTCCGCAAATGAGCTAACACAAGTCCCCATATCGTTGAATTTCGACTCGACTCTAATCAATGTGTCGTAAAAACTTTTGTAATTATGGATAAGGCAAGAAATTCCCGACAATTGGAGATCAATATTTCGTCGATTCTATAAAAAGGAAAAATTAAAAATGGAGTCTTATTGTGCACACTGGAATTCGGACGCTGTAAATTGTCAGACGACATTCCGCGCACATGCTGAAAGCTGTACTTTTTACTATCTGAACAAATGAAAAATCACTTTATACATAGACTAACCAAATAATTGCATACAATTTGCTACACATTTTGAAAATATTTCTTTTACTGGAAAAAAGTTATAAACAAGTGAAATATGACTGATTTCCCAGTTTAGGGCCCCATGACAATTTCCGCAAATGTGCTAACACATGTCCCCATACCGTTGAATTTCGACTCGACTCTAATCAAGGTGTCGAAAAAACTTTTGTAATTATGGATAAAGCATGAAATTCCTGAATATTGGACAGCAATATTTTGTGGATTTTATAAAAGAAAAATTAGGAATGCAGTCTTATTGTGCACACTGGAATTCGGACGCTGTAAATTGTCAGACGACATACCGCGCACATG
This sequence comes from Acanthosepion esculentum, assembly GCA_964036315.1. Taxonomy (NCBI): domain Eukaryota; kingdom Metazoa; phylum Mollusca; class Cephalopoda; order Sepiida; family Sepiidae; genus Acanthosepion; species Acanthosepion esculentum. The sequence continues at coordinate 70,168,939 of OZ038514.1, forward strand.
GTGAAAGCTGTACGTTTTACTATCTGAGCAAATGAAACATCACTGTATACATAGACAAATGTAATAAAGCACACAATTTGATACCCATTTTGAAAATATTTCTTTTACTGGAAAAAGTTATAAATAATTTAACTATGACTGATTTCCAAGTTTCGGGCCGCATGACAATTTCTGCAAATGAGCTAACAATAGTCCCCATACCGTTGAATTTCGATGCGACTCTAATCAAGGTGTCGAAAAAACTTTTGTAATTATGGATAAGGCAAGAAATTCCCGACAATTGGACAGCAATATTTTGTGGATTCTATAAAAAGGAAAAATTAGAAATGCAGTCTTATGTCGCACACTGGAATTCGGACGCTGTAAATTGTCAGACGACATACCGCGCACCTGGTGAAAGCCATCCTTTTTACTATCTGACCAAATGAAAAATCCCTGTATAAATAGACCAATCAAATAATTGCACACAATTTGATAACCATTTTGAAAATATTTCTTTTACTGTAAAAAAGTTATAAACTAGTGAAATATGACTGATTTCCCAGTTTAGGGCCACATGACAATTTCAGCAAATGAGCTAACACATGTCCACATACCGTTGAATTTCGACTCGACTCAAATCAAGGTGTCGAAAAAACTTTTGTAACTATGGATAAGGCAAGAAATTCCCGACAATTGGAAAACAATATTTTGTGGATTCTATAAAAAGGCAAAATTAGAAATGCAGTCTTATTGTGCACAGTGGAATTCGGATGCTGTAAATTGTCAGACGACATACCGCGCACATGGAGAAAGCTGTACTTTTTACTATCTGAGCAAATGAAGAATCCCTGTATACATAGACAAACCAAATAATTGCGCACAATTTGATACCCATTTTGAAAATATGTGTTTTACTGGAAAAAGTTTATAAATAAGTGAAATATGACTGATTTCCCAGTTTAGGGCCGCATGACAATTTCAGCAAATGAGCTAACTCAATTCCCAATACCGTTGAATTACGACTCGCCACTAATCAAGGTGTCGAAAAAACTTTTGTAATTATCGATAAGGCAAGAAATTATCGACAATTGGACAGCAATATTTTGTGGATTCGATAAAAAGGCAAAATTAGAAATGCAGTCTTATTGTGCACACTGGAATTCGCTGCTGGTCGTAGTGTATCATCTTACACAAGACGCTCAAATAGTGACCGGAAGTCAACAGGTCAGAGGCCATGCTGCTGGGAGTAGTCTAAAATCTTACATTAGACGCACAAATATGGATCGGAAACCAACAGATCAGAGGCCATGCTGCTGGAATTAGATTATCTTTTTACATTAGACGCTCAAATATGCACCAGAAACCAACAGAACAGAATCATGGCTGCTGGACGTAGTGTATCATCTTACACAAGACGCTCAAATATGGACCGGAAGCCAACAGGTCAGAGGCCATGCTGCTGGGAGTAGTCTAAAATCTTAAAATTAGACGCTCAAATATGGACTGGAAACCAACAGATCAGAGGCTATGCTGCTGGACGTAGTATATCTTTTTACATTAGACGCTCAAATATGCAGCAGGAACAACGAGGTCAGAAACAGGGCTGCTGGACGTAGGGTATCATCTTACACAAGACGCTCAAATATTGACCGGAAGCCAACAGGTCAGAGGCCATGCTGCTGGTCGTAGTCTAAAAGCTTACATTAGAAGCTCAAATATAGACCGGAATCCAACAGATCAGAGGCCATGCTGCTGGACGTAGTTTAACTTTTTACATTAGACGCTCAAATATGCACCAGAAACCAACAGATCAGAATCATGGCTGCTGGAGATAGTGTATCATCTTACACAAGACGCTAAAATATGGACCGGAACCTAACAGATCAGAAGCCATGCTGCTGGACGTAGTCTAAGATCTTACATTGGACGCACAAATATGGACCGGAAACCAACAGATCAGAGGCCATGTTTCTGGACGTAGTTTATCTTTTTACATTAGACGCTCAAATATACACAAAAAACCAAGAGATCAGAATCATGGCTGCTGGAGTGTAGTCTATCATCTTACACAAGACGCTCAACTATGGACCGGAAGCCATCAAGTCAGAGGCTCGGCTGCTGGACGCAGTCTAAAATCTAACATTAGACGCTCATATATGGACCGGAAACCAATAGATCAGAAGCCATGCTGCTGGACGTAGTTTATCTTTTTACATTAGACGCTCAAATATGCACAGGAGCAAGACATCAGAATCATGGATGCTGGACGTAGTGTATCATCTTACACAAGACGCTCAAATTTGGACCGGAAGCAAACTGGTCAGAGGCCATGCTGCTGGACGTAGTTTATCTTTTTACATTAGACTCACAATTATGCACCACAAACCAAGAGATCACAATCATGGCTGCTGGACGTAGTGTATCATCTTACACAAGACGCTCAAATATGGACCGGAAGCCAACTGGTAAGAGGCCATGCTGCTGGACGTAGTCTAAAAGCTTACATTAGACGCTCAAATATGGACTGGAAACCAACAGATCAGAGGCCAAGCTGCTGAACGTAGTTTAGCTTTTTACATTAGACGCTCAAATATGCACCAGAAACCAACAGATCAGAATACCGGCTCTTGGACGTAGTGTATCATCTTACACAAGACGCTCAAATATGGACCGGAAGCCAACAGGTCAGAGGCCATGCTGCTGGACGTAGTCTAATATCTTACATTACACGCTCAAATATGGATGAGAAACCAAGAGATCAGAGGCCATGCTGCTGGACGTAGTTTATCTTTTTACATTAGACGCTCAAATATGCACCAGAACGAACAGATCAGAATCATGGCAGCTGGACGTAGTGAATCATCTTACACAAGACACTTAAATATGGACCGGAAGCCAACAGGTCAGAGGCCATGTTGCTAGACGTAATCTAAAATCTTACAATAGACGCTCAAATATGGACCGGAAACCAACAGATCAGAGGCCATGCTGCTGGACGTAGTTTATCTTTTTACATTAGATGCTCAAATATGCACCAGAAACCAAGTGATGAGAATCATGGCTGCCGGACGTAGTTTATCATCTTACACAAGACGCTCAAATATGGACCGGAAGCCAAAAGGCCAGAGGTCATGCTGCTGGACGTAGTCTCAAAACTTACATTAGACGCTCAAATATGGACTGGAAACCAACAGATCAGAGGCCATGCTGCTGGTCGTAGTTTATCTTTTTACATTAGAGGCTCAAATATGCACCAGAAACCAAGAGATCAGAAACAGTGCTGCTGGGCGTAGTGTATCATCTTACAAAAAGCGCACAAATATGGACCGGAAGCCAACAGGTCAGAGGTCATGCTGCTGGACGTATGCTAAAATCTTACATTAGACGCTCAAATATGGACCGGAATCCAACAGATCAGAGGCCATGCTACTGGACTTAGATTATCTTTTTACATTAGACGGTCAAATATGCACCAGAAACCAAGCGATCAGAAACAGGGCTGCTGGACGTAGTGTATCATCTTACAAATGACGCACAAATATGGACCGGAAGCCAACAAATCATAGGTCATGCTGCTGGACGTAGTCAAAAATCGTACATTAGACGCTCAAATATGGACCGGAAACCAACAGATCCGAGGCCATGTTTCTGGACGTAGTTTATCTTTTTACATTAGACGCTCAAATATACACAAAAAACCAAGAGATCAGAATCATGGCTGCTGGAGTGTAGTCTATCATCTTACACAAGACGCTCAACTATGGACCGGAAGCCATCAGGTCAGAGGCCATACTGCTGAACGTAGTCTAAAATCTTACATTAGACGCTCAAATATGTATGGGAAACCAAGAGATCAGAGGCCATGCTGCTGGACGTAGTTTATCTTTTTACATTAGACGCTCAAATATGCACCAGAACCAACAGATCAGAATCATGGCTGCTGGACGTAGTGTATCATCTTACACAAGACGCTCAAATATGGACCGGAAGCCAACAGGTCAGAGGCCATGCTGCTAGACGTAGTCTAAAATATTACATTAGATGCTCAAATATGGACCGGAAACCAACAGATCAGAGGCCATGCTGCTGGATGTAGTTTATCTTTTTACCTTAGACGCTCAAATATGCACCAGAAACCAAGAGATCAGAAACAGGGCTGCTGCACGTAGTGTATCATCTTACACAAGAGGCTCAAATATTGACCGGAAGCCAACCTATTTTGAAAATATATCTTTTACAGCAAAATTTCTTGAATAGAGTCGAGGTGAAATTCAACTGAATGGGGCTTGTGTTAGCTCATTTGCGGAAATTGTCATGCAGCCCTAAACTGGGTAATCAATCATATTTCCCTTTTCAAAATGGGTATCAAATTGTGTGCAATTATTTGGTTGGTCTATGTAAACAGGGTTTTTTGATTTGGTCAGATAGTAAAAAGTACAGCTTTCACCATGTGCGCGGTATGTCGTCTGACAATTTACAGCGTCCGAATTCCAGTGTGCACAATAAGACTGCATTTCTAATTTTTCTTTTTTATAGAATACACAAAATATTGCTGCCCAATTTTCAGGAATTTCTTGCCTTATCCATAATTACAAAAGTTTTTTCGACACCTTGATTAGAGTCGAGTCGAAATTCAACGGTATGGGGATATGTGTTAGCTCATTTGCGGAAATTGTCATGCGGCCCTAAACTGGGAAATCAGTCATAATTCACTTGTTTATAACTTTTTTCCAGTAAAAGAAATATTTTCAAAATGGGTATCAAATTGTGAGCAATTATTTGATTTGTCTATGTATACAGTGATATTTCATTTGCTCAGATAGTAAAAAGTACAGCTTTCACCATGTGCGCGGTATGTCGTCTGACAATTTACAGCGTCCGAATTCCAGTGTGCACAATAAGACTGCATTTCTAATTTTTCTTTTTTATAGAATCCACAAATTATTGGTGTCCAATTGTCGCGAACTTCTTGCCTCATCCATAATTACAAAAGTTTTTTCGACCACTTGATTAATGTCGAGTCGAAATTCAACGGTATGGGGAATTGTGTTAGTTCATTTGCGGAAATTGTCATGCGGCCCTAAACTGGGTAATCAGTCATATTTCACTTGTTTATAACTTTTTTCGAGTAAAAGAAATATTTTCAAAATGGGTATCAAATTGTGTGCAATTATTTGGTTGGTCTATGTATACAGGGATTTTTCATTTGGTCACATAGTAAAAAGTACAGATTTAACCAGGTGCGCGGTATGTCGTCTGACGATTTACAGCCTCCGAATTCCAGTGTGTACAATAAAACTTCATTTCTAATTTTGCCTTTTTATTGAATCCACAAAATATTGTTTTCCCATTGTTTGGAATTTCTTGCCTTATCCATAATTACAAAAGTTTTTTCGACACCTTGATTAGAGTCGAGTCGAAATTCAACGGTATGTGGACATGTGTTAGCTCATTTGCTGAAATTGTCATGCGACCCTTAACTTGGAAATCAGTCATATTTCACTTGTTTATAACTTTTTTCCAGTAAAAGAAATATTTTCAAAATGGGTATCAAATTGTGAGCAATTATTTGATTTGTCTATGTATACAGTGATATTTCATTTGCTCCGATAGTAAAAAGTACAGCTTTCACCATGTGCGCGGTATGTCGTCTGACAATTTACAGCGTCCGAATTCCAGTGTGCACAATAAGACTGCATTTCTAATTTTTCTTTTTTATAGAATCCACAAATTATTGGTGTCCAATTGTCGCGAACTTCTTGCCTCATCCATAATTACAAAAGTTTTTTTGACCCCTTGATTAATGTAGAGTCGAAATTCAACGGTATGGGGAATTGTGTTAGCTAATTTGCGGAAATTGTCATTCAGCCCTAAACTGGGAATCAGTCATATTTCACTTGTTTATAACTTTTTTCCAGTAAAAGAAATATTTTCAAAATGGGTATCAAACTGTGTGCAATTATTTGATTTGTCTATGTTTACAGGGATTTTTCATTTGCTCAGATAGTAAAAGGTACAGCTTTCACCATGTGCGTGGTATGTCGTCTGACAATTTTCAGCGTCCGAATTCCAGTGTGAAAAATAAGACTGCATTTCTAATTTTTCCATTTTTTAGAATCCACAAAATATTGTTTTCCAATTGTTGGGAATTTCTTGCCTTATCCATAATTACAAAAGTTTTTTCGACACCTTGATTAGAGTCGAGTCGAAATTCAACGGTATGGGGACATGTGTTAGCTCATTTGCTGAAATTGTCATGCGACCCTAAATTTTGAAATCAGTCATATTTCACTTGTTTATAACTTTTTTCCAGTAAAAGAAATATTTTCAAAATGGCTATCAAATTTTTTGCAATTATTTGATTTGTCTATGTATACAGTGATATTTCATTTGCTCAGATAGTAAAAAGTACAGCTTTCACCATGTGCGCGGTATGTCGTCTGACAAATTACAGCGTCCGAATTCCAGTGTGCACAATAAGAATGCATTTCTAATTTTTCCTTTTTATAGAAACCATAAAATATCGGTGTCCATTTGTCGGGAATTTCTTGCCTTATGACATAATTACAAAAGTTTTTTTAACACATTAATTAGTGTCGAGTCGAAATTCAACGGTATGGGGAATTGTGTTAGTTCATTTGCGGAAATTGTCATAGGGCCTTTAACTGGGTAATCAGACATATTTCACTTGTTTATAACTTTTTTCCAGGAAAAGAAATATTTTCAAAATGTGTATCAAATTGTGTGCAATTATTTGGTTGGTCTATGTATACAGGGATTTTTCATTTGCTCAGATAGTAAAAAGTACAGCTTTCACCAGGTGCGCGGTATGTCGTCTGACAATTTACAGCGTCCGAATTCCAGTGTGCACAATAAGACTGCATTTCAAATTTTTCCTTTTTATAGAATCCACAAAATATTGCTGTCCAATTGTCGGGTATTTCTTGCCTTATCCATAATTGCAAAAGTTTTTTCGACACCTTGATTAGAGTCGGGTCGAAATTAGACTGTATGGGGCTTGTGTTAGCTCATTTGCGGAAATTGTCATGCAGCCCTAAACTGGGAATCAGTCATAATTCACTTGTTTATAACTTTTTTCCAGTAAAAAAAATATTTTCAAAATGGGTATCAATTTGTGTGCAATTATTTGATTTGTCTATGTTTACAGGGATTTTTAATTTGCGCAGATAGTAAAAAGTACAGCTTTCACCATGTGCGCGGTATGTCGTCTGACAATTTACAGCGTCCGAATTCCAATGTGCAAAATAAGACTGCATTTCTAATTTTACCATTTTATAAAATCCACAAAATACTGATGTCCAATTGTCGGAAATTTCTTGTCTTATCCATGATTACAAAAGTTTTTTCGACACCTTGAATAGAGTCGAGGCGAAATTCAAAGGTATAGGGACTAGTGTTAGCTCATTTGCGGAAATTGTCATGCGGACCTAAACTGGGTAATCAGTCATAATTCACTTGTTTATAACTTTTTTCCAGTAAAAGTAATATTTTCAAAATGGGTATCAAATTGTGTGCAATTATTTGGTTGGTCTATGTAAACAGGGATTTTTCATTTGGTCAGATAGTATACCTTGAATAGAGTCGAGGCGAAATTCAAAGGTATGGGGAATATTGTTAGCTCATTTGCGGAAATTTTCATGCGGCCCGAAACTTGGAAATCATTCATATTTCAATTGTTTATAACATTTTCCAGTAAAAGGAATATTTTCAAAATGGGTATAAAATTGTTTGCATTTATTTGATTTTTCTATGTATAGAGTGATATTTCATTTGCTCAGATAGTAAAAAGGACAGCTTTCACCATGTGCGCGGTATGTCGTCTTACAATTTACAGCGTCCGAATTCCAGTGTGCACAATAAGACTGCATTTCTAATTTTTCTTTTTTATAGAATCCACAAAATATTGCTGTCCAATTTTCAGGAATTTCTTGCCTTATCCATAATTACAAAACCTTTTTCGACACCTTGATTAGAGTCGAGTCGAAATTCAACGTTATATGGACTTGTATTACCTCATCTGCGGAAATTTTCATGCGGCGGTAAATTGGGAAATCTGTCATATTTCACTTGTTTATGACTTATTTCCAGTAAAAGAAATATTTTCAAAATGGCTATCAAATTGTGTGCAATTATTTATTTTTCTATGTATACAGGGATTTTTCATTTAGTCAGATTGTTAAAAGTACAGCTTTCACCATGTGCGCGGTATGTCGTCTGACAATTTACAGCGTCCGAATTCCAGTGTGCACAATAAGAATTTATTTCTAATTTTTCCTTTTTATAGAATCCACAAAATATTGGTGTCCAATTGTCGCAAACTTCTTGCCTTATCCATAATTACAAAAGTTTTTTCGACACCTTGATTAATGTCGTGTCGAAATTCAACGGTATGGGGAATTATGTTAGTTCATTTGCGGAAATTGTCATGCGGCCCTAAACTGGGTAATCAGTCATATTTAACTTGTTTATAACTTTTTTCCAGTAAAAGAAATATTTTCAAAATGGGTATCAAATTGTGTGCAATTATTTGATTTGTCTATGTATACAGTGATATTTCATTTGCTCAGATAGTAAAAAGTACAGCTTTCACCATGCACGCGGTATGTCGTCTGACAATTTACAGCGTCCGAATTCCAGTGTGCACAATAAGAATGCATTTCTAATTTTTCCTTTTTATAGAATCCACAAAATATTGGTGTCCATTTGTCGGGAATTTCTTGCCTTATGACATAATTACAAAAGTTTTTTTGACACCTTATTTAGTGTCGAGTCGAAATTCAACGGTATGGGGAATTGCGTTAGTTCATTTGCGGAAATTGTCATAGGGCCTTTAACTGGGTAATCAGTCATATTTCACTTGTTTATAACTTTTTTCCAGTAACAGAAATATTTTCAAAATGTGTATGAAATTGTGTGCAATTATTTGGTTGGTCTATGTATACAGGGATTTTTCATTTGCTCAGATAGTAAAAAGTACAGCTTTCACTATGTGCGCGGTATGTCGTCTGACAATTTACAGCGTCCGAATTCCAGTGTGCACAATAAGACTGCATTTCTAATTTTTCCTTTTAATAGAATCCACAAAATATTGCTGTCCAATTGTCGTGAATTTCTTGCCTTATCCATAATTACAAAAGTTTTTTCGACACCTTGATTAGAGTCGAGTCCAAATTCAACACTATAGGGCTTGTGTTAGCTCATTTGCGGAAATTGTCATGCAGCCCTAAACTGGGAATCAGTCATATTTCACTTGTTTATAACTTTTTTCCAGTAAAAGAAATATTTTCAAAATGGGTATCAAATTGTGTGCAATTATTTGATTTGTCTATGTTTACAGGTATTTTTCATTTGCTCAGATAGTTAAAAGTACAACTTTCACCATGTGCGCGGTATCTCGTCTGACAATTTACAGCTTCCGAATTCCAGTTTGCACATTAAGACAACATTTCTAATTTTTCCTTTTTATCGAATCCACAAAATATTGGTGTCCAATTGTCGGGAATTTCTTGTCTTATCCATGATTACAAAAGTTTTTTCGACACCGTGAATAGAGTCGAGGCGAAATTCAACGGTATGGGGACTAGTTGTAGCTCATTTGCGGAAATTGTCATGCGGACCTAAACTGGGTAATCAGTCATATTTCACTTGTTTATAACTTTTTTCCAGCAAAAGAAATATTTTCAAAATGGGTATCAAATTGTGTGCAATTATTTGGTTGGTCTATGTATACAGGGATTTTTCATTTGCTCAGAAAGTAAAAAGTACAGCTTTCACCAGGTGCGCGGTATGTCGTCTGACAATTTACAGTGTCCGAATTCCAGTGTGCACAATAAGACTGCATTTCAAATTTTTCCTTTTTATAGAATCCACAAAATATTGCTGTCCAATTGTCGGGTATTTCTTGCCTTATCCATAATTGCAAAAGTTTTTTCGACACCTTGATTAGAGTCGGGTCGAAATTCAACTGTATGGGGCTTGTGTTAGCTCATTTGCGGAAATTGTCATACGGCCCGAAACTTGGAAATCAGTAATATTTCAATTGTTTATAATTTTTTCCTGTAAAAGAAATATTTTCAAAATGGGTATCAAATTGTGTGCAATTATTTATTTGTCTATGTATACAGAGATTTTTCATTTGGTCAGATAGTTAAAAGTACAGCTTTCACCATCTGCGCGGTATGTCGTCTGACGATTTACAGCCTCCGAATTCCAGTGAGCACAATAAGACTGCATTTCTAATTTTGCATTTTTATAGAATCCACGAAATATTGTTTTCCAATTGTTGGGAATTTCTTGCCTTATCCATAATTACAAAAGTTTTTCGACCCCTTGATTAGATTCGAGTCGAAATTCAACGGTATGGGGACATGTGTTAGCTCATTTGTCTATGTTTACAGGGATTTTTCATTTTCTCAGATAGTAAAAAGTACAGCTTTCACCATTTGCGCAGTATGTCGTCTGACAATTTACCGCATCCGAATTCCAGTGTGTACTGTAAGACTACATTTCTAATTTTTCCTTTTTATCGAATCCACAAAATATTGGTGTCCAATTGTCGGGAATTTCTTGTCTTATCCATGATTACAAAAGTTTTTTCGACAACTTGAATAGAGTCGCGGCTAAATTCAACGGTATGGGGACTAGAGTTAGCTCATTTGCGGAAATTGTCATGCGGACCTAAACTGGGTAATCAGTCGTATTTCACTTGTTTATAACTTTTTTCCAGTAAAAGAAATATTTTCAAAATGGGTATCAAATTGTGTGTGATTATTTGTTTGGTCTATGTATACAGGGATTTTTCATTTGGTCAGATAGTAAAAAGTACAGCTTTCACCAGGTGCGCGGTAAGTCGTCTGACAATTTACATTGTCCGAATTCCAGTGTGCGACATAAGACTCCATTTCTAATTTTTCCTTTTTATAGAATCAACAAAATATTGCTGTCCAATTGTCGGGAATTTCTTGCCTTATCCATAATTACAAAAGTTTTTTCGACACCTTGATTAGAGTCGAGTCGAAATTCAACGGTATGGGGACTATTGTTAACTCATTTGCGGAAATTGTCATGTGTCCCGAAACTTGGAAATCAGTCATATTTCAATTGTTTATAACTTTTTTCCAGTGAAAGAAATATTTTCAAAATGGATATCAAATTGTGGTAAATTATTTGATTTGTCTATGTTTACAGGGAATTTTCATTTGCTCAGATAGTAAAAAGTACTGCTTTCACCATGTGCGCGGTATGTCGTCTGACAATTTACAGCGTCCGAATTCCAGTGTGCACAATAAGATTGCATTTCTAATTTTTTTTTTTAATCGAATCCACAAAATATTGCTGTCCAGTTGTCGACAATTTCTTGCCTTATCCATAATTATAAATGTTTTTTGACATCTTGATTAGAGTCGAGTCGAAATTCAACGGTATGGGGACTTGTGTTAGCTCATTTTCGGAAATTGTCATGCGGCCCTAAACTGAGAAATCAGTCATAATTCACTTGCTTATAAATTTTTTTCCAGTAAAAGAAATATATTCAAAATGGGTATCAAATTGTGTGCAATTATTTGATTTGTCTACGTTTACAGGGATTTTTCATTTGGTCAGATAGTAAAAAGTACAGCTTTCACCATGTGCACTGTATGTCGTCTGACAATTTACAGCATCCGAATTCCAGTGTGCAAAATAAGACTGCATTTCTAATTTTTCCTTCTTATAGAATCCAAAAATATTGGTGTTCAATTGTCGGGAATTTCTTGCCTTATAGAAAATTACAAAGATTTTTTCGACACCTTTAATAGAGTCGATGCGCACTTCAACGGTATGGGGACTAGTGTTTGCTCATTTGCGGAAATTTTCGTGCGTACCTGAACTGGGTAATCAGTCATAATTCACTTGTTTATTACTTTTTTCCAATAAAAGAAATCTTTTCAAAATGGATATCAAATTGTGCACACTGGAAATTCCACGGTATGGGGACATGTATTAGCTCATTTGCGGAAATTGTCATGCGGCCTAAACTGGGAAATCAGTCATATTTCAATTGTTTATAACTTTTTTCCAGTACAAGAAATATTTACAAAATGGGTATCAAATTGTTTGCAATTATTCGATTGTTCTATGTATACAGGGATTTTTTATTTGGTCAGATAGTAAAAAGTACAGCTTTCACCAGGTGCGCGGTATGTCGTCTGACAAATTACAGTTTCCGAATTCCAGTGTGAACAATAACACTGCAATTCTAATTTTTCCTTTTTAAAGAATCCACAAAATATTGGTGTCCAATTGTCGAGAATTTCTTGCCTTATCCATGAATACACAAGTTTTTTCGACAACTTGAATAGTGTCGCGGCTAAATTCAACGGTATGGGGACTAGAGTTAGCTCATTTGCGGAAATTGTCATGCGGACCTAAACTGGGTAATCAGTCGTATTTCACTTGTTTATAACTTTTTTCCAGTAAAAGAAATATTTTCAAAATGGGTATCAAACTGTGTGTGATTATTTGTTTGGTCTATGTATACAGGGATTTTTCATTTGGTCAGATAGTAAAAAGTACAGCTTTCACCAGGTGCGCGGTAAGTCGTCTGACAATTTACATTGTCCGAATTCCAGTGTGCGACATAAGACTCCATTTCTAATTTTTCCTTTTTATAGAATCAACAAAATATTGCTGTCCAATTGTCGGTAATTTCTTGCCTTATCCATATTTACAAAAGTTTTTTCGACACCTTGATTAGAGTCGAGTCGAAATTCAACGGTATGGGGACTATTGTTAGCTCATTTGCGGAAATTGTCATGTGGCCCGAAACTTGGAAATCAGTCATATTTCAATTGTTTATAACTTTTTTCCAGTGAAAGAAATATTTTCAAAATGGATATCAAATTGTGTGAAATTATTTGATTTGTCTATGTTTACAGGGAATTTTCATTTGCTCAGATAGTAAAAAGTACTGCTTTCACCATGTGCGCGGTATGTCGTCTGACAATTTACAGCGTCCGAATTCCAGTGTGCAAAATAAGACTGCATTTCTAATTTTTCCTTCTTATAGAATCCAAAAATATTGGTGTCCAATTGTCGGGAATTTCTTGCCTTATAGAAAATTACAAAGATTTTTTCGACACCTTTAATAGAGTCGATGCGCACTTCAACGGTATGGGGACTAGTGTTTGCTCATTTGCGGAAATTTTCATGCGTACCTGAACTGGGTAATCAGTCATAATTCACTTGTTTATTACTTTTTTCCAGTAAAAGAAATCTTTTCAAAATGGATATCAAATTGTGCACACTGGAAATTCCACGGTATGGGGACATGTATTAGCTCATTTGCGGAAATTGTCATGCGGCCTAAACTGGGAAATCAGTCATATTTCAATTGTTTATAACTTTTTTCCAGTACAAGAAATATTTACAAAATGGGTATCAAATTGTTTGCAATTATTCGATTGGTCTATGTATACAGGGATTTTTTATTTGGTCAGATAGTAAAAAGTACAGCTTTCACCAGGTGCGCGGTATGTCGTCTGACAAATTACAGTTTCCGAATTCCAGTGTGAACAATAACACTGCAATTCTAATTTTTCCTTTTTAAAGAATCCACAAAATATTGGTGTCCAATTGTCGAGAATTTCTTGCCTTATCCATGATTACACAAGTTTTTTCGACAACTTGAATAGAGTCGCGGCTAAATTCAACGGTATGGGGACTAGAGTTAGCTCATTTGCGGAAATTGTCATGCGGACCTAAACTGTGTAATCAGTCGTATTTCACTTGTTTATAACTTTTTTCCAGTAAAAGAAATATTTTCAAAATGGGGATCAAACTGTGTGTGATTATTTGTTTGGTCTATGTATACAGGGATTTTTCATTTGGTCAGATAGTAAAAAGTACAGCTTTCACCAGGTGCGCGGTAAGTCGTCTGACAATTTACATTGTCCGAATTCCAGTGTGCGACATAAGACTCCATTTCTAATTTTTCCTTTTTATAGAATCAACAAAATATTGCTGTCCAATTGTCGGGAATTTCTTGCCTTATCCATAATTACAAAAGTTTTTTCGACACCTTGATTAGAGTCGAGTCGAAATTCAACGGTATGGGGACTATTGTTAGCTCATTTGCGGAAATTGTCATGTGGCCCGAAACTTGGAAATCAGTCATATTTCAATTGTTTATAACTTTTTTCCAGTGAAAGAAATATTTTCAAAATGGATATCAAATTGTGTGAAATTATTTGATTTGTCTATGTTTACAGGGAATTTTCATTTGCTCAGATAGTAAAAAGTACTGCTTTCACCATGTGCGCGGTATGTCGTCTGACAATTTCCAGCGTCCGAATTCCAGTGTGCACAATAAGACTGCATTTCTAATTTTTTTTTTTAATCTAATCCACAAAATATTGCTGTTCAGTTGTCGACAATTTCTTGCCTTATCTATAATTATAAAAGTTTTTTTGACATCTTGATTAGAGTCGAGTCGAAATTCAACGGTATGGGGACTAGTGTTTGCCCATTTGCGGAAATTTTCATGCGTACCTGAACTGGGTAATCAGTCATATTTCACTTGTTTATTACTTTTTTCCAGTAAAAGAAATCTTTTCAAAATGGATATCAAATTGTGTGCAATTATTTGATTTGTCTATGTATACAGGGATTATTCATTTACTCAGATAGTAAAAAGTACAGCTTTCACCATGTGCGCGGTATGTACTCTGACAATTTACAGCGTCCGAATTCCAGTGTGCACAATAAGACTGCATTTCTAATTTTTCCTTTTTATAGAATCCACAAAATATTGCTGTCCAATTTTCGGGAATTTCTTGCCTCATCCATGATTACAAAAGGTTTTTCGACACCTTGATTAGAGTCGAGTCGAAATTCAACGGTAAGGGGACGTGTGTTAGCTCATTTGCAGAAATTGTCATGCGGCCCTAAACTGGGAAATCAGTCATATTTCACTTGTTTATAAAATTTTTCCAGTAAGAGAAATCTTTTCAAAATGGGTATCAAATTGTGTGCAATTATTTGATTTGTCTATGTATACAGGGATTTTTTCATTTGTTCAGATAGTAAAAAGTACAGCTTTCACCATGTGCGCGTTATGTCGTCTGACAATTTACAACGTCCGAATTCCAGTGTGCACAATAAGTATGCATTTCTAATTTTTCCTTTTTATAGAATCAACAAAATATTGCTGTCCAATTGTCGGGAATTTCTTACCTGATCCATAATTACCAAAGTTTTTTCGACAACTTGAATAGAGTCGATGCGAAATTCAACGTTATGGGGACTTGTGTTAGCTCATTTGCGGAAATTGTCATGCAGCCCTAAACTGGGAAATCAGTCATATTTCACTTGTTTATATCTTTTTTCAACTAAAAGAAATATTTTCAAAATGGGTAACAAATTGTGTGCAATTATTTGATTTGTCTATGTTTACAGGGATTTTTCATTTTCTCAGATAGTAAAAAGTACAGCTTTCACTATGTGCGCGGTATGTCGTCTGACAATTTACAGCGTCCGAATTCCAATGTGCACAATAAGACTGCATTTGTAATTTTTCCTTTTTATAGAATCCAGAAAATATTGGTGTCAAATTGTCGGGAATTTCTTGCCTTATCCATAATTACAAAAGTTTGTTCGACACCTTGAATAGAGTCGAGGCAAAATTCAACGGTATGGGGACTAGTGTTAGCTCATTTGCGGAAATTTTCATGCGGACCTAAACTGGGTAATCAGTCATAATTCACTTTTTTATAACTTTTTTCCAGTAAAAGAAATATTTTCAAAATGGGTATCAAATTGTGTGCAATTATTTGGTTGGTCTATGTTTACAGGGATTTTTCATTTGCTCAGATATTGAAATGTACAGCTTTCACCAAGTGCGTGGTATGTCGTCTGACAATTTACAGCGTACAAATTCCAGTCTAAAATCAAAGACTGCATTTCTAATTTGTCATTTTATCGAATCCACAAAATATTGCTGTCCAATTGTCGGGAATTTCTTGCCTTATCCATAATTACAAAAGTTTTTTCGACACGTTGAATAGAGTCGAGGCGAAATTCAACGGTATTTGCACTTGTGTTAGCTCATATGGGGAAATTTTCATGCGGCCCTAAACTGGGAAATCAGTCATATTTCACTTTTTTAAAACTTCTTCCCAGTAAAAGAAATATTTTCAAAATGGGTAACAAATTGTGTGCAATTATTTGATTTGTCTATGTTTACAGTGATTTTTCATTTGCTCAGATAGTAAAAAGTACAGCTTTCACCAAGTGCGCGGTATGTCGTCTGACAATTTACAGCGTCCGAATTCCAGTGTGCACAATATGACTGCATTTCAAATTTTTCCTTTTTATCGAATCCACAAAATATTGGTGTCCAATTGTCGAGAATTTCTTACCTTATCCATAATTACAAAAGTTTTTTCGACACATTGATTAGAGTTCAGTCGAAATTCAACGGTATGGGGACTTGTCTTAGTTCATTTGCAGAAATTGTCATGCGGCCCTAAACTGGGAAATCAGTCATAATTCACTTGTTTATTGCTTTTTTCCAGTAAAAGAAATATTTTCAAAATGGGTATCAAATTGTGTGCAATTATTTGATTTGTCTATGTATACAGGGATTATTCATTTACTCAGATAGTAAAAAGTACAGCTTTCACCATGTGCGCGGTATGTCCTCTGACAATTTACAGCGTCCGAATTCTAGTGTGCACAATAAGACTGCATTTGTAATTTTTCCTTTTTATAGAATCCACAAAATATTGCTGTCCAATTGGCGGGAATGTCTTGCCTTATCCATAATTACAAGAGTTTTTTCGACACCTTGAATAGAGTCGAGTCGAAATTCCACGGTATGGGGACTTGTATTAGCTCATTTGCGGAAATTGTCATGCGGCCCTAAACTGGGAAATCAGTCATATTTCAATTGTTTATAACTTTTTTCCAGTACAAGAAATATTTACAAAATGGGTATCAAATTGTTTGCAATTATGCGATTGGTCTATGTATACAGGGATTTTTTATTTGGTCAGATAGTAAAAAGTACAGCTTTCACCAGGTGCGCGGTATGTCGTCTGACAAATTACAGTTTCCGAATTCCAGTGTGAACAATAAGACTGCAATTCTAATTTTTCCTTTTTAAAGAATCCACAAAATATTGGTGTCCAATTGTCGGGAATTTCTTGCCTTATCCATGATTACACAAGTTTTTTCGACACATTGAATAGAGTCGAGGCAAAATTCAACGTTATGGGGAATTGTGTTAGCTCATTTGCGGAAATTCTCATGCGGCCATAAACTCGGAAATCAGTCATATTTCACTTGTTTATAACTTTTTTCCAGTAAAAGAAATATTTTCAAAATGGGTATCAAATTGTGTGCAATTATTTGGTTGGTCTATGTTTACAGGGATTTTTCTTTGGTCAGATATTAAAAAGTACAGCTTTCACCAAGTGCGTGGTATGTCGTCTGACAATTTACAGCGTACGAATTCCAGTCTAAAAACTAAGACTGCTTTTCTAATTTTTCATTTTATCGAATCCTCAAAATATTGCTGTCCAATTGTCGGGAATTTCTTGCCTTATCCATAATTACAAAGGTTTTTTCGACACCTTGAATAGATTCAAGGCGAAATTCAACGGTATGGGGACTTGTGTCAGCTCATTTGCGCAAATTTTCATGCGTCCCTAAACTATGAAATCAGTCATATTTCACTTATTTATAAACTTTTTCCAGTAAAAGAATTATTTTCAAAATGGGTATCAAATTGTTTGCAATTATTTGATTTGTCTATGTCTACAGGGATTTTTCATTTGCACAGATAGTAAAAAGTACAGCTTTCAGCATGTGCGCCGTATGTCGTCTGACAATTTACAGCGTCCGAATTCCAGTGTGCACAATAAGACTGCATTGCTAATTTTTCCTTTTTATAGAATCCACAAAATATTCCTGTCCAATTGTCGCGAATTTCTTGCCTTATCCATAATTACAAAAGATTTTTCGACACCTTGAATAGAGTCGAGGCGAAATTCAACGGTATGGGGACTAGTGTTAGCTCATTTGCGGAAATTGTCAGGTGGACCAAAACTTGGTAATCAGTCATATTTCATTTGTTTATAACTTTTTTCCAGTAAAAGAAATATTTTCAAAATCGGTATCAAATTGTGTGCAATTATTTGGTTGGTCTATATATACAGGGATTTTTCATTTGGTCAGATAGTAAAAAGTACAGCATTCACCATGTGCGCGGTATGTCGTCTGAAAATTTACAGCGTCCGAATTCCAGTGGTCACAAAAAGACTGCATTTCTAATTTTTCCTTTTTATCAAATCCACAAAATATTGGTGTCCAATTGTCGGGAATTTCTTGTCTTATCTATAATTAAAAAAGTTTTTTTGACACCTTGATTAGAGTCGATTCGAAATTCAACGGTATGGGGACTTGTGTTAGCTCATTTGCGGAAATTGTCATGCGGACCTAAACTGGGTAATCAGTCATATTTCACTTGTTTTTAACTTTTTTCCAGTAAAAGAAGTATTTTCAAATTGGGTAGCAAATTGTCTGAAATTATTTGATTTATCTATGTATACAGGGATTTTTCATTTGGGCAGATAGTAAAAAGTACAGCTTTCACCATGTGCGCGGTATGTCATCTGACAATTTACAGCGTCCGAATTCCAGTGTGCACAATAAGACTGCATTTCTAATTTTTCCGGTCCATATTTGACAGTCTAATGTAAGATTTTAGACTACGTCCAGCAGCATGGCCTCTGACCTGTTGGCTTTCGGTCCATATTTGAGCGTCTTGTGTAAGATGATACACTACGTCCAGCAGCCATGATTCTGGTCTGTTGGTTTCTGCTGCATATTTGAGCGTCTAATGTAAAAAGATAAACTAAGTCCAGCAGCATGGCGTCTGATCTGTTGGTTTCCGGTCCATATTTGAGCGTCTTGTGTAAGATGACACACTAGGTCCAGCAGCCCTGTTTCTGATCTCTTGGTTTCTGGTGCATATTTGAGCGTCTAAAGTAAGATATTAGATTCCGTCCAGCAGCATGGCTTCTGATCTGTTGGTTTCCGGTCCATATTTGAGCGTCTAATGTAAGATTTTAAAGTACGTCCAGCAGCATCGCCTCTGATCTGTTGGCTTCCGGTACACATTTGAGCATCTAATGTAAGATTTTAGACTACGCCCAGCAGCATGGCCTCTGACCTGTTGGCTTCCGGTCCATATTTGAGCGTCTTGTGTAAGATGATACATTACGTCCAGCAGCCCTGTTTCTGATCACTTGGTTTCTGGTGCATATTTGAGCGTCTAATGTAAAAAGATAAACTACGTCCAGCAGCATGGCCTCGGATCTGTTGGTTTCCAGTCCATATTTGAGCGTCTATTGTAAGATTTTAGACGACGTACAGCAGAATAGCCTCTGACCTGTTGGCTTCCGGTCCATATTTGAGCGTCTTATGTAAGATGATACACTGCGTCCAGCAGCCATGAACCTGATCTCTTGGTTTCCGGTGCATATTTGAGCGTCTAATGTCAAAAGATAAACTACGTCCAGCAGCATGGCCTCTGATATGTTGGTTTCCCGTCCATATTTGAGCGTCTAATGTAAGATTTTAGACTACGTCCAGCAGCATTGCCTCTGACCTGTTGTCTTCCTATCCATATTTGAGCGTCTTGTGTAAGATGATACACTACGTCCAGCAACCATGTTTTTGATCTCTTGGTTTCTGGTGCATATTTGAGCGTCTCATGTAAAAAGATAAACTACGTCCAGCAGCATGGCCTCTGATCTGTTGGTTTCCGGTCCATATTTGAGCGTCTAATGTAAGATTTAGACTACGTCCAGCAGCATGGCCTCTTATCTGTTGGTTTCCGGTCCATATTTGAGCGTCTAATGTAAGATTTTATACTACATCCAGCAACGTGTCTCCTACCTGATGGCTTCCGGTCCATATTTGAGCGTCTTGTGTAAGATGATACACTACGTCCAGCAGCCCTGTTTCTGATCTCTTGGATTCTTGTGCATATTTGAGCGTCTAATGTAAAAGATAAACTACGTCCAACAGCATGGCCTCTGATCTGTTGGTTTCCGGTCCATATATAGCGTCTAATGTAAGATTTTAGACTACGTCCAGCAGCATGGCCTCTGTGCTGTAGGCTTCCGGTCCATATTTGAGCGTCTTGTGTAAGATGATACACTGCGTCCAGCAGCCATGAACCTGAACTCTTGGTTTCTGGTGCATATTTGAGCGTCTAATATCAAAAGATAAACTACGTCCAGCAGCATGTTGGTTTCCCGTCCATATTTGAGCGTCTAATGTAAGATTTTAGATTACGTCCAGCAGCATTGCCTCTGACCTGTTGGCTTCCGGTCCATATTTGAGCGTCTTGTGTTAGATGATACACTACGTCCAGCAACCATGTTTTTGATCTCTTGGTTTCTGGTGCATATTTGAGCGTCTCATGTCAAAAGATAAACTACGTCCAGCAGCATGGCCTCTGATCTGTTGGTTTCCGGTCCATATTTGAGCGTCTAATGTAAGATTTAGACTACGTCCAATAGCATGGCCTCTGACCTGTTGGCTTCCGGTCCATATTTGAGCGTCTTGTGTAAGATGATACACTACGTCCAGCAGCCCTATTTCTGATCTGTTGGTTTCTGGTGCATATTTGAGCGTCTAATATAAAAAGATAAACTGCGTCCAGCAGCATGGCCTCTGATCTGTTTGTTTCCGCTCCATATTTGAGCGTCTAATGTAAGATTTTAGACTACGTCCAGCAGAATGGCCTCTGACCTGTTGGCTTCCGATCCATATTTGAGCGTCTTGCGTAAGATGAGGCACTACGTCCAGCAGCCCTGTTTCTTATCTCTTGGATTCTGGTGCATATTTGAGCGTCTAATATAAAAGATAAACTACGCCCAGCAGCATGGCCTCTGATCTGTTGGTTTCCGGTCCATATATAGCGTCTAATGTAAGATTTTAGACTACGTCCAGCAGCATGGCCTCTGCCCTGTTGGCTTCCGGTCCATATTTGAGCGTCTTGTGTAAGATGATACACTACGTCCAGCAACCCTGTCCCTGATCTCTTGGTTTCTGGTGCATATTTGAAGGTCTCATGTAAAAAGATAAACTACGTCCAGCAGCATGGCCTCTGATCTATAGGTTTCCGGTCCATATTTGAGCGTCTAATGTAAGATTTTAGACTACGTCCAGCAGCATGGCCTCTGACCTGCTGGCTTCCGGTCCATATTTGAGCGTCATGTGTATGATGATACAATAGGTCCTGCAGCCCTGTTTCTGATCTCTTGGTTTCTGGTGCATATTTGAGCGTCTAATGAAAAAGATAAACTACGTCCAGCAGCATGGACTCTGATCTGTTGGTTTTCGATCCATATTTGAGCGTCTAATGTAAGATATTGGACTACGACCAGCAGCATAGACTCTGACGTGTTGGCTTCCGGTCCATATTTGAGCGTCTTGTTTAAGATGATACACTACGTCCTGCAGCCATGATTCTGATCTGTTGGTTTCTGGTGCATATTTGAGCGTCTAATGTAAAAAGATAAACTACGCCCAGCAGCATGGCCTCTGTTCTATAGCTTTCCGCTCCATATTTGAGCATCTAATGTAAGATTTTATACTACAACCAGCAGCATGGCCTCTGACCTGTTGGCTTCCGGTCCATATTTGAGCGTCTAATGTAAGATGATACACTACGTCCAGCAGCCATGATTCTGATCTCTTGGTTTCTGGTGCATATTTGAGCGTCTAATGTAAAAAGATAAACTACGTCCAGCAGCGTGGCCTCTGTTCTGTTGGTTTCCGGTCCATATTTAAGCGTCTAATGTAAGATTTTAGACTAGGTCGAGCAGCATGGCCTCTGACCTGTTGGCTTCCGGGCCATATTTGAGCGTCTTGTGTAAGATGATACACTACGTCCAGCAGACCTGTTTCTGATCTGTTGGATTCTGGTGCATATTTGAGCGTCTACTGTAAAAAGATAAACTACGTCCAGCAGCATGGCCTCTGATCTGTTGCTTTCCGCTCCATATTTGAGCGTCTAATGTAAGATTTTATACTACGTCCAGCAGCATGGCCTCTGACCAGTGGGCTTCCGGTCCATATTTGTGTGTCTTGTGTAAGTTGATACACTACGTCCAGCAGCCCTGTTTCTGATCTCTTGGTTTCTGGTGCATATTTGAGCGTCTAATGTAAAAAGATAAACTACGTCCAGCAGCATGGCCTCTGATCTGTTGGTTTCCGGTCCATATTTGAGCGTCTAATGTAAGATTTTAGACTACGTCCAGCAACGTGGCTCTGACCTGATGGCTTCCGGTCCATATTTGAGCGTCTTGTGTAAGATGATACACTACGTCCAGCAGCCATGATTCTGATCTGTTGGTTTCTGGTGCATATTTGAGCGTCTAATGTAAAAAGATAAACTACGTCCAGCAGCATGGCCTCTGATCTGTTGGTTTCCGGTCCATATTTTAGCGTCTAATGTAAGATTTTAGACTACGTCCAGCAGCATGGCTTCTGACCTGATGGCTTCCGGTCCATATTTGAGCGTCTTGTGTAAGATGATACACTACGTCCAGCAGCCATGATTCTGATCTGTTGGTTTCTGGTGCATATTTGAGCGTCTAATGTAAAAAGATAAACTACGTCCAGCAGCATGGCCTCTGATCTGTTGGTTTCCGGTCCATATTTGAGCGTCTAATGTAAGATTTTAGACTACGTCCAGCAGCATGGCTTCTGAACTGATGGCTTCCGGTCCATATTTGAGCGTCTTGTGTAAGATGATACACTACGTTCAGCAGCCAGATTCTCATCTGTTGGTTTCTGGTGCATATTTGAGCGTCTAATGTAAAAAGATAAACTACGTCCAGCAGCATGGCCTCTGATCTGTTGGTTTCTGCTCCATATTTGAGCGTTTAAGGAAAGATTTTAGACTACGTCCAGCAGCATGGCCTCTGACCTGTTGGCTTCCGGTCCATATTTGAGCCTCTTGTGTAAGATGATACACTACGTCCAGCAGCCATGATTCTGATCTGTTGGTTTCTGGTGCATATTTGAGCGTCTAATGTAAAAAGATAAACTACTTCCAGCCGCATGGCCACTGATCTGTTGGTTTCCGGTCCATATATAAGCGTCTAATGTAAGATTTAGACTACGTCCAGCAGCATGGCCTCTGACCTGTTGGCTTCAAGTCCATATTTGAGCATCTTGTGTAAGATGATACACTATGTCCACTAGCCCTCTTTCTAATCTTTTGTTTCTGGTGCATATTTGAGCGTCTAATGTAAAAAGATAAACTACGCCCAGCAGCATGGCCTCTGATCTGTTGCTTTCCGGTCCATATTTGAGCGTCTAATGTAAGATTTTATTTTACGTCCAGCAGCATGGCCTCTGATTTGTTGCTTCTGGTCCATTTTTGAGCGTTTTGTGTAAGATGATACACTACGTCCAGGAGCCATGATTCTGATCTGTTCGTTTCTAGTGCATATTTGAGCGTCTAATGTAAAAAGATAAACTACGTACAGCAGCATGGCCTCTGATCTGTTGGCTTCCGGTCCATATTTGAGCGTCTTGTATAAGTTGATACACTACGTCTAGCAGCCATGATTCTGATGTCATGGTTTGTGGTGCATATTTGAGCGTCTAATATAAAAAGATTAACTACGTCCAGCAGCCTGGCCTCTGATCTTTTGGTTTCCGGTCAATATTTGAGCGTCTAATGTAAGATCTTAGACTACGTCATGCAGCATGACCTCTCACCTGTTGGCTTGCGTTCCATATTTGAGCGTCTTGTGTAAGATGATACACTACGTCCAGCAACCCTGTTTCTGATCTCTTGGTTTCTGGTGCATATTTGAGCGTCTAATGTAAAAAGGTAAACTACGTCCAGCAGCATGGCTTGTGATCTGTTCGTTTCTTGTCCATCTATAGCGTCTAATGTAAGATTTCAGACTACGTCCAGCAGCATGTTCTCTGACCTGTGGGCTTCCGGTCCATATTTGATCGTTTGTGTAAGATGATACACTACGTCCAGCAGCCATGATTCTGATCTGTTGGTTTCTGGTGCATATTTGGGCGTCTAATGTCAAAAGATAAACTACGTCCAGCAGCATGGCCTCTGATATGTTGGTTTCCGCTCCATATTTGAGTGTCTAATGTAAGATTTTATACTACGTCCAGCAGCATGGCCTCTGAACTGTTGGCTTCCGGTCCATATTTGAGCGTCTTGTGTAAGATGATACACTACGTCCAGCAACCCTGTTTCTGACCTCTTGGTATCTGGTGCCTATTTGAGCGTCTAATGTAAAAATATAAACTACGTCCAGCACCATTGACTCTGATCTGTTGGTTTCCGGTCCTTATTTGAGCGTCTAATGTAATATTTTCGACTACGTCCAGCAGAATGGCTTCTTACGTGTTGGCTTCCGGTCCATATTTTAGAGTCTTGTGTAAGATGATACACTACGTCCAGCAGCCATGATTCTGATCTGTTCGTTTCTGGTGCATATTTGAGCGTCTAATGTAAAAAGATAAACTACGTCAAGCAGCATGGCCTCTGATCTGTTGCTTTCCGCTCCATATTTGAGTGTCTAATGTAAGATTTTATACTACGTCCAGCAGCATGGCATCTGACCTGTTGGCTTCCGATCCATATTTGAGCGTCTTGTGTAAGATGATACACTACGTCCAGCAGCCCTGTTTCTGATCTCTTGGTTTTTGGTGCATATTTGAGCGTCTAATGTAAAAAGATAAACTACGTCCAGCAGCATGGCCTCTGATCTGTTGTATTCCGGTCCATATTTGAGCGTCTAATGTAAGATTTTAGTCTACGTCCAGCAGCATGGCTTCTGATCTGTTGGCTTCCGGTCCATATTTGAGCGTCTTGTGTAAGATGATACACTACGTCCTGCAGCCCTATTTCTGATCTCTTGGTTTCAGGTGCATATTTGAGCGTCTAATGTAAAAAGATAAAATACGTCCAGCAGCATGGCCTCTGATCTGTTGGTTTCCGGTCCATATTTGAGCGTCTAATGTAAGATTTTAGACTACGACCAGCAGCATGGCTTCTGATCTGATGGCTTCCGGTCAATATTTGAGCGTCTTGTGTAAGATGATACACTACGTCCAGCAGCCATGATTCTGATCTGTTGGTTTCTGGTGCATATTTGAGCTTCTAATGTAAAAAGATAAACTACGTCAAGCAGCATGGCCTCTGATCTGTTGGTTTCCGCTCCATATTTGAGTGTCTAATGTAAGATTTTATACTACGTCCAGCAGCATGGCCTCTGAACTGTTGGCTTCCGGTCCATATTTGAGCGTCTTGTGTAAGATGATACACTACGTCCAGCAGCCCTGTTTCTGATCTGTTGGATTCTGGTGCATATTTGAGCGTCTAATGTAAAAAGATAAACTACGTCCAGCAGCATGGCCTCTGATCTGTTGCTTTCCGCTCCATATTTGAGCGTCTAATGTAAGATTTTATACTACGTCCAGCAGCATGGCCTCTGACCAGTGGGCTTCCGGTCCATATTTGTGTGTCTTGTGTAAGTTGATACACTACGTCCAGCAGCCCTTTTTCTGATCTCTTGGTTTCTGGTGCATATTTGAGCGTCTAATGTAAAAAGATAAACTACGTCCAGCAGCATGGCCTCTGATCTGTTGGTTTCCGGTCCATATTTGAGCGTCTAATGTAAGATTTTAGACTAGGTCCAGCAACGTGGCTCTGACCTGATGGCTTCCGGTCCATATTTGAGCGTCTTCTGTAAGATGATACACTACGTCCAGCAGCCATGATTCTGATCTGTTGTTTTCTGATGCATATTTGAGCGTCTAATGTAAAAAGATAAACTACGTCCAGCAGCATGGCCTCTGATCTGTTGGTTTCCGGTCCATCTTTGAGAGTCTAATGTAAGATATTAGACTACGTCCAGCAGCATGGATTCTGACCTGATGGCTTCCGGTCCATATTTGAGCGTCTTGTGCAAGATGATACACTACGTCCAGCAGCCAGATGCTCATCTGTTGGTTTCTGGTGCATATTTGAGCGTCTAATGTAAAAAGATAAACTACGTCCAGCAGCATGGCCTCCGATCTGTTGGTTTCTGCTCCATATTTGAGCGTTTAAGGAAAGATTTTAGACTACGTCCAGCAGCATGGCCTCTGACCTGTTGGCTTCCGGTCCATATTTGAGCCTCTTGTGTAAGATGATACACTACGTCCAGCAGCCATGGTTCTGATCTGTTGGTTTCTGGTGCATATTTGAGCGTCTAATGTAAAAAGATAAACTACTTCCAGCAGCATGGCCACTGATCTGTTGGTTTCCGGTCCATATATAAGCGTCTAATGTAAGATTTAGACTACGTCTAGCAGCATGGCCTCTGACCTGTTGGCTTCAAGTCCATATTTGAGCATCTTGTGTAAGATGATACACTACGTCCAGGAGCCATGATTCTGATCTGTTGGTTTCTAGTGCATATTTGAGCGTCTAATGTAAAAAGATAAACTACGTACAGCAGCATGGCCTCTGATCTGTTGGCTTCCGGTCCATATTTGAGCGTCTTGTATCAGTTGATACACTACGTCTAGTAGCCATGATTCTGATGTCATGGTTTCTGGTGCATATTTGAGCGTCTAATATAAAAAGATAAACAACCTCCAGCAGCATGGCCTCTGATCTTTTGGTTTCCGGTCAATATTTGAGCGTCTAATGTAAGATCTTAGACTACGTCATGCAGCATGACCTCTCACCTTTTGGCTTCCGTTCCATATTTGACCGTCTTCTGTAAGATGATACACTACGTCCAGCAACCCTGTTTCTGATCTCTTGGTTTCTGGTGCATATTTGAGCGTCTAATGTAAAAAGGTAAACTACGTCCAGCAGCATGGCTTGTGATCTGTTCGTTTCTTGTCCATATATAGCGTCTAATGTAAGATTTCAGACTACGTCCAGGAGCATGGTCTCTGACCTGTTGGCTTCCGGTCCATATTTGAGCGTCTTGTGTAAGATGATACAATACGTCCAGCAGCCATGATTCTGATCTGTTGGTTTCTGGTACATATTTGAGCGTCTAATGTCAAAAGATAAACTACGTCCAGCAGCATGGCCTCTGATATGTTGGTTTCCCGTCCATATTTGAGCGTCTAATGTAAGATTTTATACTACGACCAGCAGCATTGCCTCTGACCTGTTGGCTTCCGGTCCATATTTGAGCGTCTTGTGTAAGATGATACACTACGTCCAGCAACCCTGTTTCTGATCTCTTGGTTTCTGGTGCATATTTGAGCGTCTAATGTAAAAATATAAACTACGTCCAGCAGCATTGACTCTGATCTGTTGGTTTCCGGTCCTTATTTGAGCGTCTAATGTAAGATTTTAGACTACGTCCAGCAACGTGGCTCTGACCTGATGGCTTCCGGTCCATATTTGAGCGTCTTGTGTAAGATGATACACTACGTCCAGCAGCCATGATTCTGATCTGTTGGTTTCTGGTGCATATTTGAGCGTCTAATGTAAAAAGATAAACTACGTCCAGCAGCATGGCCTCTGATCTGTTGGTTTCCGGTCCATATTTGAGCGTCTAATGTAAGATTTTAGACTACGTCCAGCAGCATGACTTCTGACCTGATGGCTTCCGGTCCATATTTGAGCGTCTTGTGTAAGATGATACACTACGTCCAGCAGCCATGATTCTGATCTGTTGGTTTCTGGTGAATATTTGAGCGTCTAATGTAAAAGGATGAACTACGTCCAGCAGCATGCCCTCTGATCTGTTGGATTCCGGTCCATCTTTGAGCGTCTAATGTAAGATTTTAGACTACGTCCAGCAGCATGGCTTCTGATCTGTTGGCTTCCGGTCCATATTTGAGCGTCTTGTGTAAGATGATACACTACGTCCTGCAGCCCTATTTCTGATCTCTTGGTTTCTGGTGCATATTTGAGCGTCTAATGTAAAAAGATAAAATACGTCCAGCAGCATGGCCTCTGATCTGTTGTATTCCGGTCCATATTTGAGCGTCTAATGTAAGATTTTAGACTACGACCAGCAGCATGGCTTCTGACCTGATGGCTTCCGGTCAATATTTGAGCGTCTGGTGTAAGATGATACACTACGTCCAGCAGCCATGATTCTGATCTGTTGGTTTCTGGTGCATATTTGAGCGTCTAATGTAAAAAGATAAACTACGTCAAGCAGCATGGCCTCTGATCTGTTGGTTTCCGCTCCATATTTGAGTGTCTAATGTAAGATTTTATACTACGTCCAGCAGCATGGCCTCTGAACTGATGGCTTCCGGTCCATATTTGAGCGTCTTGTGTAAGATGATACACTACGTCCAGCAGCCCTGTTTCTGATCTCTTGGTTTCTGGTGCCTATTTGACCGTCTAATGTAAAAAGATAAATTATGCCCAGCAGCATGGCCTCTGATCTGTTGTATTCCGGTCCATATTTGAGCGTCTAATGTATGATTTTAGAATACGTCCAGCAGTATGGCTTCTGACCTGTTGGCTTCCGGTCCATATTTGAGCGTCTTGTGTAAGATGATACACTATGTCCAGCAGCCATGTTTCTGATCTCTTGGTTTCTGGTGCATATTTGAGCGTCTAATGTAAAAAGATAAACTACGTCCAGGAGCATCGCCTTTGATCTGTTGGTTTCCGCTCCATATTTGAGCGTCTAATGTAAGATTTTGTACTACGACCAGCAGCATGGCCTCTGACCTGTTGGCTTTCGGTCCATATTTGAGCGTCTTGTGTAAAATGATACAATACGTCCAGCAGCCCTGTTTCTGATCTATTGGATTCTGGTGCATATTTGAGCGTCTAATGTAAAAAGATAAATTACGTCTAGCAGCAAGGCCTCTGGTCTGTTGGTTTCCGGTCCATATTTGAGCGTCTACTGTAAGATTTTAGACTACGTCCAGCAGCGTGGCTTCTGACCTGTTGTCTTCCGGTCCATATTTGAGCCTCTTGTGTAAGATGATGCACTACGTCCAGCAGCCATGATTCTGATCTGTTGGTTTCTGGTGCATATTTGAGCGTCTAATGTAAAAAGATAAACTACGTCCAGCAGAATGGCCTCTGATCTGTTGGTTTCCGTTCCATATTTAAGCGTCTAATGTAAGATTTAGATTAGGGCCAGCAGCATGGCCTCTGACTTGTTGGCTTCCGGTCCATATTTGAGCGTCTTGTGTAAGATGATACAATATGTCCAGTAGCCCTGTTTCTGATCTTTTGTTTCTGGTGCATATTTGAGCGTCTAATGTAAAAAGATAAACTACGTCTAGCAGCATGGCCTCTGATCTATAGGTTTCCGCTGCATATTTTTGCGTATATTATAAGATTTTAGACTACGTCCCTCAGCATGGCCTCTGACCTGTTGGCTTCCGGTCCATATTTGAGCGTCTTGTGTAAGATGATACACTACGTCTAGCAGCCCTATTTCTGATCTCCTGGTTTCTGGTGCATATTTGAGCGTCTAATGTAAAAAGATAAACTACGTCCAGCAACATGGTCTCTGATCTGTTGCTTTCCGGTCCATATTTGAGCGTCTAATGTAAGATTTTAGACTACGTCCAGCAGCATGGCCTCTGACCTTTTGGCTTCCGGTCCATATTTGAGCGTCTTCTGTAAGTTGATACACTACGTCCAGCAGCCCTGTTTCTGATCTCTTGGTTTCTGGTGCATAATTGAGCGTCTCATGTAAAAAGATAAACTACGTCCAGCAGCATGGCCTCTGATCTGTTGGTTTCCGGTCCATATTTGGGCATCTAATGTAAGATTTTAGATTACGTCCAGCAGCATGGCCTCTTACCTGTTGGCTTGCGGTCCATATTTGAGCGTCTTGTGTAAGATGATACAATTGGTCCAGCAGCCCTGTTTCTGATCTCTTGGTTTCTGGTGCATATTTGAGCGTCGAATGTAAAAAGATAAACTACGTCCAGCAGCATGGCCTCTGATCTGTTCGTTTCCGCTCCATATTTGAGCGTCTAATGTAAGATATTATACTACGTCCAGTAGCATGGCTTCTGACCTGTTGGCTTCCGGTCCATATTTGAGCGTCTTGTGTAAGATGATACAATATGTCCAGCAGCCCTGTTTCTGATCTCTTGGTTTCTGGTGCATATTTGAGCGTCTAATGTAAAAAGATAAACTACGTCCAGCAGCATGGCCTCTGATCTGTTGGTTTCCGATCCATATTTGAGCGTCTAATGTAAGATATTGGATTACGTCCAGCAGCGTGGCCTCTGACGTGTTGGCTTCCGGACCATATTTGAGCGTCTTGTTTAAGATGATACACTACGTCCTGCAGCCATGATTCTGATCTGTTGGTTTCTGGTGCATATTTGAGCGTCTAATGTAAAAAGATAAACTACGACCAGCAGCATGGCCTCTGATCTATAGGTTTCCGCTCCATATTTGAGCGTCTAATGTAAGATTTTATGCTACGAACAGCAGCATGGCCTCTGACCTGTTGGCTTCCGGTCCATATTTGAGCGTCTTGTGTAAGATGATACACTACGTCCTGCAGCCCTATTTCTGATCTCTTGGTTTCTGGTGCATATTTGAGCGTCTAATGTAAAAAGATAAACTACGGACAGCAGAATGGCCTCTGATCTGTTGGTTTCCGGTCCATATTTGAGCGTCTAATGTAAGATTTTAGAATACGACCAGCATCATGGCTTCTGACCTGATGGCTTCCGGTCCATATTTGAGCGTCTTGTGTAAGATGATACAATAGGTCCAGCAGCCCTGTTTCTGATCTCTTGATTTCTGGTGCATATTTGAGCGTCTAATGTAAAAAGATAAACTACGCCCAGCAGCATGGCCTCTGATCTGTTGGTTTCCGATCCATATTTGAGAGTCTAATGTAAGATATAGGACTACGTCCAGCAGCATAGCCTCTGACGATTTGGCTTCTGGTCCATATTTGAGCGTCTTGTTTAAGATGATACACTACGTCCTGCAGCCATGATTCTCATCTGTTGGTTTCTGGTGCATATTTGAGCGTCTAATGTAAAAACATAAACTACGTCCAGCAGCATAACCTCTGATCTGTTGGTTTCCGCTCCATATTTGAGCGTCTAATGTATGATTTTAGACTACGTCCAGCAGCATGGCCTCTGAACTTTTGGCTTCCGGTCCATATTTGAGCGTCTTGTGTAAGATGAGAGACTACGTCCAGCAGCCCTGTTTCTGATCTCTTGGTTTCTGGTGCATATTTAAGCGTCTAATGTAAAAAGATAAACTACCTCCAGCAGCATGGCCTCTGATCTGTTGATTTCTGCTCCATATTTGAGCGTCTAATGTAAGATTTTAGACTACGTGCAGCAGCATGGCCTCTGACCTTTTGGCTTCCGGTCCATATTTGAGCGTCTTGTGTAAGATGATACACTACGTCCAGCAGCCCTGTTTCTGATATGTTGGTTTCTGGTGCATATTTGAGCGTCTAATGTAAGAAGATAAACTACGTCCGGCAGCATGGCCTCTAATCTGTTGTTTTCCGGTCCATATTTGAGCGTCTAATGTAAGATTTTAGACTATTTCCAGCAGCATGGCTTCTGACCTGATGCATTCCGGTCCATGTTTGAGCGTCTTGTGTAAGATGATACACTACGTCCAGCAGACCTGTTTCTGATCTCTTGGTTTCTGGTGCATATTTGAGCGTCTAATGTAAAAAGATAAACTACGTCCAGGAGCATGGCCTTTGATCTGTTGGTTTTCGCTCCATATTAGATAGTCTAATGTAAGATTTTGTACTACGACCAGCAGCATGTCCTCTGACCTGTTGGCTTTCGGTCCATATTTGAGCGTCTTGTGTAAAATGATACAATACGTCCAGCAGCCCTGTTTTTTGATCTATTGGATTCTGGTGCATATTTGAGCGTCTACTGTAAGATTTTAGACTACGTCCAGCAGCGTGGCTTCTGACCTGTTGTCTTCCGGTCCATATTTGAGCCTCTTGTGTAAGATGATACACTACGTCCAGCAGCCATGATTCTGATCTGTTGGTTTATGGTGCATATTTGAGCGTCTAAAGTAAAAAGATAAACTACGTCCAGCAGCATGGCCTCTGATCTGTTGGTTTCCGTTCCATATTTAAGCGTCTAATGTAAGATTTAGACTAGGTCCAGCAGCATGGCCTCTGACTTGTTGGCTTCCGGTCCATATTTGAGCATCTTGTGTAAGATGATACAATATGTCCAGTAGCCCTGTTTCTGATCTTTTGTTTCTGGTGCATATTTGAGCGTCTAATGTAAAAAGATAAACTACGTCTAGCAGCAAGGCCTCTGGTCTTTTGGTTTCCGGTCCATATTTTATCGTATATTATAAGATTTTAGACTACGTCCCTCAGCATGGCCTCTGACGTGTTGGCTTCCGGTCCATATTTGAGCGTCTTGTGTAAGATGATACACTACGTCCAGCAGCCATGTTTCTGATCTGTTGGTTTCTGGTGCATATTTGAGCGTCTAATGTAAAAAGAAAAACTACGGCCAGCAGCATGGCCTCTGATCTATAGGTTTCCGCTGCATATTTGAGCGTCTAATATAAGATTTTATACTACGTCCAGCAGCATGGCCTCTGACCTGTTGGCTTCCGGTCCATATTTCAGCGTCTTGTGTAAGATGATACACTACGTCTAGCAGCCCTATTTCTGATCTCCTGGTTTCTGGTGCATATTTGAGCGTCTAATGTAAAAAGATAAACTACGACCAGCAGCATGGCCTCTGATCTCTTGATTTCCGGTCTATATTTGAGCGTCTAATGTAAGATTTTAGACTACGTCCAGCAGCATGGCCTCTGAACGTTTGGCTTCCGGTCCATATTTGAGCGTCTTGTGTAAGATGATACACTACGTCCAGCAGCCATGATTTTCATCTGTTGGTTTATGGTGCATATTTGAGCGTCTAATGTAAAAAGATAAACTACGTCCAGCAACATGGTCTCTGATCTGTTGGTTTCCGGTCCATATTTGAGCGTCTAATGTAAGATTTTAGACTACGTCCAGCATCATGGCATCTGACCTGTTGTCTTCCGGTCCATATTTGAGCGTCATGTGTAAGATGATACACTATGTCCAGTAGCCCTGTTTCTGATCTTTTGTTTCTGGTGCATATTTGAGCGTCTAATGTAAAAAGATAAACTACGTCCAGCAACATGGTCTCTGATCTATAGGTTTCCGCTGCATATTTGAGCGTCTAATATAAGATTTTATACTACGTCCAGCAGCATGGCTTCTGATCTGCTAGTTTCCGGTCCATACTTGAGCGTCTTGTGTAAAATGATACACTACGTCCAGCAGCCATGATTCTCATCTGTTGGTTTCTGGTGCATATTTGAGCGTCTAATGTAAAAAGATAAACTACGTCCAGCAGCATGGCCTCTGATCTGTTGATTTCCGCTCTATATTTGAGCGTCTAATGTAAGATTTTAGACTACGTCCAGCAGCATGGCCTCTGACCTTTTGGCTTCCGGTCCATATTTGAGCGTCTTGTGTAAGATGATACACTACGTCCAGCAGCCATGATTTTCATCTGTTGGTTTATGGTGCATATTTGAGCGTCTAATGTAAAAAGATAAACTACGTCCAGCAACATGGTCTCTGATCTGTTGGTTTCCGGTCCATATTTGAACGTCTAATGTAAGATTTTAGACTACGTCAAGCAGCATGGCATCTGACCTGTTGTCTTCCGGTCCATATTTGAGCGTCATATGTAAGATGATACACTACTTCCAGCAGCCATGATTCTGATCTGTTGGTTTCTGGTGCATATTTGAGCGTCTAATGTAAAAAGATAAACTACGTCCAGCAGCATGGCCTCTGATCTGTTGGTTTCCGGTCCATATTTAAGCGTCTAATGTAAGATTTAGACTACGTCCAGCAGCATGGCCTCTGACCTGTTGGCTTCCGGTCCATATTTGAGCATCTTCTGTAAGATGATACACTATGTCCAGTATACCTGTTTCTGATCTTTTGTTTCTGGTGCATATTTGAGCGTCTAATGTAAAAAGATAAACTACGTCTAGCAGCATGGCCTCTGGTGTGTTGGTTTCCGGTCCATATTTTAGCGTATATAATAAGATTTTAGACTACGTCCTGCAGCATGGCCTCTGAACTGTTGGCTTCCGGTCTATATTTGAGAGTCTTGTGTAAGATGATACACTACTTCCAGCAGCCCTGTTTCTGATCTCTTGGTTTCTGGTGCATATTTGAGCGTCTAATGTAAAAAGATAAACTACGTCCAGCAGCATGGCCTCTGATCTGTTGGTTTCCGGTCCATATTTTAGCGTATATTAAAAGATTTAGACTACGACCAGCAGCATGGCCTCTGACGTGTTGGCTTCTGATCCATATTTGAGTGTCTTGTGTAAGATGATACACTACGTCCAGCAGCCATGTTTCTGATCTGTTCCTTTCTGGTGCATATTTGAGCGTCTAATGTAAAAAGATAAACTACGGCCAGCAGCATGGCCTCTGATCTATAGGTTTCCGCTTCATATTTGAACGTCTAATGTAAGATTTTATACTACGTCCAGCAGCATGGCCTCTGATCTGTTGGTTTCCGTTCCATATTTAAGCGTCTAATGTAAGATTTAGACTAGGTCCGGCAGCATGGCCTCTGACTTGTTGGCTTCCGGTCCATATTTGAGCATCTTGTGTAAGATGATACAATATGTCCAGTAGCCCTGTTTCTGATCTTTTGTTTCTGGTGCATATTTGAGCGTCTAATGTAAAAAGATAAACTACGTCTAGCAGCAAGGCCTCTGGTCTTTTGGTTTCCGGTCCATATTTTATCGTATATTATAAGATTTTAGACTACGTCCCTCAGCATGGCCTCTGACGTGTTGGCTTCCGGTCCATATTTGAGCGTCTTGTGTAAGATGATACACTACGTCCAGCAGCCATGTTTCTGATCTGTTGGTTTCTGGTGCATATTTGAGCGTCTAATGTAAAAAGAAAAACTACGGCCAGCAGCATGGCCTCTGATCTATAGGTTTCCGCTGCATATTTGAGCGTCTAATATAAGATTTTATACTACGTCCAGCAGCATGGCCTCTGACCTGTTGGCTTCCGGTCCATATTTCAGCGTCTTGTGTAAGATGATACACTACGTCTAGCAGCCCTATTTCTGATATCCTGGTTTCTGGTGCATATTTGAGCGTCTAATGTAAAAAGATAAACTACGACCAGCAGCATGGCCTCTGATCTCTTGATTTCCGGTCTATATTTGAGCGTCTAATGTAAGATTTTAGACTACGTCCAGCAGCATGGCCTCTGAACGTTTGGCTTCCGGTCCATATTTGAGCGTCTTGTGTAAGATGATACACTACGTCCAGCAGCCATGATTTTCATCTGTTGGTTTATGGTGCATATTTGAGCGTCTAATGTAAAAAGATAAACTACGTCCAGCAACATGGTCTCTGATCTGTTGGTTTCCGGTCCATATTTGAGCGTCTAATGTAAGATTTTAGACTACGTCCAGCATCATGGCATCTGACCTGTTGTCTTCCGGTCCATATTTGAGCGTCATGTGTAAGATGATACACTATGTCCAGTAGCCCTGTTTCTGATCTTTTGTTTCTGGTGCATATTTGAGCGTCTAATGTAAAAAGATAAACTACGTCCAGCAACATGGTCTCTGATCTATAGGTTTCCGCTGCATATTTGAGCGTCTAATATAAGATTTTATACTACGTCCAGCAGCATGGCTTCTGATCTGTTAGTTTCCGGTCCATACTTGAGCGTCTTGTGTAAAATGATACACTACGTCCAGCAGCCATGATTCTCATCTGTTGGTTTCTGGTGCATATTTGAGCGTCTAATGTAAAAAGATAAACTACGTCCAGCAGCATGGCCTCTGATCTGTTGATTTCCGCTCTATATTTGAGCGTCTAATGTAAGATTTTAGACTACGTCCAGCAGCATGGCCTCTGACCTTTTGGCTTCCGGTCCATATTTGAGCGTCTTGTGTAAGATGATACACTACGTCCAGCAGCCATGATTTTCATCTGTTGGTTTATGGTGCATATTTGAGCGTCTAATGTAAAAAGATAAACTACGTCCAGCAACATGGTCTCTGATCTGTTGGTTTCCGGTCCATATTTGAACGTCTAATGTAAGATTTTAGACTACGTCAAGCAGCATGGCATCTGACCTGTTGTCTTCCGGTCCATATTTGAGCGTCATATGTAAGATGATACACTACTTCCAGCAGCCATGATTCTGATCTGTTGGTTTCTGGTGCATATTTGAGCGTCTAATGTAAAAAGATAAACTACGTCCAGCAGCATGGCCTCTGATCTGTTGGTTTCCGGTCCATATTTAAGCGTCTAATGTAAGATTTAGACTACGTCCAGCAGCATGGCCTCTGACCTGTTGGCTTCCGGTCCATATTTGAGCATCTTCTGTAAGATGATACACTATGTCCAGTAGCCCTGTTTCTGATCTTTTGTTTCTGGTGCATATTTGAGCGTCTAATGTAAAAAGATAAACTACGTCTAGCAGCATGGCCTCTGGTCTGTTGGTTTCCGGTGCATATTTTAGCGTATATAATAAGATTTTAGACTACGTCCTGCAGCATGGCCTCTGAACTGTTGGCTTCCGGTCTATATTTGAGAGTCTTGTGTAAGATGATACACTACTTCCAGCAGCCCTGTTTCTGATCTCTTGGTTTCTGGTGCATATTTGAGCGTCTAATGTAAAAAGATAAACTACGTCCAGCAGCATGGCCTCTGATCTGTTGGTTTCCGGTCCATATTTTAGCGTATATTAAAAGATTTAGACTACGACCAGCAGCATGGCCTCTGACGTGTTGGCTTCTGATCCATATTTGAGTGTCTTGTGTAAGATGATACACTACGTCCAGCAGCCATGTTTCTGATCTGTTCCTTTCTGGTGCATATTTGAGCGTCTAATGTAAAAAGATAAACTACGGCCAGCAGCATGGCCTCTGATCTATAGGGTTCCGCTTCATATTTGAACGTCTAATGTAAGATTTTATACTACGTCCAGCAGCATGGCCTCTGATCTGTTGGTTTCCGTTCCATATTTAAGCGTCTAATGTAAGATTTAGACTAGGTCCAGCAGCATGGCCTCTGACTTGTTGGCTTCCGGTCCATATTTGAGCGTCTTGTGTAAAATGATACACTACGTCCAGCAGCCATGATTCTCATCTGTTGGTTTCTGGTGCATATTCGAGCGTCTAATGTAAAAAGATAAACTAGGTCCAGCAGCATGGCTTCTGATCTGTTGGTTTCCCGTCCATATTTGAGCGTCTAATGTAAGATTTTAGACTACGTCCAGCAGCATGGCTTCTGACCTGTTGGCTTCCCGTCCATATTTGAGCGTCTTGTGTAAGACGATACACTACATCCAGCAGACATGATTCTGAACTGTTCGTTTCTGGTGCATATTTGAGCGTCTAATGTAAAAAGATAAACTACGTCCAGCAGCATGGCCTCTGATCTGTTGGTTTCCCGTCCATATTTTAGCGTCTAATGTAAGATTTAGACTACGACCAGCAGCATGGCCTCTGACCTGTTGGCTTCCGGTCCATATTTGAGCATATTGTGTAAGATGATACACTATATCCAGTAGCCCTGTTTCTGATCTTTTGGTTTCTGGTGCATATTCGAGCGTCTAATGTAAAAGATAAACTCCGTCTAGCAGCATGGCCTCTGGTCTGTTGGTTTCCGGAGCATATTTTAGCGTATGATATAAAATTTCAGACTACGTCCAGCTGCATGGCCTCTGACGTGTTGGGTTCCGGTCCATGTTTGAGCGTCTTGTGTAAGATGATACACTATGTCCAGCAGCCATGATTCTGATCTGTTGGTTTCTGGTGCATACTTGAGTGTCTAATGTAAAAAGATAAACTACGCCCAGCAGCATGGCCTCTGATCTATAGGTTTCCGCTCCATATTTGAGCGTCTAATGTAAGATTTTATACTAGGTCCAGCAGCATGGCCTCTGACCTGTTGGCTTCCGGTCCATATTTGAGCGTCTTGTGTAAGATGAGACACTACGTCCAGCAGCCCTGTTTCTGATCTCTTGGTTTCTTGTGCATATTTGAGCGTCTAATGTAAAAGATAAACTACGTCCAGCAGCATGGCTTCTGATCTGTTGGTTTCCGGTCCATATTTGAGCGTCTAATGTAAGATTTTAGACTACGTCCAGCAGCATGGCTTCTGACCTGAGTGCTTCCTGTCAATATTTGAGCGTCTTGTGTGAGATGATACACTACGTCCAGCAGCCATGATTCTCATCTGTTAGTTTCTGGTGCATATTTGAGCGTCTAATGTAAAAAGATAAACTACGTCCAGCAGCATGACCTCTGATCTGTTGGTTTCCGCTCCATATTTGAGCGTCTAATGTAAGATTTTAGACTACGGCCAGCAGCATGGCCTCTGACCTCTTGGCTTCCGGTCCATATTTGAGCGTCTTGTGTAAGATGATACACTACGTCCAGCAGCACTGTTTCTGATCTCTTGGTTTCTGGTGCATATTTGAGCGTCTAATGTAAAAAGATAAACTACGTCCAGCAGCATGGCCTCTGATCTGTTGGTTTCCGCTCCATATTTGAGCGTCTAATGTAAGATATTATACTACGTCCAGCAGCATGGCCTCTGACCTGTTGGCTTCCGGTCCATATTTGAGTGTCTTGTGTAAGATGATACACTACGTCCAGCAGCCCTGTTTCTGATCTCTTGGTTTCTGGTGCATATTTGAGCGTCTAATGTAAAAAGATAAACTACGTCCAGCAGCATGGCCTCCGATCTGTTGGGTTCCGCTCCATATTTGAGCGTCTAAGGTAAGATTTTAGACTACGACCAGCAGCATGGCTTCTGACCTGTTGTCTTCCGGTCCATATTTGTGCCTCTTGTGTAAGATGATACACTACGTCCAGCAGCCATGATTCTGATCTGTTGGTTTCTGGTGCATATTTGAGCGTCTAATGTAAAAAGATAAACTACGTCCAGCAGCATGGCCTCTGATCTGTTGGTTTCCGGTCCATATATAAGCGTCTAATGTAAGATTTAGACTACTTCCAGCAGCATGGCCTCTGACCTGTTGGCTTCAAGTCCATATTTGAGCATCTTGTGTAAGATGATACACTATGTCCAGTAGCCCTCTTTCTGATCTTCTGTTTCTGGTGCATATTTGAGCGTCTAATGTAAAAATATAAACTACGCCCAGCAGCATGGCCTCTGATCTGTTGGTTTCCGGTCCATATTTGAGCGTCTAATGTAAGATTTTATTTTACGTCCAGCAGCATGGCCTCTGACCTGTTGCTTCTGGTCCATTTTTGAGCGTCTTGTGTAAGATGATACACTACGTCCAGGAGCCATGATTTGGATCTGTTGGTTTCTGGTGCATATTTGAGCGTCTAATGTAAAAAGATAAACTACGTACAGCAGCATGGCCTCTGATCTGTTGGTTCCCGGGCCATATTTGAGCGTCTAATGTAAGATTTTAGTCTGCGTCCAGCAGCTTGGCCTCTGACCTGTTGGCTTCTGGTCCATATTTGAGCGTCTTGTATAAGTTGATACACTACGTCCAGCAACCCTGTTTCTGATCTCTTGGTTTCTGGTGCATATTTGAGCGTCTAATGTAAAAAGATAAACTACGTCCAGCAGCATGGCCTCTGATCTGTTGGTTTCCGATCCATATTTGAGCGTCTAATGTAAGATATTGGATTACGTCCAACTGCATGGCCTCTGACGTGTTGGCTTCCGGTCCATATTTGAGCGTCTTGTTTAAGATGATACACTACGTCCTGCAGCCATGATTCTGATCTGTTGGTTTCTGGTGCATATTTGAGCGTCTAATGTAAAAAGATAAACTACGTCCAGCAGCATGGCCTCTGATCTATAGGTTTCCGCTCCATATTTGAGCGTCTAATGTAAGATTTTATACTAAGACCAGCAGCATGGCCTCTGACCTGTTGGCTTCCGGTCCATATTTGAGCGTTTGTGTAAGATGATACACTACGTCCTGGAGGCCTATTTCTGATCTCTTGGTTTCTGGTGCATATTTCAGCGTCTAATGTAAAAAGATAAACTACGACCAGCAGCATGGCCTCTGATCTGTTGGTTTCCGGTCCATATTTGAGCGTCTAATGTAAGATTTTAGACTACGACCAGCAGCATGGCTTCTGACCTGATGGCTTCCGGTCCATATTTGAGCGTCTTGTGTAAGATGATACACTACGTCCAGCAGCCATGATTCTGATCTGTTCGTTTCTGGTGCATATTTGAGCGTCTAATGTAAAAAGATAAACTACGACCAGCAGCATGGCCACTGATCTGTTGTTTTCCGCTCCATATTTGAGCGTCTAATATAAGATTTTAGACTACGACCAGCAGCATGGCATCTGACCTGATGGCTTCCGGTCAATATTTGATCGTCTTGTGTAAGATGATACTCTACGCCCAGCAGCCATGATTCTGATCTGTTGGTTT
Source organism: Acanthosepion esculentum (assembly GCA_964036315.1). Classification (NCBI taxonomy): domain Eukaryota; kingdom Metazoa; phylum Mollusca; class Cephalopoda; order Sepiida; family Sepiidae; genus Acanthosepion; species Acanthosepion esculentum. Next base: position 70,209,425 of record OZ038514.1, read on the forward strand.
CTGGTGCATATTTGAGCGTCTAATGTAAAAAGATAAACTACGTCAAGCAGCATGGCCTCTGATCTGTTGGTTTCCGCTCCATATTTGAGTGTCTAATGTATGATTTTATACTACGTCCAGCAGCATGGCCTCTGAACTGTTGGCTTCCGGTCCATATTTGAGCGTCTTGTGTAAGATGATACACTACGTCCAGCACCCCTGTTACTGATCTATTGGTTTCTGGTGCATATTTGAGTGTCTAATGTAAAAAGATAAACTACGTCCAGCAGCATGGCCTCTGATCTGTTGATTTCCGCTCCATATTTGAGCGTCTAATGTAAGATTTTAGACTACGTCCAGCAGCATGGCCTCTGACCTTTTGGCTTCCGGTCCATATTTGAGCCTCTTGTGTAAGATGATACACTACGACCAGCAGCCCTGTTTCTGATCTCTTGGTTTCTGGTGCATATTTGAGCGTCTCATGTAAAAAGATAAACTACGTCCAGCAGCATGGCCTCTGATCTGTTGGTTTCCAGTCCATATTTGAGCGTCTAATGTAAGATATTGGACTACGTCCAGCAGCATGGCCTCTGACGTGTTGGCTTCCGGTCCATATTTGAGCGTCTTGTTTAAGATGATACACTACGTCCTGCAGCCATGATTCTGATCTGTTGGTTTCTGGTGCATATTTGAGCGTCTAATGTAAAAAGATAAACTACGTCCAGCAGCATGGCCTCTGATCTATAGGTTTCCGCTCCATATTTGAACGTCTAATGTAAGATTTTATACTACGACCAGCAGCATGGCTTCTGACCTGTTGGCTTCCGGTCCATATTTGAGCGTCTTGTGTATGATAATACACTACGTCCTGCAGCCCTATTTCTGATCTCTTGGTTTCTGGTGCATATTTGAGCGTCTAATGTAAAAAGATAAACTACGTCAAGCAGCATGGCCTCTGATCTCTTGGTTTCCGCTCCATATTTGAGTGTCTAATGTAAGATTTTATACTACGTCCAGCAGCATGGCTTCTGACCTGTTGGCTTCCAGTCCATATTTGAGCGTCTTGTGTAAGATGATACACTACGTCCAGCAGCCTTGTTTCTGATCTCTTGCTTTCTGGTGCATATATGAGCGTCTAATGTAAAAAGATAAACTACGTCCTGTAGCATGGCCTCTGATCTGTTGTATTCCGGTCCATATTTGAGCGTCTAATGTAAGATTTTAGACTACGTCCAGCGGCATGGCTTCTGACCTGTTAGCTTCCGGTCCATATTTTAGCGTCTTGTGTAAGATGATACACTACGTCCAGCAGCCCTGTTTCTGATCTCTTGTTTCTGGTGTATATTTGAGCGTCTAATGTAAAAAGATAAACTACGTCAAGCAGCATGGCCTCTGATCTGTTGGTTTCCGCTCCATATTTGAGCGTCTAATGTAAGATTTGAGACTACGCCCAGCAGCATGGCCTCTGACCTGTTGGCTTCTGGTCCATATTTGAGCGTCTTGTGTAAGATGATACACTACGTCCAGCAGCCCTGTTTCTGATCTCTTGGTGTCTGGTGCATATTTGAGCGTCTCATGTAAAAAGATAAACTATGTCCAGCAGCATGGCCTCTGATCTGTTGGTTTCCGGCCCATATTTGAGCGTCTAATGTAAGATTTTATACTACGAACAGCAGCATGGCCTCTGACCTGTTGGCTTCCGGTCCATATTTGAGCGTCTTGTGTAAGATGATACACTACGTCCTGCAGCCCTATTTCTGATCTCTTGGTTTCTGGTGCATATTTGAGCGTCTAATGTAAAAAGATAAACTACGTCCAGCAGCATGGCCTCCGATCTGTTGGTTTCCGCTCCATATTTGAGCGTCTAAGGTAAGATTTTAGACTACGTCCAGCAGCATGGCTTCTGACCTGTTGTCTTCCGGTCCATATTTGTGCCTCTTGTGTAAGATGATACACTACGTCCAGCAGCCATGATTCTGATCTGTTGGTTTCTGGTGCATATTTGAGCGTCTAATGTAAAAAGATAAACTACGTCCAGCAGCATGGCTTCTGATCTGTTGGTTTCCGGTCCATATATAAGCGTCTAATGTAAGATTTAGACTACTTCCAGCAGCATGGCCTCTGACCTGTTGGCTTCAAGTCCATATTTGAGCATCTTGTGTAAGATGATACACTATGTCCAGTAGCCCTCTTTCTGATCTTCTGTTTCTGGTGCATATTTGAGCGTCTAATGTAAAAATATAAACTACGCCCAGCAGCATGGCCTCTGATCTGTTGGTTTCCGGTCCATATTTGAGCGTCTAATGTAAGATTTTATTTTACGTCCAGCAGCATGGCCTCTGACCTGTTGCTTCTGGTCATTTTTTGAGCGTCTTGTGTAAGATGATACACTACGTCCAGGAGCCATGATTTGGATCTGTTGGTTTCTGGTGCATATTTGAGCGTCTAATGTAAAAAGATAAACTACGTACAGCAGCATGGCCTCTGATCTGTTGGTTCCCGGGCCATATTTGAGCGTCTAATGTAAGATTTTAGTCTGCGTCCAGCAGCTTGGCCTCTGACCTGTTGGCTTCTGGTCCATATTTGAGCGTCTTGTATAAGTTGATACACTACGTCCAGCAACCCTGTTTCTGATCTCTTGGTTTCTGGTGCATATTTGAGCGTCTAATGTAAAAAGATAAACTACGTCCAGCAGCATGGCCTCTGATCTGTTGGTTTCCGATCCATATTTGAGCGTCTAATGTAAGATATTGGATTACGTCCAACTGCATGGCCTCTGACGTGTTGGCTTCCGGTCCATATTTGAGCGTCTTGTTTAAGATGATACACTACGTCCTGCAGCCATGATTCTGATCTGTTGGTTTCTGGTGCATATTTGAGCGTCTAATGTAAAAAGATAAACTACGTCCAGCAGCATGGCCTCTGATCTATAGGTTTCCGCTCCATATTTGAGCGTCTAATGTAAGATTTAGACTACTTCCAGCAGCATGGCCTCTGACCTGTTGGCTTCAAGTCCATATTTGAGCATCTTGTGTAAGATGATACACTATGTCCAGTAGCCCTCTTTCTGATCTTCTGTTTCTGGTGCATATTTGAGCGTCTAATGTAAAAATATAAACTACGCCCAGCAGCATGGCCTCTGATCTGTTGGTTTCCGGTCCATATTTGAGCGTCTAATGTAAGATTTTATTTTACGTCCAGCAGCATGGCCTCTGACCTGTTGCTTCTGGTCATTTTTTGAGCGTCTTGTGTAAGATGATACACTACGTCCAGGAGCCATGATTTGGATCTGTTGGTTTCTGGTGCATATTTGAGCGTCTAATGTAAAAAGATAAACTACGTACAGCAGCATGGCCTCTGATCTGTTGGTTCCCGGGCCATATTTGAGCGTCTAATGTAAGATTTTAGTCTGCGTCCAGCAGCTTGGCCTCTGACCTGTTGGCTTCTGGTCCATATTTGAGCGTCTTGTATAAGTTGATACACTACGTCCAGCAACCCTGTTTCTGATCTCTTGGTTTCTGGTGCATATTTGAGCGTCTAATGTAAAAAGATAAACTACGTCCAGCAGCATGGCCTCTGATCTGTTGGTTTCCGATCCATATTTGAGCGTCTAATGTAAGATATTGGATTACGTCCAACTGCATGGCCTCTGACGTGTTGGCTTCCGGTCCATATTTGAGCGTCTTGTTTAAGATGATACACTACGTCCTGCAGCCATGATTCTGATCTGTTGGTTTCTGGTGCATATTTGAGCGTCTAATGTAAAAAGATAAACTACGTCCAGCAGCATGGCCTCTGATCTATAGGTTTCCGCTCCATATTTGAGCGTCTAATGTAAGATTTTATACTAAGACCAGCAGCATGGCTTCTGACCTGTTGGCTTCCGGTCCATATTTGAGCGTTTGTGTAAGATGATACACTACGTCCTGGAGGCCTATTTCTGATCTCTTGGTTTCTGGTGCATATTTCAGCGTCTAATGTAAAAAGATAAACTACGACCAGCAGCATGGCCTTTGATCTGTTGGTTTCCGGTCCATATTTGAGCGTCTAATGTAAGATTTTAGACTACGACCAGCAGCATGGCTTCTGACCTGATGGCTTCCGGTCCATATTTGAGCGTCTTGTGTAAGATGATACACTACGTCCAGCAGCCATGATTCTGATCTGTTCGTTTCTGGTGCATATTTGAGCGTCTAATGTAAAAAGATAAACTACGACCAGCAGCATGGCCACTGATCTGTTGTTTTCCGCACCATATTTGAGCGTCTAATATAAGATTTTAGACTACGACCAGCAGCATGGCATCTGACCTGATGGCTTCCGGTCAATATTTGTTCGTCTTGTGTAAGATGATACTCTACGTCCAGCAGCCATGATTCTGATCTGTTGGTTTCTGGTGCATATTTGAGCGTCTAATGTAAAAAGATAAACTACGTCAAGCAGCATGGCCTCTGATCTGTTGGTTTCCGCTCCATATTTGAGTGTCTAATGTAAGATTTTATACTACGTCCAGCAGCATGGCCTCTGAACTGTTGGCTTCCGGTCCATATTTGAGCGTCTTGTGTAAGATGATACACTACGTCCAGCACCTCTGTTTCTGATCTCTTGGTTTCTGGTGCCTATTTGAGTGTCTAATGTAAAAAGATAAACTACGTCCAGCAGCATGGCCTCTGATCTGTTGATTTCCGCTCCATATTTGAGCGTCTAATGTAAGATTTTAGACTACGTCCAGCAGCATGGCCTCTGACCTTTTGGCTTCCGGTCCATATTTGAGCGTCTTGTGTAAGATGATACACTACGACCAGCAGCCCTGTTTCTGATCTCTTGGTTTCTGGTGCATATTTGAGCGTCTCATGTAAAAAGATAAACTATGTCCAGCAGCATGGCCTCTGATCTGTTGGTTTCCAGTCCATATTTGAGCGTCTAATGTAAGATATTGGACTACGTCCAGCAGCATGGCCTCTGACGTGTTGGCTTCCGGTCCATATTTGAGCGTCTTGTTTAAGATGATACACTACGTCCTGCAGCCATGATTCTGATCTGTTGGTTTCTGGTGCATATTTGAGCGTCTAATGTAAAAAGATAAACTACGTCCAGCAGCATGGCCTCTGATCTATAGGTTTCCGCTCCATATTTGAACGTCTAATGTAAGATTTTATACTACGACCAGCAGCATGGCTTCTGACCTGTTGGCTTCCAGTCCATATTTGAGCGTCTTGTGTAAGATGATACACTACGTCCAGCAGCCTTGTTTCTGATCTCTTGCTTTCTGGTGCATATATGAGCGTCTAATGTAAAAAGATAAACTACGTCCTGTAGCATGGCCTCTGATCTGTTGTATTCCGGTCCATATTTGAGCGTCTAATGTAAGATTTTAGACTACGTCCAGCGGCATGGCTTCTGACCTGTTGGCTTCCGGTCCATATTTTAGCGTCTTGTGTAAGATGATACACTACGTCCAGCAGCCCTGTTTCTGATCTCTTGTTTCTGGTGTATATTTGAGCGTCTAATGTAAAAAGATAAACTACGTCAAGCAGCATGGCCTCTGACCTGTTGGTTTCCGCTCCATATTTGAGCGTCTAATGTAAGATTTTAGACTACGCCCAGCAGCATGGCCTCTGACCTGTTGGCTTCTGGTCCATATTTGAGCGTCTTGTGTAAGATGATACACTACGTCCAGCAGCCCTGTTTCTGATCTCTTGGTGTCTGGTGCATATTTGAGCGTCTCATGTAAAAAGATAAACTATGTCCAGCAGCATGGCCTCTGATCTGTTGGTTTCCGGCCCATATTTGAGCGTCTAATGTAAGATTTTATACTACGAACAGCAGCATGGCCTCTGACCTGTTGGCTTCCGGTCCATATTTGAGCGTCTTGTGTAAGATGATACACTACGTCCTGCAGCCCTATTTCTGATCTCTTGGTTTCTGGTGCATATTTGAGCGTCTAATGTAAAAAGATAAATTACGTCCAGCAGAATGGCCTCTGATCTGTTGGTTTCCGGTCCATATTTGAGCGTCTAATGTAAGATTTTAGACTACGACCAGCATCATGGCTTCTGACCTGATGGCTTCCGGTCCATATTTCAGCGTCTTGTGTAAGATGATACAATAGGTCCAGCAGCCCTGTTTCTGATCTCTTGATTTCTGGTGCATATTTGAGCGTCTAATGTAAAAAGATAAAATACGCCCAGCAGCATGGCCTCTGATCTGTTGGTTTCCGATCCATATTTGAGAGTCTAATGTAAGATTTTGGACTACGTCCAGCAGCATGGCCTCTGACGATTTGGCTTCCGGTCCATATTTGAGTGTCTTGTTTAAGATGATACACTACGTCCTGCAGCCATGATTCTCATCTGTTGGTTTCTGGTGCATATTTGAGCGTCTAATGTAAAAAGATAAACTAGGTCCAGCAGCATGGCCGCTGATCTGTTGGTTTCCGCTCCATCTTTGAGCGTCTAATGTAAGATTTTAGACTACGTCCAGCAGCATGGCCTCTGACCTGTTGGCTTCCGGTCCATATTTGAGCGTCTTGTGTAAGATGAGACACTACGTCCAGCAGCCCTGTTTCTGCTCTCTTGGTTTCTGGTGCCTATTTGAGCGTCTAATGTAAAAAGATAAACTACGTCCAGCAGCATAACCTCTGATCTGTTGATTTCTGCTCCATATTTGAGCGTCTAATGTAAGATTTTAGACTACGGGCAGCAGCATGGCCTCTGACCTTTTGGCTTCCGGTCCATATTTGAGCGTCTTGTGTAAGATGATACACTACGTCCAGCAGCCCTGTTTCTGATATGTTGGTTTCGGTGCATATTTGAGCGTCTAATGTAAGAAGATAAACTACGTCCGGCAGCATGGCCTCTGATCTGTTGTTTTCCGGTCCATATTTGAGCGTCTAATGTAAGATTTTAGACTACTTGCAGCAGCATGGCTTCTGACCTGATGCATTCCGGTCCATATTTGAGCGTCTTGTGTAAGATGATACACTACGTCCAGCAGCCCTGTTTCTGATCTCTTGGTTTCTGGTGCATATTTGAGCGTCTAATGTAAAAAGATAAACTACGTCCAGCAGCATGGCCTCTGATCTGTTGGTTTCCGATCCATATTTGAGCGTCTAATGTAAGATATTGGACTACGTCCAGCAGCGTGGCGTCTGACGTGTTGGCTTCCGGACCATATTTGAGCGTCTTGTTTAAGATGATACACTACGTCCTGCAGCCATGATTCTGATCTGTTGGTTTCTGGTGCATATTTCAGCGTCTAATGTAAAAAGATAAACTACGACCAGCAGCATGGCCTCTGATCTATAGGTTTCCGCTCCATATTTGAGCGTCTAATGTAAGATTTTATACTACGAACAGCAGCATGGCCTCTGACCTGTTGGCTTCCGGTCCATATTTGAGCGTCTTGTGTAAGATGATACACTACGTCCTGCAGCCCTATTTCTGATCTCTTGGTTTCTGGTGCATATTTGAGCGTCTAATGTAAAAAGATAAACTACGTCCAGCAGAATGGGCTCTGATCTGTTGGTTTCCGGTCCATATTTGAGCGTCTAATGTAAGATTTTAGACTACGACCAGCATCATGGCTTCTGACCTGATGGCTTCCGGTCCATATTTGAGCGTCTTGTGTTAGATGATACAATAGGTCCAGCAGCCCTGTTTCTGATCTCTTGATTTCTGGTGCATATTTGAGCGTCTAATGTAAAAAGATAAACTACGCCCAGCAGCATGGCCTCTGATCTGTTGGTTTCCGATCCATATTTTAGAGTCTACTATAAGATATTGGACTACGTCCAGCAGCATGGCCTCTGACGATTGGCTTCCGGTCCATATTTGAGCGTCTTGTGTAAGATGAGACACTACGTCCAGCAGCCCTGTTTATAATCTCTTGGTTTCTGGTGCATATTTGAGCGTCTAATGTAAAAAGATAAACTACGACCAGCAGCATGGCCTCTGATCTGTTGATTTCTGCTCCATATTTGAGCGTCTAATGTAAGATTTTAGACTACGGGCAGCAGCATGGCCTCTGACCTTTTGGCTTCCGGTCCATATTTGAGCGTCTTGTGTAAGATGATACACTACGTCCAGCAGCCCTGTTTCTGATATGTTGGTTTCTGGTGCATATTTGAGCGTCTAATGTAAGAAGATAAACTACGTCCGGCAGCATGGCCTCTGATCTGTTGTTTTCCGGTCCATATTTGAGCGTCTCATGTAAGATTTTAGACTACTTCCAGCAGCATGGCTTCTGACCTGATGCATTCCGGTCCATATTTGAGCGTCTTGTGTAAGATGATACACTACGTCCAGCAGCCTTGTTTCTGATCTCTTGGTTTCTGGTGCATATTTGAGCGTCTAATGTAAAAAGATAAACTACGTCCAGGAGCATGGCCTTTGATCTGTTCGTTTCCGCTCCATATTTGACAGTCTAATGTAAGATTTTGTACTACGACCAGCAGCATGGCCTCTGACCTGTTGGCTTCCGGTCCATATTTGAGCGTCTTGTGTAAAATGATACACTACGTCCAGGAGCCCTGTTTCTGATCTCTTGGATTCTCGTGCATATTTGAGCGTCTAATGTAAAAAGATAAACTAGGGCCAGTAGGGTGGCCTCTGATCTGTTGGTTTCCGGTCCATATTTGAGCGTCTACTGTAAGATTTTAGACTACGTCCAGCAGCGTGGCTTCTGACCTGTTGTCTTCCGGTCCATATTTGAGCCTCTTGTGTAAGATGATACACTACGTCCAGCAGCCATGATTCTGATCTGTTGGTTTCTGGTGCATATTTGAGCGTCTAATGTAAAAAGATAAACTACGTCTAGCAGCAAGGCCTCTGGTCTGTTGGTTTCCGGTCCATATTTTTGCGTATATTATAAGATTTTAGACTATGTCCCTCAGCATGGCCTCTGACGTGTTGGCTTCCGGTCCATATTTGACCGTCTTGTGTTAGATGATACACTACGTACAGCAGCCATGTTTCTGATCTGTTGGTTTCTGGTGCATATTTGAGCGTCTAATGTAAAAAGAAAAACTACGGCCAGCAGCATGGCCTCTGATCTATAGGTTTCCGCTGCATATTTGAGCGTCTAATATAAGATTTTATACTACGTCCAGCAGCATGGCCTCTGACCTGTTGGCTTCCGGTCCATATTTGAGCGACTTGTGTAAGATGATACACTACGTCTAGCAGCCCTATTTCTGATCTCATGGTTTCTGGTGCATATTTGAGCGTCTAATGTAAAAAGATAAACTACGACCAGCAGCATGGCCTCAGATCTGTTGATTTCCGCTCTATATTTGAGCGTCTAATGTAAGATTTTAGACTACGTCCAGCATCATGGCCTCTGACCTTTTGGCTTCCGGTCCATATTTGAGCCTCTTGTGTAAAATGATACACTACGTCCAGCAGCCATGATTTTCATCTGTTGGTTTATGGTGCATATTTGAGCGTCTAATGTAAAAAGATAAACTACGTCCAGCAGCATGGCCTCTGATCTGTTGGTTTCCGGTCCATATTTAAGCGTCTAATGTAAGATTTAGACTACGTACAGCAGCATGGCCTCTGACCTGTTGGCTTCCGGTCCATATTTGAGCGTCATGTGTAAGATGATACACTATGTCCAGTAGCCCTGTTTCTGATCTTTTGTTTCTGGTGCATATTTGAGCGTCTAATATAAAAAGATAAACTACGTCTAGCAGCATGGCCTCTGGTCTGTTGGTTTCCGGTCCATATTTTAGCGTATATAATAAGATTTTAGACTACGTCCTGCAGCATGGCCTCTGAACTGTTGGCTTCCGGTCTATATTTGAGAGTCTTGTGTAAGATGATACACTACTTCCAGCAGCCCTGTTTCTGATCTCTTGGTTTCTGGTGCATATTTGAGCGTCTAATGTAAAAAGATAAACTACGTCCAGCAGCATGGCCTCTGATCTGTTGGTTTCCGGTCCATATTTTAGCGTATATTATAAGATTTAGACAACGACCAGCAGCATGGCCTCTGACGTGTTGGCTTCCGGTCCATATTTGAGTGTCTGGTGTAAGATGATTCACTACGTCCAGCAGCCATGTTTCTGATCTGTTGCTTTCTGGTGCATATTTGAGCGTCTAATGTAAAAAGATAAACTACGGCCAGCAGCATGGCCTCTGATCTATAGGTTTCCGCTTCATATTTGAGCGTCTAATGTAAGATTTTAGACTACGTCCAGCAGCATGGCCTCTGATCTGTTGGCTTCCGGTCCATATTTGAGCGTCTTGTGTAAGTTTATACACTACGTCTAGCAGCCCTGTTTCTGATCTCTTGGTTTCTGTTGCATATTTTAGGGTCTAATGTAAAAAGATAAACTACGTCCAGCAGCATGGCCTCTGATCTGTTAGTTTCCGGTCCATACTTGAGCGTCTTGTGTTAAATGATACACTACGTCCAGCAGCCATGATTCTCATCTGTTGGTTTCTGGTGCATATTTGAGCGTCTAATGTAAAAAGATAAACTAGGTCCAGCAGCATGGCTTCTGATCTGTTGGTTTCCGGTCCATATTTGAGCGTCTAATGTAAGATTTTAGACTACGACCAGCAGCATGGCTTCTGACCAGTTGGCTTCCGGTCCATATATGAGCGTCTTGTGCAAGACGATACACTACATCCAGCAGACATGATTTTGAACTGTTCGTTTCTGGTGCATATTTGAGCGTCTAATGTAAAATATAAACTACGTCCAGCAGCATGGCTTCTGACCTGTTGGCTTCCGGTCCATATTTGAGCATATTGTGTAAGATGATACACTATATCCAGTAGCCCTGTTTCTGATCTTTTGGTTTCTGGTGCATATTCGAGCGTCTAATGTAAATGATAAACTACGTCTAGCAGCATGGCCTCTGGTCTGTTGGTTTCCGGACCATATTTTAGCGTATGATATAACATTTCAGACTACGTCCAGCAGCATGGCCTCTGACGTGTTGGCTTCCGGTCCATGTTTGAGCGTCTTGTGTAAGATGATACACTATGTCCAGCAGCCATGATTCTGATCTGTTGGTTTCTGGTGCATACTTGAGTGTCTAATGTAAAAAGATAAACTACGCCCAGCAGCATGGCCTCTGATCTATAGGTTTCCGCTCCATATTTGAGCGTCTAATGTAAGATTTTATACTAGGTCCAGCAGCATGGCCTCTGACCTGTTGGCTTCCGGTCCATATTTGAGCGTCTTGTGTAAGATGAGACACTACGTCCAGCAGCCCTGTTTCTGATCTCTTGGTTTCTTGTGCATATTTGAGCGTCTAATGTAAAAGATAAACTACGTCCAGCAGCATGGCTTCTGATCTGTTGGTTTCCGGTCCATATTTGAGCGTCTAATGTAAGATTTTAGACTACGTCCAGCAGCATGGCTTCTGACCTGATGGCTTCCTGTCAATATTTGAACGTCTTGTGTGAGATGATACACTACGTCCAGCAGCCATGATTCTCATCTGTTAGTTTCTGGTGCATATTTGAGCGTCTAATGTAAAAAGATAAACTACGTCCAGCAGCATGACCTCTGATCTGTTGGTTTCCGCTCCATATTTGAGCGTCTAATGTAAGATTTTAGACTACGTCCAGCAGCATGGCTTCTGACCTCTTGGCTTTCGGTCCATATTTGAGCGTCTTGTGTAAGATGATACACTACGTCCAGCAGCCCTGTTTCTGATCTCTTGGTTTCTGGTGGTTATTTGAGCGTCTAATGTAAAAAGATAAACTACGACCAGCAGCATGGCCTCTGATCTGTTGGTTTCCGCTCCATATTTGAGCGTCTAATGTAAGATATTATACTACGTCCAGCAGCAAGGCCTCTGACCTGTTGGCTTCCGGTCCATATTTGAGTGTCTTGTGTAAGATGATACACTACGTCCAGCAGCCCTGTTCCTGATCTCTTGGTTTCTGGTGCATATTTGAGCGTCTAATGTAAAAAGTTAAACTACGTCCAGCAGCATGGCCTCTGATCTGTTAGTTTCCGGTCCATATTTGAGCGTCTAATGTAAGATTTTAGACTACGTCCAGCAACATGGCTCTGACCGGATGGCTTCCGGTCCATATTTGAGCGTCTTGTGTAAGATGATACACTACGTCCAGCAGCCCTGTTTCTGATCTCTTGGTTTCTGGTGAATATTTGAGCGTCTAATGTAAAAAGATAAACTACGTCCAGCAGCATGGCCTCTGATCTGTTGGTTTCCGGTCCATCTTTGAGAGTCTAATGTAAGATATTAGACTACGTCCAGCAGCATGGCTTCTGACCTGATGGCTTCCGGTCCATATTTGAGCGTCTTGTGTAAGATGATACACTACGTCCAGGAGCCAGATGCTCATCTGTTGGTTTCTGGTGCATATTTGAGCGTCTAATGTAAAAAGATAAACTACGTCCAGCAGCATGGCCTCCGATCTGTTGGTTTCCGCTCCATATTTGAGCGTCTAAGGTAAGATTTTAGACTACGTCCAGCAGCATGGCTTCTGACCTGTTGTCTTCCGGTCCATATTTGTGCCTCTTGTGAAAGATGATACACTACGTCCAGCAGCCATGATTCTGATCTGTTGGTTTCTGGTGCATATTTGAGCGTCTAATGTAAAAAGATAAACTACGTCCAGCAGCATGGCCTCTGATCTGTTGGTTTCCGGTCCATATATAAGCGTCTAATGTAAGATTTAGACTACTTCCAGCAGCATGGCCTCTGACCTGTTGGCGTCAAGTCCATATTTGAGCGTCTTGTGTAAGATGATACACTATGTCCAGTAGCCCTCTTTCTGATCTTTTTTTTCTGGTGCATATTTGAGCCTCTAATGTAAAAATATAAACTACGCCCAGCAGCATGGCCTCTGATCTGTTGGTTTCCGGTCCATATTTGAGCGTCTAATGTAAGATTTTATTTTACGTCCATCAGCATGGCCTCTGACCTGTTGCTTCTGGTCCATTTTTGACCGTCTTGTGTAAGATGATACACTACGTCCAGGAGCCATGATTTGGATCTGTTGGTTTCTGGTGCATATTTGAGCGTCTAATGTAAAAAGATAAACTACGTACAGCAGCATGGCCTCTGATCTGTTTTTTTCCCGGTCCATATTTGAGCGTCTAATGTAAGATTTTAGTCTGCGTCCAGCAGCTTGGCCTCTGGCCTGTTGGCTTCTGGTCCATATTTGAGCGTCTTGTATAAGTTGATACACTACGTCCAGCAACCCTGTTTCTGATCTCTTGGTTTCTGGTGCATTTTTGAGCGTCTAATGTAAAAATATAAACTACGTACAGCAGCATGGCCTCTGATCTGTTGGTTTCCGCTCCATATTTGAGCGTCTAATGTAAGATTTTAGTCTACGTCCAGCAGCATGGCCTCTTACCTGTTGGCTTCCGGTCCATATTTGAGCGTCTTGTGTAAGATGATACAATAGGTCCAGCAACCCTGTTTCTGATCTCTTGGTTTCTGGTGCATATTTGAGCGTCTAATGTAAAAAGATAAACTACGTCCAGCAGCATGGCCTCTGATCTGTTGGTTTCCGATCCATATTTGAGCGTCTAATGTAAGATATTGGATTACGTCCAGCTGCATGGCCTCTGACGTGTTGGCTTCCGGTCCATATTTGAGCGTCTTGTTTAAGATGATACACTACGTCCTGCAGCCATGATTCTGATCTGTTGGTTTCTGGTGCATATTTGAGCGTCTAATGTAAAAAGATAAACTACGTCCAGCAGCATGGCCTCTGATCTATAGGTTTCCGCTCCATATTTGAGCGTCTAATGTAAGATTTTATACTACGACCAGCAGCATGGCCTCTGACCTGTTGGCTTCCGGTCCATATTTGAGCGTTTGTGTAAGATGATACACTACGTCCTGCAGCCCTATTTCTGATCTCTTGGTTTCTGGTGCATATTTCAGCGTCTAATGTAAAAAGATAAACTACGACCAGCAGCATGGCCTCTGATCTGTTGGTTTCCGGTCCATATTTGAGCGTCTAATGTAAGATTTTAGACTACGACCAGCAGCATGGCTTCTGACCTGATGGCTTCCGGTCCATATTTGAGCGTCTTGTGTAAGATGATACACTACGTCCAGCAGCCATGATTCTGATCTGTTCGTTTCTGGTGCATATTTGAGCGTCTAATGTAAAAAGATAAACTACGTCCAGCAACATGGCCACTGATCTGTTGTTTTCCGGTCCATATTTGAGCGTCTAATGTAAGATTTTAGACTACGACCAGCAGCATGGCATCTGACCTGATGGCTTCCGGTCAATATTTGATCGTCTTGTGTAAGATGATACTCTACGTCCAGCAGCCATGATTCTGATCTGTTGGTTTCTGGTGCATATTTGAGCGTCTAATGTAAAAAGATAAACTACGTCAAGCAGCATGGCCTCTGATCTGTTGGTTTCCGCTCCATATTTGAGTGTCTAATGTAAGATTTTATACTACGTCCAGCAGCATGGCCTCTGAACTTTTGGCTTCCGGTCCATATTTGAGCGTCTTGTGTAAGATGATACACTACGTCCAGCACCCCTGTTTCTGATCTCTTGGTTTCTGGTGCATATTTGAGTGTCTAATGTAAAAAGATAAACTACTTCCAGCAGCATGGCCTCTGATCTGTTGATTTCCGCTCCATATTTGAGCGTCTAATGTAAGATTTTAGACTACGTCCAGCAGCATGGCCTCTGACCTTTTGGCTTCCGGTCCATATTTGAGCGTCTTGTGTAAGATGATACACTACGACCAGCAGCCCTGTTTCTGATCTCTTGGTTTCTGGTGCATATTTGAGCGTCTCATGTAAAAAGATAAACTACGTCCAGCAGCATGGCCTCTGATCTGTTGGTTTCCAGTCCATATTTGAGCGTCTAATGTAAGATATTGGACTACGTCCAGCAGCATGGCCTCTGACGTGTTTGCTTCCGGTCCATATTTGAGCGTCTTGTTTAAGATGATACACTACGTCCTGCAGCCATGATTCTGATCTGTTGGTTTCTGGTGCATATTTGAGCGTCTAATGTAAAAAGATAAACTACGTCCAGCAGCATGGCCTCTGATCTATAGGTTTCCGCTCCATATTTGAACGTCTAATGTAAGATTTTATACTACGACCAGCAGCATGGCTTCTGACCTGTTGGCTTCCGGTCCATATTTGAGCGTCTTGTGTATGATAATACACTACGTCCTACAGCCCTATTTCTGATCTCTTGGTTTCTGGTGCATATTTGAGCGTCTAATGTAAAAAGATAAACTACGTCAAGCAGCATGGCCTCTGATCTCTTGGTTTCCGCTCCATATTTGTGTGTCTAATGTAAGATTTTATACTACGTCCAGCAGCATGGCTTCTGACCTGTTGGCTTCCAGTCCATATTTGAGCGTCTTGTGTAAGATGATACACTACGCCCAGCAGCCCTGTTTCTGATCTCTTGCTTTCTGGTGCATATATGAGCGTCTAATGTAAAAAGTTAAACTACGTCCTGCAGCATGGCCTCTGATCTGTTGTATTCCGGTCCATATTTGAGCGTCTAATGTAAGATTTTAGACTACGTCCAGCGGCATGGCTTCTGACCTGTTGGCTTCCGGTCCATATTTTAGCGTCTTGTGTAAGATGATACACTACGTCCAGCACCCCTGTTTCTGATCTCTTGTTTCTGGTGTATATTTGAGCGTCTAATGTAAAAAGATAAACTGCGTCAAGCAGCATGGCCTCTGATCTGTTGGTTTCCGCTCCATATTTGAGCGTCTAATGTAAGATTTTAGACTACGCCCAGCAGCATGGCCTCTGACCTGTTGGCTTCCGGTCCATATTTGAGCGTCTTGTGTAAGATGATACACTACGTCCAGCAGCCCTGTTTCTGATATGTTGGTTTCTGGTGCATATTTGAGCGTCTAATGTAAGAAAATAAACTACGTCCGGCAGCATGGCCTCTGATCTGTTGTTTTCCGGTCCATATTTGAGCGTCTAATGTAAGATTTTAGACTACTTCCAGCAGCATGGCTTCTGACCTGAGGCATTCCGGTCCATATTTGAGCGTCTTGTGTAAGATGATACACTACGTCCAGCAGCCCTGTTTCTGATCTCTTGGTTTCTGGTGCATATTTGACCGTCTAATGTAAAAAGATAAACTACGTCCAGGAGCATGGCCTTTGATCTGTTGGTTTCCGCTCCATATTTGAGAGTCTAATGTAAGATCTGGAACTACGACCAGCAGCATGGCCTCTGACCTGTTGGCTTCCGGTCCATATTTGAGCGTCTTGTGTAAAATGATACACTACGTCCAGGAGCCCTGTTTCTGATCTCTTGGATTCTCGTGCATATTTGAGCGTCTAATGTAAAAAGATTAACTAGGGCCAGCAGGGTGGCCTCTGATCTGTTGGTTTCCGGTCCATATTTGAGCGTCTACTGTAAGATTTTAGACTACGTCCAGCAGCGTGGCTTCTGACCTGTTGTCTTCCGGTCCATATTTGAGCCTCTTGTGTAAGATGATACACTACGTCCAGCAGCCATGATTCTGATCTGTTGGTTTCTGGTGCATATTTGAACGTCTAATGTAAAAAGATAAACTACGTCTAGCAGCAAGGCCTCTGGTCTGTTGGTTTCCGGTCCATATTTTTGCGTATATTATAAGATTTTAGACTACGTCCCTCAGCATGGCCTCTGACGTGTTGGCTTCCGGTCCATATTTGAGCGTCTTGTGTAAGATGATACACTACGTCCAGCAGCCATGATTCTGATCTGTTGGTTTATGGTGCATATTTGAGCGTCTAATGTAAAAAGATAAACTACGTCCAGCAGCATGGCCTCTGATCTGTTGGTTTCCGGTCCATATTTAAGCGTCTAATGTAAGATTTAGACTACGTCCAGCAGCATGGCCTCTGACCTGTTGGCTTCCGGTCCATATTTGAGCGTCATGTGTAAGATGATACACTATATCCAGTAGCCCATTTTCTGATCTTTTGTTTCTGGTGCATATTTGAGCGTCTAATGTAAAAAGATAAACTACGTCCAGCAGCATGGCCTCCGATCTGTTGGTTTCCGCTCCATATTTTATCGTATATAATAAGATTTTAGACTACGTCCTGCAGCATGGCCTCTGAACTGTTGGCTTCCGGTCTATATTTGAGAGTCTTGTGTAAGATGATACACTACTTCCAGCAGCCCTGTTTCTGATCTCTTGGTTTCTGGTGCATATTTGAGCGTCTAATGTAAAAAGATAAACTACGTCCAGCAGCATGGCCTCTGATCTGTTGGTTTCCGCTCCATATTTGAGCGTCTAATGTAAGATATTATACTACGTCCAGCAGCATGGCCTCTGACCTGTTGGCTTCCGGTCCATATTTGAGTGTCTTGTGTAAGATGATACACTACGTCCAGCAGCCCTGTTTCTGATCTCTTGGTTTCTGGTGCATATTTGAGCGTCTAATGTAAAAAGATAAACTACGTCCAGCAGCATGGCCTCTGATCTGTTGGTTTCCGGTCCATCTTTGAGAGTCTAATGTAAGATATTAGACTACGTCCAGCAGCATGGCTTCTGACCTGATGGCTTCCGGTCCATATTTGAGCGTCTTGTGTAAGATGATACACTACGTCCAGGAGCCAGATGATCATCTGTTGGTTTCTGGTGCATATTTGAGCGTCTAATGTAAAAAGATAAACTACATCCAGCAGCATGGCCTCCGATCTGTTGGTTTCCGCTCCATATTTGAGCGTCTAAGGTAAGATTTTAGACTACGTCCAGCAGCATGGCTTCTGACCTGTTGTCTTCCGGTCCATATTTGTGCCTCTTGTGTAAGATGATACACTACGTCCAGCAGCCATGATTCTGATCTGTTGGTTTCTGGTGCATATTTGAGCGTCTAATGTAAAAAGATAAACTACGTCTAGCAGCATGGCCTCTGATCTGTTGGTTTCCGGTCCATATATAAGCGTCTAATGTAAGATTTAGACTACTTCCAGCAGCATGGCCTCTGACCTGTTGGCTTCAAGTCCATATTTGAGCGTCTTGTGTAAGATGATACACTATGTCCAGTAGCCCTCTTTCTGATCTTTTGTTTCTGGTGCATATTTGAGCGTCTAATGTAAAAATATAAACTACGCCCAGCAGCATGGCCTCTGATCTGTTGGTTTCCGGTCCATATTTGAGCGTCTAATGTAATATTTTATTTTACGTCCAGCAGCATGGCCTCTGACCTGTTGCTTCTGGTCCATTTTTGAGCGTCTTGTGTAAGATGATACACTACGTCCAGGAGCCATGATTTGGATCTGTTGGTTTCTGGTGCATATTTGAGCGTCTAATGTAAAAAGATAAACTACGTACAGCATCATGGCCTCTGATCTGTTGGTTCCCGGTCCATATTTGAGCGTCTAATGTAAGATTTTAGTCTGCGTCCAGCAGCTTGGCCTCTGACCTGTTGGCTTCTGGTCCATATTTGAGCGTCTTGTATAAGTTGATACACTACGTCCAGCAACCCTGTTTCTGATCTCTTGGTTTCTGGTGCATTTTTGAGCGTCTAATGTAAAAATATAAACTACGTACAGCAGCATGGCCTCTGATCTGTTGGTTTCCGGTCCATATTTGAGCGTCTAATGTAAGATTTTAGTCTACGTCCAGCAGCATGGCCTCTTACCTGTTGGCTTCCGGTCCATATTTGAGCGTCTTGTGTAAGATGATACAATAGGTCCAGCAGCCCTGTTTCTGATCTCTTGGTTTCTGGTGCATATTTGAGCGTCTAATCTAAAAAGATAAACTACGTCCAGCAGCATGGCCTCTGATCTGTTGGTTTCCGATCCATATTTGAGCGTCTAATGTAAGATATTGGATTACGTCCAGCTGCATGGCCTCTGACGTGTTGGCTTCCGGTCCATATTTGAGCGTCTTGTTTAAGATGATACACTACGTCCTGCAGCCATGATTCTGATCTGTTGGTTTCTGGTGCATATTTGAGCGTCTAATGTAAAAAGATAAACTATGTCCAGCAGCATGGCCTCTGATCTGTTGGTTTCCGGTCCATATTTGAGCGTCTAATGTAAGATTTTAGACTACGACCAGCAGCATGGCTTCTGACCTGATGGCTTCCGGTCCATATTTGAGCGTCTTGTGTAAGATGATACACTACGTCCAGCAGCCATGATTCTGATCTGTTGGTTTCTGGTGCATATTTGAGCGTCTAATGTAAAAAGATAAACTACGTCAAGCAGCATGGCCTCTGATCTGTTGGTTTCCGCTCCATATTTGAGTGTCTAATGTAAGATTTTATACTACGTCCAGCAGCATGGCCTCTGAACTGTTGGCTTCCGGTCCATATTTGAGCGTCTTGTGTAAGATGATACACTACGTCCAGCACCCCTGTTTCTGATCTCTTGGTTTCTGGTGCATATTTGAGTGTCTAATGTAAAAAGATAAACTACTTCCAGCAGCATGGCCTCTGATCTGTTGATTTCCGCTCCATATTTGAGCGTCTAATGTAAGATTTTAGACTACGTCCAGCAGCATGGCCTCTGACCTTTTGGCTTCCGGTCCATATTTGAGCGTCTTGTGTAAGATGATACACTACGACCAGCAGCCCTGTTTCTGATCTCTTGGTTTCTGGTGCATATTTGAGCGTCTCATGTAAAAAGATAAACTACGTCCAGCAGCATGGCCTCTGATCTGTTGGTTTCCAGTCCATATTTGAGCGTCTAATGTAAGATATTGGACTACGTCCAGCAGCATGGCCTCTGACGTGTTTGCTTCCGGTCCATATTTGAGCGTCTTGTTTAAGATGATACACTACGTCCTGCAGCCATGATTCTGATCTGTTGGTTTCTGGTGCATATTTGAGCGTCTAATGTAAAAAGATAAACTACGTCCTGCAGCATGGCCTCTGATCTGTTGTATTCCGGTCCATATTTGAGCGTCTAATGTAAGATTTTAGACTACGTCCAGCGGCATGGCTTCTGACCTGTTGGCTTCCGGTCCATATTTTAGCGTCTTGTGTAAGATGATACACTACGTCCAGCAGCCATGTTTCTGATCTCTTGTTTCTGGTGTATATTTGAGCGTCTAATGTAAAAAGATAAACTACGTCAAGCAGCATGGCCTCTGATCTGTTGGTTTCCGCTCCATATTTGAGCGTCTAATGTAAGATTTTAGACTACGCCCAGCAGCATGGCCTCTGACCTGTTGGCTTCCGGTCCATATTTGAGCGTCTTGTGTAAGATGATACACTACGTCCAGCAGCCCTGTTTCTGATATGTTGGTTTCTGGTGCATATTTGAGCGTCTAATGTAAGAAAATAAACTACGTCCGGCAGCATGGCCTCTGATCTGTTGGTTTCCGGTCCATATTTGAGCGTCTAATGTAAGATTTTAGACTACGACCAGCAGCATGGCTTCTGACCTGATGGCTTCCGGTCCATATTTGAGCGTCTTGTGTAAGATGATACACTACGTCCAGCAGCCCTGTTTCTGATCTCTTGGTTTCTGGTGCATATTTGACCGTCTAATGTAAAAAGATAAACTACGTCCAGGAGCATGGCCTTTGATCTGTTGGTTTCCGCTCCATATTTGAGAGTCTAATGTAAGATTTTGCACTACGACCAGCAGCATGGCCTCTGACCTGTTGGCTTCCGGTCCATATTTGAGCGTCTTGTGTAAAATGATACACTACGTCCAGGAGCCCTGTTTCTGATCTCTTGGATTCTCGTGCATATTTGAGCGTCTAATGTAAAAAGATAAACTAGGGCCAGCAGGGTGGCCTCTGATCTGTTGGTTTCCGTTCCATATTTGAGCGTCTACTGTAAGATTTTAGACTACGTCAAGCAGCGTGGCTTCTGACCTGTTGTCTTCCGGTCCATATTTGAGCCTCTTGTGTAAGATGATACACTACGTCCAGCAGCCAGGATTCTGATCTGTTGGTTTCTGGTGCATATTTGAGCGTCTAATGTAAAATGATAAACTACGTCTAGCAGCAAGGCCTCTGGTCTGTTGGTTTCCGGTCCATATTTTTGCGTATATTATAAGATTTTAGACTACGTCCCTCAGCATGGCCTCTGACGTGTTGGCTTCCGGTCCATATTTGAGCGACTTGTGTAAGATGATACACTACGTCTAGCAGCCCTATTTCTGGTCTCATGGTTTCTGGTGCATATTTGAGCGTCTAATGTAAAAAGATAAACTACGACCAGCAGCATGGCCTCAGATCTGTTGATTTCCGCTCTATATTTGAGCGTCTAATGTAAGATTTTAGACTACGTCCAGCAGCATGGCCTCTGACCTTTTGGCTTCCGGTCCATATTTGAGAGTCTTGTGTAAAATGATACACTACGTCCAGCAGCCATGATTTTCATCTGTTGGTTTATGGTGCATATTTGAGCGTCTAATGTAAAAAGATAAACTACGTCCAGCAGCATGGCCTCTGATCTGTTGGTTTCCGGTCCATATTTAAGCGTCTAATGTAAGATTTAGACTACGTCCAGCAGCATGGCCTCTGACCTGTTGGCTTCCGGTCCATATTTGAGCGTCATGTGTAAGATGATACACTATGTCCAGTAGCCCATTTTCTGATCTTTTGTTTCTGGTGCATATTTGAGCGTCTAATGTAAAAAGATAAACTACGTCCAGCAGCATGGCCTCTGATCTGTTGGTTTCCGGTCCATATTTTAGCGTATATTATAAGATTTAGACAACGACCAGCAGCATGGCCTCTGACGTGTTGGCTTGCGGTCCATATTTCAGTGTCTTGTGTAAGATGATTCACTACGTCCAGCAGCCATGTTTCTGATCTGTTGCTTTCTGGTGCATATTTGAGCGTCTAATGTAAAAAGATAAACTACGGCCAGCAGCATGGCCTCTGATCTATAGGTTTCCGCTTCATATTTAAGCGTCTAATGTAAGATTTTAGACTACGTCCAGCAGCATGGCCTCTGATCTGTTGGCTTCCGGTCCATATTTCAGCGTCTTGTGTAAGTTTATACACTACGTCTAGCAGCCCTGTTTCTGATCTCTTGGTTTCTGTTGCATATTTTAGGGTCTAATGTAAAAAGATAAACTACGTCCAGCAGCATGGCCTCTGATCTGTTAGTTTCCGGTCCATACTTGAGAGTCTTGTGTAAAATGATACACTACGTCCAGCAGCCATGATTCACATCTGTTGGTTTCTGGTGCATATTTGAGCGTCTAATGTAAAAAGATAAACTAGGGCCAGCAGCATGGCTTCTGATCTGTTGGTTTCCGGTCCGTATTTGAGCGTCTAATGTAAGATTTTAGACTACGACCAGCAGCATGGCTTCTGACCAGTTGGCTTCCGGTCCATATATGAGCGTCTTGTGCAAGACGATACACTACATCCAGCAGACATGATTCTGAACTGTTCGTTTCTGGTGCATATTTGAGCGTCTAATGTAAAAAGATAAACTACGTCCAGCAGCATGGCTTCTGACCTGTTGGCTTCCGGTCCATATTTGAGCATATTGTGTAAGATGATACACTATATCCAGTAGCCCTGTTTCTGATCTTTTGGTTTCTGGTGCATATTCGAGCGTCTAATGTAAATGATAAACTACGTCTAGCAGCATGGCCTCTGGTCTGTTGGTTTCCGGACCATATTTTAGCGTATGATATAACATTTCAGACTACGTCCAGCAGCATGGCCTCTGACGTGTTGGCTTCCGGTCCATGTTTGAGCGTCTTGTGTAAGATGATACACTATGTCCAGCAGCCATGATTCTGATCTGTTGGTTTCTGGTGCATACTTGAGTGTCTAATGTAAAAAGATAAACTACGCCCAGCAGCATGGCCTCTGATCTATAGGTTTCCGCTCCATATTTGAGCTTCTAATGTAAGATTTTATACTAGGTCCAGCAGCATGGCCTCTGACCTGTTGGCTTCCGGTCCATATTTGAGCGTCTTGTGTAAGATGAGACACTACGTCCAGCAGCCCTGTTTCTGATCTCTTGGTTTCTTGTGCATATTTGAGCGTCTAATGTAAAAGATAAACTACGTCCAGCAGCATGGCTTCTGATGTGTTGGTTTCCGGTCCATATTTGAGCGTCTAATGTAAGATTTTAGACTACGTCCAGCAGCATGGCTTCCTGTCAATATTTGAGCGTCTTGTGTGAGATGATACACTACGTCCAGCAGCCATGATTCTCATCTGATGGTTTCTGGTGCATATTTGAGCGTCTAATGTAAAAAGATAAACTACGTCCAGCAGCATGACCTCTGATCTGTTGGTTTCCGCTCCATATTTGAGCGTCTAATGTAAGATTTTAGACTACGTCCAGCAGCATGGCCTCTGACCTGTTGGCTTCCGCTCCATATTTTGTCGTATATAATAAGATTTTAGACTACGTCCTGCAGCATGGCCTCTGAACTGTTGGCTTCCGGTCTATATTTGAGAGTCTTGTGTAAGATGATACACTACTTCCAGCAGCCCTGTTTCTGATCTCTTGGTTTCTGGTGCATATTTGAGCGTCTAATGTAAAAAGATAAACTACGTCCAGCAGCATGGCCTCTGATCTGTTGGTTTCCGCTCCATATTTGAGCGTCTAATGTAAGATATTATACTACGTCCAGCAGCATGGCCTCTGACCTGTTGGCTTCCGGTCCATATTTGAGTGTCTTGTGTAAGATGATACACTACGTCCAGCAGCCCTGTTTCTGATCTCTTGGTTTCTGGTGCATATTTGAGCGTCTAATGTAAAAAGATAAACTACGTCCAGCAGCATGGCCTCTGATCTGTTGGTTTCCGGTCCATCTTTGAGAGTCTAATGTAAGATATTAGACTACGTCCAGCAGCATGGCTTCTGACCTGATGGCTTCCGGTCCATATTTGAGCGTCTTGTGTAAGATGATACACTACGTCCAGGAGCCAGATGATCATCTGTTGGTTTCTGGTGCATATTTGAGCGTCTAATGTAAAAAGATAAACTACGTCCAGCAGCATGGCCTCCGATCTGTTGGTTTCCGCTCCATATTTGAGCGTCTAAGGTAAGATTTTAGACTACGTCCAGCAGCATGGCTTCTGACCTGTTGTCTTCCGGTCCATATTTGTGCCTCTTGTGTAAGATGATACACTACGTCCAGCAGCCATGATTCTGATCTGTTGGTTTCTGGTGCATATTTGAGCGTCTAATGTAAAAAGATAAACTACGTCCAGCAGCATGGCCTCTGATCTGTTGGTTTCCGGTCCATATATAAGCGTCTAATGTAAGATTTAGACTACTTCCAGCAGCATGGCCTCTGACCTGTTGGCTTCAAGTCCATATTTGAGCGTCTTGTGTAAGATGATACACTATGTCCAGTAGCCCTCTTTCTGATCTTTTGTTTCTGGTGCATATTTGAGCGTCTAATGTAAAAATATAAACTACGCCCAGCAGCATGGTCTCTGATCTGTTGGTTTCCGGTCCATATTTGAGCGTCTAATGTAATATTTTATTTTACGTCCAGCAGCATGGCCTCTGACCTGTTGCTTCTGGTCAATTTTTGAGCGTCTTGTGTAAGATGATACACTACGTCCAGGAGCCATGATTTGGATCTGTTGGTTTCTGGTGCATATTTGAGCGTCTAATGTAAAAAGATAAACTACGTACAGCATCATGGCCTCTGATCTGTTGGTTCCCGGTCCATATTTGAGCGTCTAATGTAAGATTTTAGTCTGCGTCCAGCAGCTTGGCCTCTGACCTGTTGGCTTCTGGTCCATATTTGAGCGTCTTGTATAAGTTGATACACTACGTCCAGCAACCCTGTTTCTGATCTCTTGGTTTCTGGTGCATTTTTGAGCGTCTAATGTAAAAATATAAACTACGTACAGCAGCATGGCCTCTGATCTGTTGGTTTCCGGTCCATATTTGAGCGTCTAATGTAAGATTTTAGTCTACGTCCAGCAGCATGGCCTCTTACCTGTTGGCTTCCGGTCCATATTTGAGCGTCTAGTGTAAGATGATACAATAGGTCCAGCAGCCCTGTTTCTGATCTCTTGGTTTCTGGTGCATATTTGAGCGTCTAATGTAAAAAGATAAACTACGTCCAGCAGCATGGCCTCTGATCTGTTGGTTTCCGATCCATATTTGAGCGTCTAATGTAAGATATTGGATTACGTCCAGCTGCATGGCCTCTGACGTGTTGGCTTCCGGTCCATATTTGAGCGTCTTGTTTAAGATGATACACTACGTCCTGCAGCCATGATTCTAATCTGTTGGTTTCTGGTGCATATTTGAGCGTCTAATGTAAAAAGATAAACTATGTCCAGCAGCATGGCCTCTGATCTATAGGTTTCCGCTCCATATTTGAGCGTCTAATGTAAGATTTTATACTACGACCAGCAGCATGGCCTCTGACCTGTTGGCTTCCGGTCCATATTTGAGCGTTTGTGTAAGATGATACACTACGTCCTGCAGCCCTATTTCTGATCTCTTGGTTTCTGGTGCATATTTCAGCGTCTAATGTAAAAAGATAAACTACGACCAGCAGCATGGCCTCTGATCTGTTGGTTTCCGGTCCATATTTGAGCGTCTAATGTAAGATTTTAGACTACGACCAGCAGCATGGCTTCTGACCTGATGGCTTCCGGTCCATATTTGAGCGTCTTGTGTAAGATGATACACTACGTCCAGCAGCCATGATTCTGATCTGTTGGTTTCTGGTGCATATTTGAGCGTCTAATGTAAAAAGATAAACTACGTCAAGCAGCATGGCCTCTGATCTGTTGGTTTCCGCTCCATATTTGAGTGTCTAATGTAAGATTTTATACTACGTCCAGCAGCATGGCCTCTGAACTGTTGGCTTCCGGTCCATATTTGAGCGTCTTGTGTAAGATGATACACTACGTCCAGCACCCCTGTTTCTGATCTCTTGGTTTCTGGTGCATATTTGAGTGTCTAATGTAAAAAGATAAACTACTTCCAGCAGCATGGCCTCTGATCTGTTGATTTCCGCTCCATATTTGAGCGTCTAATGTAAGATTTTAGACTACGTCCAGCAGCATGGCCTCTGACCTTTTGGCTTCCGGTCCATATTTGAGCGTCTTGTGTAAGATGATACACTACGACCAGCAGCCCTGTTTCTGATCTCTTGGTTTCTGGTGCATATTTGAGCGTCTCATGTAAAAAGATAAACTACGTCCAGCAGCATGGCCTCTGATCTGTTGGTTTCCAGTCCATATTTGAGCGTCTAATGTAAGATATTGGACTACGTCCAGCAGCATGGCCTCTGACGTGTTTGCTTCCGGTCCATATTTGAGCGTCTTGTTTAAGATGATACACTACGTCCTGCAGCCATGATTCTGATCTGTTGGTTTCTGGTGCATATTTGAGCGTCTAATGTAAAAAGATAAACTACGTCCTGCAGCATGGCCTCTGATCTGTTGTATTCCGGTCCATATTTGAGCGTCTAATGTAAGATTTTAGACTACGTCCAGCGGCATGGCTTCTGACCTGTTGGCTTCCGGTCCATATTTTAGCGTCTTGTGTAAGATGATACACTACGTCCAGCAGCCATGTTTCTGATCTCTTGTTTCTGGTGTATATTTGAGCGTCTAATGTAAAAAGATAAACTACGTCAAGCAGCATGGCCTCTGATCTGTTGGTTTCCGCTCCATATTTGAGCGTCTAATGTAAGATTTTAGACTACGCCCAGCAGCATGGCCTCTGACCTGTTGGCTTCCGGTCCATATTTGAGCGTCTTGTGTAAGATGATACACTACGTCCAGCAGCCCTGTTTCTGATATGTTGGTTTCTGGTGCATATTTGAGCGTCTAATGTAAGAAAATAAACTACGTCCGGCAGCATGGCCTCTGATCTGTTGGTTTCCGCTCCATATTTGAGAGTCTAATGTAAGATTTTGCACTACGACCAGCAGCATGGCCTCTGACCTGTTGGCTTCCGGTCCATATTTGAGCGTCTTGTGTAAAATGATACACTACGTCCAGGAGCCCTGTTTCTGATCTCTTGGATTCTCGTGCATATTTGAGCGTCTAATGTAAAAAGATAAACTAGGGCCAGCAGGGTGGCCTCTGATCTGTTGGTTTCCGTTCCATATTTGAGCGTCTACTGTAAGATTTTAGACTACGTCAAGCAGCGTGGCTTCTGACCTGTTGTCTTCCGGTCCATATTTGAGCCTCTTGTGTAAGATGATACACTACGTCCAGCAGCCAGGATTCTGATCTGTTGGTTTCTGGTGCATATTTGAGCGTCTAATGTAAAAAGATAAACTACGTCTAGCAGCAAGGCCTCTGGTCTGTTGGTTTCCGGTCCATATTTTTGCGTATATTATAAGATTTTAGACTACGTCCCTCAGCATGGCCTCTGACGTGTTGGCTTCCGGTCCATATTTGAGCGACTTGTGTAAGATGATACACTACGTCTAGCAGCCCTATTTCTGATCTCATGGTTTCTGGTGCATATTTGAGCGTCTAATGTAAAAAGATAAACTACGACCAGCAGCATGGCCTCAGATCTGTTGATTTCCGCTCTATATTTGAGCGTCTAATGTAAGATTTTAGACTACGTCCAGCAGCATGGCCTCTGACCTTTTGGCTTCCGGTCCATATTTGAGAGTCTTGTGTAAAATGATACACTACGTCCAGCAGCCATGATTTTCATCTGTTGGTTTATGGTGCATATTTGAGCGTCTAATGTAAAAAGATAAACTACGTCCAGCAGCATGGCCTCTGATCTGTTGGTTTCCGGTCCATATTTAAGCGTCTAATGTAAGATTTAGACTACGTCCAGCAGCATGGCCTCTGACCTGTTGGCTTCCGGTCCATATTTGAGCGTCATGTGTAAGATGATACACTATGTCCAGTAGCCCATTTTCTGATCTTTTGTTTCTGGTGCATATTTGAGCGTCTAATGTAAAAAGATAAACTACGCCCAGCAGCATGGCCTCTGATCTGTTGGTTTCCGGTCCATATTTTAGCGTATATTATAAGATTTAGACAACGACCAGCAGCATGGCCTCTGACGTGTTGGCTTGCGGTCCATATTTCAGTGTCTTGTGTAAGATGATTCACTACGTCCAGCAGCCATGTTTCTGATCTGTTGCTTTCTGGTGCATATTTGAGCGTCTAATGTAAAAAGATAAACTACGGCCAGCAGCATGGCCTCTGATCTATAGGTTTCCGCTTCATATTTGAGCGTCTAATGTAAGATTTTAGACTACGTCCAGCAGCATGGCCTCTGATCTGTTGGCTTCCGGTCCATATTTCAGCGTCTTGTGTAAGTTTATACACTACGTCTAGCAGCCCTGTTTCTGATCTCTTGGTTTCTGTTGCATATTTTAGGGTCTAATGTAAAAAGATAAACTACGTCCAGCAGCATGGCCTCTGATCTGTTAGTTTCCGGTCCATACTTGAGAGTCTTGTGTAAAATGATACACTACGTCCAGCAGCCATGATTCACATCTGTTGGTTTCTGGTGCATATTTGAGCGTCTAATGTAAAAAGATAAACTAGGTCCAGCAGCATGGCTTCTGATCTGTTGGTTTCCGGTCCGTATTTGAGCGTCTAATGTAAGATTTTAGACTACGACCAGCAGCATGGCTTCTGACCAGTTGGCTTCCGGTCCATATATGAGCGTCTTGTGCAAGACGATACACTACATCCAGCAGACATGATTCTGAACTGTTCGTTTCTGGTGCATATTTGAGCGTCTAATGTAAAAAGATAAACTACGTCCAGCAGCATGGCTTCTGACCTGTTGGCTTCCGGTCCATATTTGAGCATATTGTGTAAGATGATACACTATATCCAGTAGCCCTGTTTCTGATCTTTTGGTTTCTGGTGCATATTCGAGCGTCTAATGTAAATGATAAACTACGTCTAGCAGCATGGCCTCTGGTCTGTTGGTTTCCGGACCATATTTTAGCGTATGATATAACATTTCAGACTACGTCCAGCAGCATGGCCTCTGACGTGTTGGCTTCCGGTCCATGTTTGAGCGTCTTGTGTAAGATGATACACTATGTCCAGCAGCCATGATTCTGATCTGTTGGTTTCTGGTGCATACTTGAGTGTCTAATGTAAAAAGATAAACTACGCCCAGCAGCATGGCCTCTGATCTATAGGTTTCCGCTCCATATTTGAGCTTCTAATGTAAGATTTTATACTAGGTCCAGCAGCATGGCCTCTGACCTGTTGGCTTCCGGTCCATATTTGAGCGTCTTGTGTAAGATGAGACACTACGTCCAGCAGCCCTGTTTCTGATCTCTTGGTTTCTTGTGCATATTTGAGCGTCTAATGTAAAAGATAAACTACGTCCAGCAGCATGGCTTCTGATGTGTTGGTTTCCGGTCCATATTTGAGCGTCTAATGTAAGATTTTAGACTACGTCCAGCAGCATGGCTTCCTGTCAATATTTGAGCGTCTTGTGTGAGATGATACACTACGTCCAGCAGCCATGATTCTCATCTGATGGTTTCTGGTGCATATTTGAGCGTCTAATGTAAAAAGATAAACTACGTCCAGCAGCATGACCTCTGATCTGTTGGTTTCCGCTCCATATTTGAGCGTCTAATGTAAGATTTTAGACTACGTCCAGCAGCATGGCCTCTGACCTGTTGGCTTCCGGTCCATATTTGAACGTCTTGTTTAAGATGATACACTACGTCCAGCAGCCATGATTCTGATCTGTTGGATTCTGGTGCATATTTGAGCGTCTAATGTAAAAAGATAAACTACGTCCAGCAGCATGGCCTCTGATCTGTTGGTTTCCGCTCCATATTTGAGCGTCTAATGTAAGATATTATGCTACGTCCAGCAGCATGGCCTCTGACCAGTTGGCTTCCGGTCCATATTTGAGTGTCTTGTGTAAGATGATACACTACGTCCAGCAGCCCGGTTTCTGATCTCTTGGTTTCTGGTGCATATTTGAGCGTCTAATGTAAAAAGTTGAACTACGTCCAGCAGCATGGCCTCTGATCTGTTGGTTTCCGGTCCATATTTGAGCGTCTAATGTAAGATTTTATTCTACGTCCAGCAACCTGGCTCTGACCTGATGGCTTCCGGTCCATATTTGAGCGTCTTGTGTAAGATGATACACTACGTCCAGCAGCCCTGTTTCTGATCTCTTGGTTTCTGGTGCATATTTGAGCGTCTGATGTAAAAGATAAACTACTCCCAGTAGCATGGCCTCTGATCTGTTGGTTTCCGGTCCATATTTGAGCGTCTAATGTAAGATTTTAGACTACGTCCAGCAGCATGGCTTCTGACCTGATGGCTTCCGGTCCATATTTGAGCTTCTTGTGTAAGATGATACACTACGTCCAGCAGCCATGATTCTGATCTGTTGGTTTCTGGTGCATATTTGAGCGTCTAATGTAAAAAGATAAACTACGTCCAGCAGCATGGCCTCTGATCTGTTGGTTTCCGGTCCATCTTTGAGAGTCTAATGTAAGATATTAGACTACGTCCAGCAGCATGGCTTCTGACCTGATGGCTTCCGGTCCATATTTGAGCGTCTTGTGTAAGATGATACACTACGTCCAGGAGCCAGATGCTCATCTGTTGGTTTCTGGTGCATATTTGAGCGTCTAATGTAAAAAGATAAACTACGTCCAGCAGCATGGCCTCTGGTCTGTTGGTTTCCGGTCCATATATAAGCGTCTAATGTAAGATTTAGACTACTTCCAGCAGCATGGCCTCTGACCTGTTGGCTTCAAGTCCATATTTGAGTATCTTGTGTAAGATGATACACTATGTCCAGTAGCCCTCTTTCTGATCTTTTGTTTCTGGTGCATATTTGAGCGTCTAATGTAAAAATATAAACTACGCCCAGCAGCATGGCCTCTGATCTGTTGGTTTCCGGTCCATATTTGAGCGTCTAATGTAAGATTTTATTTTACGTCTAGCAGCATGGCCTCTGACCTGTTGCTTCTGGTCCATTTTTGAGCGTCTTGTGTAAGATGATACACTACGTCCAGGAGCCATGATTCGGATCTGTTGGTTTCTGGTGCATATTTGAGCGTCTAATGTAAAAAGATAAACTACGTACAGCAGCATGGCCTCTGATCTGTTGGTTCCCGGTCCATATTTGAGCGTCTAATGTAAGATTTTAGTCTGTGTCCAGCAGCTTGGCCTCTGACCTGTTGGCTTCCGGTCCATATTTGAGCGTCTTGTATAAGTTGATACACTACGTCCAGCAACCCTGTTTCTGATCTCTTGGTTTCTGGTGCATTTTTGAGCGTCTAATGTAAAAATATAAACTACGTACAGCAGCATGGCCTCTGATCTGTTGGTTTCCGGTCCATATTTGAGCGTCTAATGTAAGATTTTAGACTACGTCCAGCAGCATGGCCTCTTACCTGTTGGCTTCCGGTCCATATTTGAGCGTCTTGTGTAAGATGATACAATAGGCCCAGCAGCCCTGTTTCTGATCTCTTGGTTTCTGGTGCATATTTGAGCGTCTAATGTAAAAAGATAAACTACGTCCAGCAGCATGGCCTCTGATCTGTTGGTTTCCGGTCCATATTTGAGCGTCTAATGTAAGATTTTATACTACGACCAGCAGCATGGCCTCTGACGTGTTGGCTTCCGGTCCATATTTGAGCGTCTTGTTTAAGATGATACACTACGTCCTGCTGCCATGATTCTGATCTGTTGGTTTCTGGTGCATATTTGAGCGTCTAATGTAAAAAGATAAACTACGTCCAGCAGCATGGCCTCTGATCTATAGGTTTCCGCTCCATATTTGAGCGTCTAATGTAAGATTTTATACTACGACCAGCAGCATGGCCTCTGACCTGTTGGCTTCCGGTCCATATGCGAGCGTTTGTGTAAGATGATACACTACGTCCTGCAGCCCTATTTCTGATCTCTCGGTTTCTTGTGCATATTTCAGCGTCTAATGTAAAAAGATAAACTACGACCAGCAGCATGGCCTCTGATCTGTTGGTTTCCGGTCCATATTTGAGCGTCTAATGTAAGATTTTAGACTACGACCAGCAGCATTGCTTCTGACCTGATGGCTTCCGGTCCATATTTGAGCGTCTTGTGTAAGATGATACACTACGTCCAGCAGCCATGATTCTGATCTGTTCGTTTCTGGTGCATATTTGAGCGTCTAATGTAAAAAGATAAACTACGTCCAGCAGCATGGCCACTGATCTGTTGTTTTCCGGTCCATATTTGAGCGTCTAATGTAAGATTTTAGACTACGACCAGCAGCATGGCATCTGACCTGATGGGTTCCGGTCAATATTTGATCGTCTTGTGTAAGATGATACTCTACGTCCAGCAGCCATGATTCTGATCTGTTGGTTTCTGGTGCATATTTGAGCGTCTAATTTAAAAAGATAAACTACGTCAAGCAGCATGGCCTCTGATCTGTTGGTTTCCGCTCCATATTTGAGTGTCTAATGTAAGATTTTATACTACGTCCAGCAGCATGGCCTCTGAACTGTTGGCTTCCGGTCCATATTTGAGCGTCTTGTGTAAGATGATACACTACGTCCAGCACCCCTGTTTCTGATCTCTTGGTTTCTGGTGCATATTTGAGTGTCTAATGTAAAAAGATAAACTACTTCCAGCAGCATGGCCTCTGATCTGTTGATTTCCGCTCCATATTTGAGCGTCTAATGTAAGATTTTAGACTACGTCCAGCAGCATGGCCTCTGACCTTTTGGCTTCCGGTCCATATTTGAGCGTCTTGTGTAAGATGATACACTACGACCAGCAGCCCTGTTTCTGATCTCTTGGTTTCTGGTGCATATTTGAGCGTCTCATGTAAAAAGATAAACTACGTCCAGCAGCATGGCCTCTGATCTGTTGGTTTCCGGTCCATATTTGAGCGTCTAATGTAAGATTTTAGACTACGTCCAGCAGCATGGCCTCTTACCTGTTGGCTTCCGGTCCATATTTGAGCGTCTTGTGTAAGATGGTACAATAGGTCCAGCAGCCCTGTTTCTGATCTCTTGGTTTCTGGTGCATATTTGAGCGTCTAATGTAAAAAGATAAACTACGTCCAGCAGCATGGCCTCTGATCTGTTGGTTTCCGCTCCATATTTGAGCGTCTAATGTAAGATATTATACTACGTCCATCAACATGGCTTCTGACCTGTTGGCTTCCGGTCCATATTTGAGCGTCTTGTGTAAGATGATACACTACGTCCAGCAGCCATGATTCTGATCTGTAGGATTCTGGTGCATATTTGAGCGTCTAATGTAAAAAGATACACTACGTCCAGCAGCATGGCCTCTGATCTGTTGGTTTCAGGTCCATATTTGAGCGTCTAATGTAAGATATTAGACTACGTCCAGCAGCATGGCTTCTGACCTGATGGCTTCCGGCCCATATTTGAGCGTCTTGTGTAAGATGATTCATTACGTCCAGCAGCCATGATTTTCATCTGTTGGTTTATGGTGCATATTTGAGCGTCTAATGTAAAAAGATAAACTACGTCCAGTAGCATGGTCTCTGATCTGTTGGTTTCCGGTCCATATTTGAGCGTCTAATGTAAGATTTTAGACTACGTCCAGCAGAATGGCTTCTGACCTGTTGTCTTCCGGTCCATATTTGAGCGTTTTGTGTAAGATGATACACTACGTCCACCAGCCATGATTCTCATCTGTTGGTTTCTGGTGCATATTTGAGCGTCTAATGTAAAAAGATAAACTACGACCAGCAGCATGGTCTCTGATCTGTTGGTTTCCGGTCCATATTTGAGCGTCTAATGTCAGATTTTAGACTACGTCCAGCAACGTGGCTCTGACCTGATGGCTTCCGGTCCATATTTGAGCGTCTTATGTAAGATGATACACTACGTCCAGCAGCCAGATGCTCATCTGTTGGTCTCTGGTGCATATTTGAGCGTCTAATGTAAAAAGATAAACTACGTCCAGCAGCATGGCCTCCGATCTGTTGGTTTCCGCTCCATATTTGAGCGTCTAAGTTAAGATTTTAGACTACGTCCAGCAGCGTGGCTTCTGACCTGTTGTCTTCCGGTCCATATTTGAGCCTCTTGTGTAAGATGATACACTACGTCCAGCAGCCTTGTTTCTGATCTTTTGGTTTTCTGGTGCTTATTTGAGCGTCTAATGTAAAAGATAAACTACGTCCAGCAGCATGGCCTCTGATCTGTTGGTTTCCGATCCATATTTGAGAGTCTAATGTAAGATATTGGATTACGTCCAGCAGCATGGCCTCTGACGATTTGGCTTCCGGTCCATATTTGAGCGTCTTGTTTAAGATGATACACTACGTCCTGCAGCCATGATTCTCATCTGTTGGTTTCTGGTGCATATTTGAGCGTCTAATGTAAAAACATAAACTAGGTCCAGCAGCATGGCCTCTGATCTATAGGTTTCCGCTCCATATTTGAGCGTCTAATGTAAGATTTTAGACTACGTCCAGCAGCATGGCCTCTGACCTGTTGGCTTCCGGTCCATATTTGAGCGTCTTGTGTAAGATGAGACACTACGTCCAGCAGCCCTGTTTCTGATCTCTTGGTTTCTGGTGCATATTTGAGCGTCTAATGTAAAAAGATAAACTACGTCCAGCAGCATGGCCTCTGATCTGTTGATTTCCGCTCCATATTTGAGCGTCTAATGTAAGATTTTAGACTACGTGCAGCAGCATGGCCTCTGACCTTTTGGCTTCCGGTCCATATTTGAGCGTCTTGTGTAAGATTATACACTACGTCCAGCAGCCCTGTTTCTGATATGTTGTTTTCTGGTGCATATTTGAGCGTCTAATGTAAGAAGATAAACTACGTCCGGCAGCATGGCCTCTGATCTGTTGTTTTCCGGTCCATATTTGAGCGTCTAATGTAAGATTTTAGACTACTCCCAGCAGCATGGCTTCTGACCTGATGCATTCCGGTCCATATTTGAGCGTCTTGTGTAAGATGATACACTACGTCCAGCAGCCATGATGCTCATCTGTTGGTTTCTGGTGCATATTTTAGCGTCTAATGTAAAAAGATAAACTACGTCCAGCAGCATGGCCTCTGATCTGTTGGTTTCCGGACCGTATTTAAGCGTCTAATGTAAGATTTAGACTACGTCCAGCAGCATGGCCTCTGACCTGTTGGCTTCCGGTCCATATTTGAGCATCTTGTGTAAGATGATACACTATGTCCAGTAGCCCTGTTTCTGATCTTTTGTTTCTGGTGCATATTTGAGCGTGTAATGTAAAAAGATAAACTACGTCTAGCAGCATGGCCTCTGGTCTGTTGGTTTCCGGTCCATATTTTAGCGTATATAATAAGATTTTAGACTACGTCCTGCAGCATGGCCTCTGAACTGTTGGCTTCCGGTCTATATTTGAGAGTCTTGTGTAACATGATACACTACGTCCAGCAGCCCTGTTTCTGATCTCTTGGTTTCTGGTGCATATTTGAGCGTCTAATGTATAAAGATAAACTACGTCCAGCATCATGGCCTCTGATCTGTTGGTTTCCGGTCCATATTTTAGCGTATATTATAAGATTTAGACTAAGAACAGCAGCATGGCCTCTGACGTGTTGGCTTCCGGTCCATATTTGAGTGTCTTGTGTAAGATGATACACTACGTCCAGCAGCCATGTTTCTGATCTGTTGCTTTCTGGTGCATATTTGAGCGTCTAATGTAAAAAGATAAACTACGGCCAGCAGCATGGCCTCTGATCTATAGGTTTCCGCTTCATATTTGAGCGTCTAATGTAAGATTTTAAACTACGCCCAGCAGCATGGCCTCTGATTTGTTGGCTTCCGGTCCATATTTGAGCGTCTTGTGTAAGTTTAGACACTACGTCTAGCAGCCCTGTTTCTGATCTCTTGGTTTCTGTTGCATATTTTAGGGTCTAATGTAAAAAGATAAACTACGTCCAGCAGCATGGCCTCTGATCTGTTAGTTTCCGGTCCATACTTGAGCGTCTTGTGTAAAATGATACACTACGTCCAGCAGCCATGATTCTCATCTGTTGGTTTCTGGTGCACATTTGAGCGTCTAATGTAAAAAGATAAACTAGGTCCAGAAGCATGGCTTCTGATCTGTTGGTTTCCGGTCAATATTTGAGCGTCTAATGTAAGATTTTAGACTACGTCCAGCAGCATGGCTTCTGACCTGTTGGCTTCCGGTCCATATTTGAGCGTTTTTGTAAGACGATACACTACATCCAGCAGACATGATTCTGAATTGTTCGTTTCTGGTGCATATTTGAGCGTCTAATGTAAAAAGATAAACTACGTCCAGCAGCATGGCCTCTGATCTGTTGGTTTCCGGTCCATATTTTAGCGTCTAATGTAAGATTTAGACTACGTCCAGCAGCATGGCCTCTGACCTGTTGACTTCCGGTCCATATTTGAGCATATTGTGTAAGATGATACACTATATCCAGTAGCCCTGTTTCTGATCTTTTGGTTTCTGGTGCATGTTCGAGCGTCTAATGTAAAAGATAAACTACGTCTAGCCGCATGGCCTCTGGTCTGTTGGTTTCCGGACCATATTTTAGCGTATGATATAAGATTTCAGACTACGTCCAGCAGCATGGCCTCTGACGTGTTGGCTTCGGGTCCATGTTTGAGTGTCATGTGTAAGATGATACACTATGTCCAGCAGCCATGATTCTGATCTGTTGGTCTCTGGTGCATACTTGAGTGTCTAATGTAAAAAGATAAACTACGCCCAGCAGCATGGCCTCTGATCTATAGGTTTCCGCTCCATATTTGAGCGTCTAATGTAAGATTTTATACTAGGTCCAGCAGCATGGCCTCTGACCTGTTGGCTTCCGGTCCATATTTGAGCGTCTTGTGTAAGATGAGACACTACGTCCAGCAGCCCTGTTTCTGATCTCTTGGTTTCTGGTGCATATTTGAACGTCTAATGTAAAAGATAAACTACGTCCAGCAGCATGGCTTCTGATCTGTTGGTTTCCGGTCCATATTTGAGCGTCTAATGTAAGATTTTACACTACGTCCAGCAGCATGGCTTCTGTCCTGATGGCTTCCTGTCAATATTTGAGCGTCTTGTGTAAGATGATACACTACGTCCAGCAGCCATGATTCTCATCTGTTGGTTTCTGGTGCATATTTGAGCGGCTAATGTAAAAAGATAAACTACGTCCAGCAGCATGACCTCTGATCTGTTGGTTTCCGCTCCATATTTGAGCGTCTAATGTAATATTTTAGATTACGTCCAGCAGCATGGCCTCTGACCTCTTGGCTTCCGGTCCATATTTGAGCGTCTTGTGTAAGATGATACACTACGTCCAGCAGCCCTGTTTCTGATCTCTTGGTTTCTGGTGTATATTTGAGCGTCTAATGTAAAAAGATAAACTACGACCAGCAGCATGGCCTCTGATCTGTTGGTTTCCGCTCCATATTTGAGCGTCTAATGTAAGATTTTATTCTACGTCCAGCAGCATGGCCTCTGACCTGTTGGCTTCCGGTCCATATTTGAACGTCTTGTGTAAGATGATACACTACGTCCAGCAGCCATGATTCTGATCTGTTGGATTCTGGTGCATATTTGAGCGTCTAATGTAAAAAGATAAACTACGTCCAGCAGCATGGCCTCTGATCTGTTGGTTTCCGCTCCATATTTGAGCGTCTAATGTAAGATATTATACTACGTCCAGCAGCATGGCCTCTGACCTGTTGGCTTCCGGTCCATATTTGAATGTCTTGTGTAAGATGATACACTACGTCCAGCAGCCCTGATTCTGATCTCTTGGTTTCTGGTGCATATTTGAGCGTCTAATGTAAAAAGTTAAACTACGTCCAGCAGCATGGCCTCTGATCTGTTGGTTTCCGGTCCATATTTGAGCGTCTAATGTCAGATTTTAGACTACGTCCAGCAACGTGGCTCTGACCTGATGGCTTCCGGTCAGTATTTGAGCGTCTTGTGTAAGATGATACACTACGTCCAGCAGCCAGATGCTCATCTGTTGGTTTCAGGTGCATATTTGAGCGTCTAATGTAAAAAGATAAACTACGTCCAGCAGCATGGCCTCCGATCTGTTGGTTTCCGCTCCATATTTGAGCGTCTAAGGTAAGATTTTAGACTACGTCCAGCAGCATGGCTTCTGACCTGTTGTCTTCCGGTCCATATTTGAGCCTCCTGTGTAAGATGATACAGTACGTCCAGCAGCCATAATTGTGATCTGTTGGTTTCCGGTCCATATATAAGCGTCTAATGTAAGATTTAGACTACGTCCAGCATCATGGCCTCTGACCTGTTGGCTTCAAGTCCATATTTGAGCATCTTGTGTAAGATGATACACTATGTCCAGTAGCCCTCTTTCAGATCTCTTGTTTCTGGTGCATATTTGAGCGTCTAATGTAAAAATATAAACTACGCCCAGCAGCATGGCCTCTGATCTGTTGGTTTCCGGTCCATATTTGAGCGTCTAATGTAAGATTTTATTTTACGTCCAGCTGC
Organism: Acanthosepion esculentum; assembly: GCA_964036315.1. Taxonomy (NCBI): domain Eukaryota; kingdom Metazoa; phylum Mollusca; class Cephalopoda; order Sepiida; family Sepiidae; genus Acanthosepion; species Acanthosepion esculentum. The sequence continues at coordinate 70,247,705 of OZ038514.1, forward strand.
ATGGCCTCTGACCTGTTGCTCCTGGTCCATTTTTGAGCGTCTTGTGTAAGATGATACACTACGTCCAGGAGCCATGATTCGGATCTGTTGGTTTCTGGTGCATATTTGAGCGTCTAATGTAAAAAGATAAACTACGTACAGCAGCATGGCCTCTGATCTGTTGGATCCCGGTCCATATTTGAGCGTCTAATGTAAGATTTTAGTCTGCGTCCAGCAGCTTGGCCTCTGACCTGTTGGCTTCCGGTCCATATTTGAGCGTCTTGTATAAGTTGATACACTACGTCTAGCAGCCATGATTCTGATCTCATGATTTCTGGTGCATATTTGAGCGTCTAATGTAAGATTTTATACTACAACCAGCAGCATTGCCTCTGACCTTTTGGGTTCCGGTCCATATTTGAGCGTCTTGTGTAAGATGATACACTACGTCCAGCAACCCTGTTTCTGATCTCTTGGTTTCTGGTGCATTTTTGAACGTCTAATGTAAAAATATAAACTACGTACAGCAGCATGGCCTCTGATCTGTTGGTTTCCGGACCATATTTGAGCGTCTAATGTAAGATATTGGACTACGTCCAGCTGCATGGCCTCTGACGTGTTGGCTTCCGGTCCATATTTGAGCGTCTTGTTTAAGATGATACACTACGTCCTGCATCCCTATTTCTGATCTCTTGGTTTCTGGTGCATATTTGAGCGTCTAATGTAAAAAGATAAACTACGTCAAGCAGCATGGCCTCTGATCTGATGGTTTCCGCTCCATATTTTAGTGTCTAATGTAAGATTTTATACTACGTCCAGCAGCATGGCCTCTGAACTGTTGGCTTCCGGTCCATATTTGATCGTCTTGTGTAAGATTATACACTACGTCCAGCACCCCTGTTTCTGATCTCTTGGTTTCTGGTGCATATTTGAGCGTCTAATGTAAAAAGATAAACTACGTCCAGCAGCATGGCCTCTGATCTGTTGGCTTCCGCTCCATATTTGAGCGTCTAATGTAAGATATTATACTACGTCCATCAGCATGGCTTCTGACCTGTTGGCTTCCGGTCCATATTTGAGCGTCTTGTGTAAGATGATACAATATGTCCAGCAGCCCTGTTTCTGGTCTCTTGGTTTCTGGTGCATATTTGAGCGTCTAATGTAAAAAGATAAACTACGTCCAGCAGCATGGCCTCTGCAGTGTTGGCTTCCGGTCCCTATTTGAGCGTCTTCTTTAAGATGATACACTACGTCCTGCAGCCATGATTCTGATCTGTTGGTTTCTGGTGCATATTTGAGCGTCTAATGTAAAAAGATAAACTACGTCCAGCAGCATGGCCTCGGATCTATAGGTTTCCGCTCCATATTTGAGCGTCTAATGTAAGATTTTATACTACGACCAGCAGCATGGCCTCTGACCTGTTGGCTTCCGGTCCATATTTGAGCGTCTTGTGTAAGATGATACACTACGTCCTGCAGCCCTATTTCTGATCTCTTGGTTTCTGGTGCATATTTGAGCGTCTAATGTAAAAAGATAAACTACGTCCAGCAGCATGGCCTCTGATCTGTTGGTTTCCGGTCCATATTTGAGCGTCTAATGTAAGATTTTAGACTACGTCCAGCTGCATGGCCTCTGACCTGTTGGCTTCCGGTCCATATTTGAGCGTCTTGTGTCAGATGATACAATACGTGCAGCAGCCCTGTTTCACATCTCATGGTTTCTGGTGCATATTTGATCGTCTAATGTAGAAATATAAACTACGTCCAGCAGCATGGCCTCTGATCTGTTGGTGTCCAATTGTCGGAAATTTCTTACCTTATCCATAATTACAAAAGTTTTTTCGACACCTTGAATAGAGTCAAAATCGAAATTCAACGGTATGGGGACTTGTGTTAGCTCATTTGCGGAAATTGTCATGCCGACTTAAACTGGGTAATCAGTCATATTTCACTTGTTTATAACTTTTTTCAAGTAAAAGAAATATTTTCAAAATGTGTATCAAATTGTGTGCAATTATTTGCTTTGTCTATGTTTACAGGGATTTTTCATTTGCGCAGATAGTAAAAAGTACAGCTTTCACCATGTTCGCGGTATGTCGTCTTCCAATTTACAGCGTCCGATTTCCAGTGTGCACAATAAGACTGCATTTCTAATTTTTCTTTTTTATCGAATCCACAAAATATTGGTGTCCAATTGTCGAGAATTTCTTGCCTTATCCATAATTACAAAAGTTTTTTCGACACCTTGAATAGAGTCGACGCGAAATTCCACGGTAAGGGGACTTGTTTTAGCTCATTTGCGGAAATTGTCATGCGGACTTAAACTGGGTAATCAGTCGAAATTCATTTGTTTATAACTTTTTTCCAGTAAAAGAAATATTTTCAAAATGGGTATCAAATTGTGTGCAGTTATTTGGTTTGTCTATGTATACAGGGATTTTTCTTTTTGTCAGATAGTAAAAAGTACAGATTTCAACATGGGCGCGTTATGTCTTCTGAGAATTTACAGCGTCCGAATTCCTGTGTGCACAATAAGATTGCATTTCTAGTTTTGCCTTTTTATAGAATCCACAAGATATTGGTGTCAAATTGTCGGGAAATTTCTTGCCTTATCCATAATTACAAAATTTTTTCGACACCTTGATTATAGTCGAGTCGAAATTCAACGGTATGGGGACTTGTGTTAGCTTATTTTCGGAAATTGTCATGCGGCCTTAAACTGGGAAATCAGTCATAATTCACTTCTTTACAAATTTTTTCCAGTGAACGAAATATTTTCAAAATGGGTATCAAATTGTGTGCAATTATTTGTTTTGTGTATGTATACAGGGATTTGTCATTTGGTCAGATAGTAAAAAGTACAGCTTTCAACATGTGCGGGTTATGTCGTCTGACAATTTACAGCGTCCTAACTCCAGTGTGCACAATATGACTGCATTTCTAATTTTTCATTTTTAGAGTATCCACTATATATTGGTGTCCAATTGTCGTGAATTTCTTGCCTTATCCATAATTACAAAAGTTTTTTCGACACCTTGATTAGAGTCGAGTCGAAATTCAACGGAATGGGGACTTGTGTTAGCTCATTTGCAGAAATTGTCATGCGGCCTTAAACTGGGAAATCAGTCATATTCATTTGTTTATAACATTTTTCCAGTAAAAGAAATATTTTCAAAATGGATATCAAATCGTGTGCAATTATTTGATTTGTCTATGTTTACAGGGATCATTCATTTGGTCAGATAGTAAAAACTACAGCTTTCACCATGTGGGCGGTATGTCGTCTGACAATTTACAGCGTCCGAATTCAAGTGTGCACAATAAGACTGCATTTGTAATTTTTCCTTTTTATAGAATCCACAAAATATTGCAGTCCAACTGTCGGGGATTTCTTGCCTTATCCATAATTACAGAAGTTTTTCGACACCTTCACAAGTGTCAAGGCGAAATTCAACGGTATGGGGACTAGTGTTAGCTCATTTGCAGAAATTGTCATGCGGACCTAAACTAGGTAATCAGTCATATTTCAGTTGTTTATAACTTTTTTCCGGTAAAAGAAATATTTTCAAAATGTGTATCAAATTGTGTGCAATGATTTGGTTGGTCTATGTATACAGGGATTTTTCATTTGGTCAGATAGTAAAAAGTACAGCTTTCACCATGTGCGCGTTATGTCGTCTGACAATTTACAGCGTCCGAATTCCAGTGTGCACAATAAGACTGCATTTCTAATTTTTCCTTTTTATAGAATCCACAATATATTGGTGTCCAATTGTCGGGAATTTCTTGCCTTATCCATAATTACAAAAGTTTTTTCGACACCTTGATTAGAGTCGAGTCGAAATTCAACGGAATGGGGACTTGTGTTAAATCTTTTTCGGAAATTGTCATGCGGTCCTAAAATGGGAAATCGGTCATATTTCATTTGATTATCACTTTTTTCCAGTAAAAGAAATATTTTCAAAATGGGTAGCAAATTGTGTCAAATTATTTGATTTGTCTAACTTTACAGGGATTTTTCATTTGCTCAGATATTAAAAAGTTCAGCTTTCACCATGTGCGCGGTATGTCGTCTGACAATTTACAGCGTCCGAATTCAGTGAGCACAATAAGACTGCATTTCTAATTTTTTTCTTTTATAGAATCCACGAAATATTTGTGTCCCATTGTCAGGAATTTCTTGCATTATCCATAATTACAAATGATTTTTCGACACCTTGAATAGAGTCGACGCGAAATTCCACGGTATGTGGACTATTGTTAGCTCATTTGCGGAAAATCTCATGCGGACCTAAACTGGATAATCAGTCATATTTCACTTGTTTATAACTTTTTTCCAGTAAAAGAAATATTTTCAAAATGGGTATCAAATTGTGTGCAATTATTTGGTTGGTCTATGTATACAGGGATTTTTCATTTGGTCAGATAGTAAAGAGTACAGCTTTCACCAGGTGCGCGGTATGTCGTCTGACAATTTACAGCGTCCGAATTCCAGTGTGCACAGTAAGACTGCATTTCTAATTTTTCCTTTTTATACAATCCAAAAAATATTGCTGTCAAATTGTCGAGAATTTCTTGCCTTATCCATAATTACAAAAGTTTTTTGACACCTTGATTAGAGTCGAGTCTAAATTCAACTGTATGGGGACTTGTGTTAGCTCATTTGCGGAAATTGTCATGCGGCCCTAAACTGGGAAATAAGTCATATTTCACTTGTTTATAACTTTTTTCCCGTAAAAGAAATATTTTCAAAATGGGTATCAAATTGTGTGCAATTATTTGATTTGTCTATGTATACAGGGATTTTTCATTTGCTCAGATAGTGAAAAGTAGATATTTCACCAGGTGCGCGGTATGTCGTCTGACAATTTACAGCGTCCGAATTCCAGTGTGCACAATAAGACTGCATTTCTAATTTTTCCTTTTTATACAATCCACAAAATATTGGTGTCCAATTGTCGGGAATTTCTTACCTTATCCATAATTACAAAAGTTTTTTCGACACCTTGAATAGAGTTGAGGCGAAATTCAACGGTATGGGGACATGAGTAAGCTCATTTGCGGAAATTGTCTTGCGGCCCTTATCTCGGAAATCAGTCATATTTCACTTTTTTATAACTTTTTTCCTGTAATAGAAATATTTTCAAAATGGGTATCAAATTTTGTGCAATTATTTGATTTGTCTATGTTTACAGGGATTTTTCATTTGCTCAGACAGTAAAAAGTACGGCTTTCACCATGCGCGCGGTATGTCGACTGACAATTTACAACGTCCGAATTCCACTGTGCACAATAAGACTACATTTCTAATTCTTCCTTTTTATCGAATCCACAAAATATTGGTGCCAATTGTCGGGAATTTCTTACCTTATCCATAATAAAAAAGTTTTTTCGACACATTGATTATTGTCGAGGCGAAATTCAACGGTTTGGGGACTTGTGTTAGCTCATTTGCGGAAATTGTCATGCGGGCCTAAACTGGGAAATCAGTGATATTTCACTTGTTTATAACTTTTTTCCAGTAAAAAAAATATTTTCAGAATGGGTATCAAATTGTGTGCAATTATTTGGTTGGTCTATGTTTACAGGGATTTTTCATTTGGTCTGATAGTAAAAAGTACAGCTTTCACCATGTGCGCGGTATGTCGTCTGACAATTTACAGCGTCCGAATTCCAGTGTGCACAATAAGACTACATTTCTAATTTTTCCTTTTTATCGAATTCTCAAAATATTGGTGTCCAATTGTCGGGAATTTCTTACCTTATCCATAATTACAAAAGTTTTTTCGACACCTTGAATAGAGTCGAGGCGAAATTCAACGGTATGGGGACTTGTGTTAGCTCATATGCGGAAATTGTCATGCGGCCCTACACTTGGAAATCAGTCTTATTTCACATGTTTATAACTTTTTTCCAGTAAAACAAATATTTTCAAAATGGGTATCAAATTGTGTGCAATTATTTGATGTTTCTATGTTTACAGGGATTTTTCATTTGCTCAGATAGTAAAAAGTACAGCTTTCACCATGTGTGCGTTATGTCGTCTGACAATTTAAAGCCTCCGAATTCCAGTGTGCACAATTAGACTGCATTTCTAATTTTGCCTTTTTATAGAATCCACAAAATATAGCTGTCCAATTGTCGGGAGTTTCTTGCCTTATCCATAATTACAAAAGTTTTTTCGACACCTTGAATAGAGTCGAGGCGAAATTCAACGGTATGGGGACTTGTGTTAGCTCATTTGCGGAAATTGTCATGCGGCCCTAAACTGGGAAATCAGTCATATTTCAATTGTTTATAACTTTTTTCCAGTAAAAGAAATATTTTCAAAATGGGTATCAAATTGTGTGCAATTATTTGATTTGTCTATGTTTACAGGAATTTTTCATTTGGTCAGATGGTAAAAAGTACAGCTTTCATCAGGTGCGCGGTATGTCGTCTGACAATTTACAGCGTCCGAATTCCAGTGTGCACAATAAGACTGCATTTCTAATTTTTCCTTTTTATAGAATCCACAAGATATTGCTGTCCAATTGTCGGGGATTTCTTGCCTTATCCATAATTACAAAATTTTTTTCGACACCTTCATTAGAGTCGATTCGAAATTCAACGGTATGAGGACTAGTGTTAGCTCATTTGCGGAAATTGTCACGCGGCCCTAAACTCGGAAATCTGTCATATTTCACATGTTTATAACTTTTTTCCAGTAAAAGAAATATTTTAAAAATGGGTATCAAATTGTGTGAAATTATTTGATTCATCTATGTTTACAGGAATTTTTCATTTGCTCAGATACTAAAAAGTACAGCTTTCACCATGTGCGCGGTATGTCGTCTGACAATTTACAGCGTCCGAATTCCAGTGTGCACAATAAGACTGCATTTCTAATTTTTCCTTTTTATCGAATCCACAAAATATTGGTTTCCAATTGTCGCGAATTTCTTACCTTATCCATAATTACAAAAGTTTTTTCGACACCTTGAATAAAGTCGAGGCGAAATTCAACGGTATGGGGACTTGTTTTAGCTCATTTGCGGAAATTTTCATGCGGCCCTAAACTGGTAATCAGTGATATTTCACTTGTTTATAACTTTTTTCCATTAAAAGAAATATTTTCAAAATGGGTATCAAATTGTGTGCAATTATTTGATTTGTCTAAGTATACAGGGATTTTTCATTTGCTCAGATAGTAAAAAGTACAGCTTTCACCATGTGCGCGTTATGTCGTCTGACAATTTACAGCGTCCGAATTCCAGTGTGCACAATAAGACTGCATTTCTGATTTTTCCTTTTTATAGAATCCACAAAATATTGCTGTCCAATTGTCGCGAATTTCTTGCCTTATCCATAATTACAAAAGTTTTTTGACACCTTGATTAGAGTCGAGTCGAAATTCAACGGTATGGGGACTAGTGTTAGCTCAATTGCGGAAATTGTCATGCGGACCTAAACTGGGTAATCAGTCATATTTCTCATGTTTATAACTTTTTTCCAGTAAAAGAAATATTTTCGAAATGGGTATCAAATTGTGTGCTATTACTTGATTTGCCTATGTTTACAGGGATTTTTCATTTGGTCAGATAGTAAAAAGTGCAGCTTGCACCATGTGCGCGGTATGTCGTCTGGCAATTTACAGCGTCCGAATTCCAGTGTTCACAATAAGACTGCATTTCTAATTTTTCCTTTTTTTCGAATCCACAAAATATTGGTGTCCTATTTTCGGGAATTTCTTGGCTTATCCCTAATTACAAAAGTTTTTTCGACACCTTCACTAGAGTCAAGGCGAAATTCAACGGTATCGGGACTAGTGTTAGCTCATTTGCAGAAATTGTCACGCGGCCCTAAACTCGGAAATCAGTCATATTTCACATGTTTATAACTTTTTTCCAGTAAAAGAAATATTTTAAAAATGGGTATCAAATTGTGTGAAATTATTTGATTCATCTATGTTTACAGGGATTTTTCATTTGCTCAGATACTAAAAGTACAGCTTTCACCATGTGCGCGGTATGTCGTCTGACAATTTACAGGGTCCGAATTCAAGTGTGCACAATAAGAATGCATTTCTAATTTTTCCATTTTATCGAATCCACAAAATATTGGTGACCAATTGTCGCGTATTTCCTGCAATATCCATAATTACAAAAGTTTTTTCTACACATTGATTAGTGTTGAGGCGAAATTCAACGATATGGGGACTTGTGTTAGCACATTTGCGGAAATTTTTATGCCCTCCTAAACTGGGAAATCGGTCATATTTCACTTGTTTATAACTTTTTTCCAATAAATGAAACATTTTCAAAATGGGTATCAAATAGTGTGCAATTATTTGATTTGTCTATGTTTACAGGGATTTTTCATTAAATCAGATAGTAAAAAGTACAGCTTTCACCATTTGCGCGTTATGTCGTCTGACAATTTACAGCGTCCGAATTCCAGTGTGCACAATACGACTGCATTTCTAATTTTTTCTTTTTATCGAATCCACAACATATTGGTTTCCAATTGTCAAGAATTTCTTACCTTATGCATAATTACAAAAGTTTTTTCTACACCTTGAAGAGAGTCGAGGCGAAATTCAACGATATGTGGACTTGTGTTAGCTCATTTACGCACATTTTCATGCGGCCGTAAACTAGGAAAGCAGTCATATTCCACTTGTTTATATCTTTTTTCCAGTAAAAGAAATATTTCCAAAATTGGTATAAAAATTGTGTGCAATTTTTTCGTTTTCTATGTTTACATGGATTTTTCATTTGGTCAGATAGTTAAAAGTACAGCTTTCACCATGTGCGCGGTATGTCGTCTGACAATTTACAGCGTCCGAATTGCAGTGTGCACAATAAGACTGCATTTCTAATTTTTCCTTTTATCGAATCCACATAATATCCGTGTCCAATTGTCAGGAATATCTTGCCTTATCCATAATTACAAAAAATTTTCTCCTCCTTGACTAGAGTCGAGGCGAAATTCAACGATATGGGATTTTGTATTAGCTCATTTACGGAAATTTTCATGCCACCCTAAACTGAGAAATCAGTCATAGTGCACACGTTTATAACATTTTTTCCAGTAAAAGAAATAATTTCAAAATTGCTAGCAAATTGTGTGCAATTTTTTGATTTGTCTATATTTACAGGGATTTGACATTTGGTCACATAGTAAAAAGTACAGCTTTTACCATGTCTGCGGTATGTCGTCTGACAATTTACAGCGTCCGAAATCCACTGTGCACAATAAGATTGCATTTCAAATTTTTTCTTTTTTATAGAATCCACATAATATCGGTGTCAAATTGTCGGCAATTTCTTGCCTTATCCATAAATACAAAAGTTTTTTCTCCTCCTTGACTAGAATCGAGGCGAAATTCAACGATATGGGGACTTGTGTTAGCTCATTTGCGGAAATTTTCATGCGGCCCTAAACTGTGAGAACAGTCATACTTCACTTCTTTATAACTTTTTTCCAGTAAAAGAAATATTTTGAAAATTGGTTTCAAATTGGTTGCAATTTTTTGATTTGTCTATGTTTACAGGGATTTTTCATTTGGTCAGATAGAACGAAGTACTGCTTTCACCATGTGCGCGGTATGTCGTCTGACAATTTACAGCGTCCGAAATCCAGTGTGCACATAAGATTGCATTTCTAATTTTTCCTTTCTATCGAATCCACATAATATCGGTGTCATATTGTCGGGAATTTCTTGCCTTATCCATAATTCCAAATGTTTTTTCTCCACCTCGACTAGAGTCGAGGCGAAACTGGGAGATCATGTATGTACGAACATTCACAAAATACAAACACTTTACTTTCACACACAAACACAAATGTTGATGTTTTTGTTACTTGTAAATTTGTTATGTAATACATATATTTGTTGACATATATACGTCTGTCTTGTAGGTTTTCTTTACGTCATCGGTTGGAGTCACCTTGAGTCCGCCATTTGTAGTCGGCCCTCTTTTAGCAGGGATAAACAGCACATGTTCCTAATTCAACAACACTCAAACCCACACTGTCCTCTACAACCCTGTGTATATTTTAAAAGAATTTTTAATTGTTTTTGCATATGTATAAACGTGCCGATTTTTGTAGATACGGTCGCCCACACTCGACATTATCCGACAATAAGAGCGATTACTATAGTAAATTTAAAGCCAAAATTATCTAAAATTCAATAAAACATTAGATTATGGAGAATATTTTCTTAATTTTTCAAGGTTACTGAGTACATAAAAGACGCTCGTTTTATATTCTTCGATTATTTTTTACGGCTAAATCCTTCGTAGAATTAAACTTTAAATGCGGTAATGGTTCTCAAATAAAGTTTCCGAACGGTATATTTTATTTTTGGAAGATTTTTAATGAACAGAATTACATTTTATATGTGGTACCTAAAATCAAGAATTTATATTTAAAACTTAGATTATATTTCTTGCATGATTAAATTATGATATTTACACAATTTTAAGACCGTATGAAATGATAATTACATATCGTATTTTAGTACCCCTCATTTCAATTTCAAACATTTTCTTGAATTTCATTGGTTGTTAAATAAGAATAAGCTTCGAGAAATTTCCATAACAAAACAGTCGAAATTTGTGCAAAAATGAGCTCAACTGACATAAAAAAAATATTTCTCAAATTCATCCCTAATTTAAATGTTTCAAGAAATCCTATTGGCTAAAAAATAGAAAATACAATTTTTCAGTAAAATTCGCAACAAGCTACCCGTGGACCCGATTTCGTTGTGAAAAAAAAACTATAAGTAGAAATAGCAAACGAATTTTCGTCGCATTTGAGATTCACACACGCGAAAGATACACACGGGAATTATGTGTCAAATTGCCGCCAAAGAAACAAAGAAACAAACTTTCTTTATGACAGATTAGAAAATTTTATACAACAAACTTTATCACTTAATATCTTTCATAGAAAAATCTTCTAAGTTAAATTCAACCTTTTCAATCAAAAGGCAGACAACTTTTTAGACATTGAACATTTCCGAAACAGCAAAGAATTTCTTCTCTATACCTTTGCACATCATTACAAACAAAGAAATTGTAAATTGTGTATATAAAATTTAATCTGTTGTTTCAAACATGTACTTTTTGTCGTGATTGAATATCGTTACCATTTGGCCATTTCTTATAATTTATGTTTGTGGATATTGCATATTTCATTTGCAGCACAATCTTAAATATTCACGCATCCTTCTTAGATCCACTACAATATCTTCCAACTTATATTCTTATATGGCGAGACTCGGCAAATCTGCGTATTCAATCTCCATTAAAATATTTCAAAGGGAAGTAATTCCTGATAGTAATAAAAGAGTTATTTCCCTTGATATATAATAATTCCTGGCAACTTGTTTCTAAGTATATTTATCTGTTGCTTGGTGAATAAACGGGGTTGCGGCGATCGAAATTTGTCTCTGTGGCTGGTATCGGTCGAATCTGGGAGTGGCCGTCGGTCACGTGAGTGTTCGGTTCATTTGTGGTGGATAAACGAGAACTTCGCTTTGTTTTTTAGGCTTTTTTTAACATCCACAGAACCAACCTGTCGTTTATACTACAACTATGCAGAGCGGACCTTAGTTACGGTTTCTAGCTTGAATAATGCTAGTACACTCAAACCCTCGGCCATGATGAATTGTGACTTCGTGCAAGCGGAAACATCGATAAAATAATTCCACCTTCCCACTTAGGCTTGCAGCGGAAAAACACAAATTACGCATAGTTAGACATAACAAATTTAATTACTGAGGCGAATCTCTTTTGCCACAGATGCTTTTAACTACGCCCGTGTGTTTCCCTTATGTAGGCTATAAGAATCGGGACCGTAGGACACCAACAGAAAGCGGAACGAGACTGCACGCACACACGCATGGTTGACTGCCCGTCTGGCCATTAGGCTTTGTAAACGACCTCTTGCAAACACAGTAAATGAACGGACCCTATCAACACGACAAGCCCAAGGCGATAATTACTAAGCAGTCAGCCGGTGTTAAGCATACCCCTTTTTCACGCTCTCACTTAACACCTAGTACACCGCCCCTTCAAACCGCTGCAGAGACATTTTTATAACTTGTATATAAAAACAAATCTTTGGTCATTTAACTAAGCAAGCGTCCAAGTTTGTTTCTTCTATATCAAAGAACGTTCAATCTTAAGATTGTTGGGACAGTAAAAAGCTTAGTGTTTATCCATGTGTGGAGAGATAGATCACGTGACGACAGGGCGTTCTCCCATTGGTCGATCCTGCCACGGGCGACCCATACAAAAAGCGTAGCACGCGGAGAGGCATCCTCTTTTCAGCAGACCTCGCCAAGCGACACATGTGCGGTGTTTTCAGTCCAGACTCGATCTGTGACAGCAGCCATGAGACCAGATCTCTGAGAAACCAGTTTTCCTCTCTTCCACCATTTGGGTAAGTCCGACAGTCATTTACTCCACATTAGGGAAAGGCATCCGTATATTTGTGTATTGTTTAACGTAAAATAAAACCTATTCTTTTTATAAGTGAGATTTTTAGTTATCTTGTTTTGCTGATTATATTACATATCAGTGACTAGAAATTTCATACCTATAAGATCAACAAAATCACGGGATTAGGTCCTCCGGTACTTTCTAAGGAGGTTGCATCTCTAGGCGAATAACATCAAGAAGTCTCCTACCGGATCTCATGGTCCGTCAGCGAACGTTCTAACCACTTTACCACACGCCTAATAACTAAAGAAAAACTAGTAAATAATAGATAAATATATGACAATTTTTAAGACATTTTTATGTTTATACATTCTTTTTATAGTTACAAATATTTAAGTAAATGCTCTGTTTATAATAAACAGTATTAAACAACATTTACCGGCCTGAATGTCCGAGAAATTTTCATAGAAATCGACCTTGTTAACCGAACGCTCCTCTGTGGCCGAAACGGTTAAAGCACGTCAGACTATATGACGGTTTCGTATAGGATACAGGTTCGATCCTGTCGGAGGATAAAAATTTTCTATGATATTCAGGCCGGTAAATGTTGTTTAAAACTGTTAGTGTTAATAATTACTGAGTTTGAAACGCACATATAAATTCATGATTCCCTGTATCCAAGGATACAGAGAAATCCAATATTCTAACCAAAACACCCCTTTTAGAAAGAATAGAGGCGCGTTCGGTTAGCAAGGTCGATTTTACTGTCTTTAAACTTTAATATTCCATGAATCTCTCACGTACATTCATATCTGCTCGATGCTTATCCAAATGTAAACAATTATTTTAAGGCATTTTTCATGTTTATACATTCTTTTTATAGATACAAACATAAATATAAAACATAAAAAATGTCTTAAAATAATTGTCGGATTTTGTCCATTTCATAATATATGACAATTTGTATATACTATTTCTGTCGAGATGGATGGTAAGGCGCCAGAGGCTCCTAACAATATTTATCGGAACCCTTCAAAATAAAGGTATCGTGGCGTCGGGTTAAGGGGTTAAAATAAAAGATTACTGAAGGATGATGATGATAAGGAAACACACGGATCATTAATTCATTTTAAATCTTAAATATCGCATTTTATGTGGTACCTAAAATCAAGAATTTATTTTTAATATTAAGTTTATATTTCTTGCATGATTAAATTATGATTTTTACAAAATTTTAAGACCGTATGAAATGATAACTTTATATCATATCTTTCAAATTATAATCTGATGTGGCCACACTCGGTAAACCTGCGTATTCAATCTCCATTAAAATATTTCAAAGGGAAGTAATTCCTGATATTAATAAAAGAGTTATTTCCCTTGATTGTTGCTGGTAATTTGTTCTTGAGTATATTTATATGTTGTTTGGTGAATAAACTGGGTTGCTAAGGAATTTATTTACAAATTTACATGGTTGAAGTAGCATCAGTGGCTCGTTTCAAGAAAATAAATAAAAAGTCCGTAGTTTTAACGAATTGTCATGAAAAGGAAATGTTCATACAACAGATTAAATGATCTGACACGAATAATATTTAAAGACAAAGGTATGAGAATTCGTTGTTCACAGAAGTCATTGTTGGGTTTGTAAAATTTGTCTTTTCTTATATAGAGAGATAGGTCACATAATAAGAGACGGTCTCTTGTGGAACCTTCCACATTAGCCTTTAACCCCCTTCAGAAAAATGTATTCTTCTCTAAAAAGCCTTTAACCAATCATCATCTCGTTTTTGCAATCTTTTTATTGGTTAATAAGCACCAAAGTGTAGTAAAATTCCAAATGAATCCTATTTCCCGCCAAGCTCTTTGGAGCTGATTTTGCTACACAAAAATCTATAAATTTAACCGCAGCTGACTCAGTTCAGACCGTCAGCCACGGGATTCCAACGAGATGCTACCAAACTCCACGCGTGACAATTCACTGACTCACACACCACATTGAAATCTCAACAAACTTTCATCAACCATTGTCCACGTGTTTATCAACATCTACAGTTGACTTGAAAAGTGAAACAATTCCACTACTAAAAAAGTAATTGTATATTTCACCAACTTTAGCCTACACAGACAAAGGCAAGCAACTCTTGATAACATTTATTCTTACTTGTAAATTACACACGTACACACACTGATAAATGAACGAACACATATGATTTCTTTTTCCTTGCGGGAACCAAACAAATTTTAAATTCATTAACAATCAAAAAGTACCAACATTTCTTAACAACATTCCTGCACAAACATTCCTGATGACATCGTCTTAATTATCACAAAAACAAACATTTTAATTATCGTAACGTGTATATTTTATTGTTGATATAAAAATTTCTTTAATGTTAAATCTTCAACAACAGTATTTAGTAGTTTCTTGCCATGCATTGTTTGTATAACCTATATTTTGTGGGATACGGACGCTATAAGCACGCATAACCTTCATCTTACTTAATTTGGGCTTTTTGATATATTTCACTGCGTGTATATCCCGCAACACTCTCATTGGTTAAAACACGTGTGTGTTTTGGAGCTAGTCTATAACCAACCTCTTGTCGTTATATTAAATTAATGTTTATATGATGAAACTAAACATCGTCTTTTTCTACTGGATTTTATTTTTACAATGGAACTCGTGGAATTATTCTAAACGGCCAAATTACAAGCAGTCTCGCAACAATGTTTTATGTTATTCTATCGAGTCCTGACACTACGAATTTTGACATTCAATGAAAAACCGAAGGATTCCTACAATTTTAACAAAACAAGTAATTTATTCACAAAATTACACGGTTGAAGTTGTGTCGGTAGCTCGTTTCAAGAAAATAAATCAAAATTCTTAGAAGCCGTAGTTTTAACGAATTGTAATGAAAAGGAAATGTTCATACAACTGATTAAATGATCTGATACAAAATAATATTTAAAGACCAAATTCGTTGCTCACAGAAGGCATTGTTGCGTCTGTAAAATTCGTCTGTTCCTATAGAGAGAGATAGGTCACATGATAAGAAGCGGTCTCTTATTGGTTAATTAAACCACGTGAGTGTTTTGACGCAAATGCTGACCACTAAAAAAGTTTCATTCAGTCCTGCTCTGAAGCGACTCGCAAAGAATTATCTCTGTAGCGGTATTTACTGCGTAAATCAACCCGCACAGTTTTTAATTTACGAATGTTTAAGCAAACAAAAAGCAAACAAGAGAAAGAACACACGAAAATAACTTTTCATAAGAGGTACAATATTTATATTTATAAATGTCAACGGTTTTATATGAGTTACTTCCCTTTGACTGGGTAAAAGTCTTTACTACTAAAATAATTTTTTTACTTGAGCTCACAAAAAGTTGAATTAACTTGTCGCTCAAAATGTTCACTGAAAGAGAGTTTAAAGAATCCTGTAAAGCTGAAAATATGTTGATAAACTTTTAGCTTTAAAGAAGTTGGAGAAGTGAATGTTCCGTAATGTCTAATTTGTTTTCGTTGCTCGTAGTGGAATGTATTGTTCGTAATGTTTGTAATTAAGTTTCGTAAGATTCAATCAATATCGTGATTGAATAGTTTTTAAGTTGCAGAAGTTGGTGAGTGAGTTATTTAGTTGAAATTTTAGCTTGAATTACAGTGAAGTTATTTCATGTTAAAGAACTTTGTACTTCGCTGCTGTAGTAATGATACAAGCATCGTGAACTCGTTTAGAAAATGCTAGTCGGCGTAAATTCCCACTGACTGGGTTCGCTCGTACATTCAATTTATGTTTTTTTTAATCACGTGACAGGCTCCAAAAAGCATTGTTTTTTCGTCAGGTCAAAAACTAGGTTGATGTTATTTGGACGTAGTGGTCAGCAGGTAAATTGTTTTTTTAACCACTCAGAAAGTGTCTTACAAAACTCAGTCTGGGGCCTGATGTTTTGTTTTGCTGATTGAGAACGATGTACGTGAAGATACACGAGATAATTTTAATATTTATTGTCCAATGAGGTTAAGGTTTTCTGAAAATATGTATGCAGCTGTGATCCACTTTTTGCACGAAAATCGACATTGATGAAAAAGTGGTAGCGGAATGCTAAATCTCCACTAGAAGGGATGTATGTGGCACAAGGCTGAGTTTACCGTGGGTTCTCCGAGCCCGTAGGCTTGGCCAAAAATATTCCCTTAGAACCCGTATAAATGGGTTCAGGGCCTATCTACCTCAAAGCCTCGTCCGGATTCCTCTCTGCTCAAAGGTAGAGAGTTCGACAGGTGAACAATCTGGTCGACTGTTCAAAGAAGGCATTGTTGGGTCTGTAAAATTCGTCTGTTCCTATATATAGAGATAGGTCACATAATATGAGGCTGTCTCTCATCGGTTAATTAAACCACGTGAGTGTTTTGACGCAAATGCTGACCGCCAAAAAAGTTCCATTCAGTCCTCATCTGAAGCGACTCGCAAGGAATTATCTCCACCAGAAGGGTACCAGCTACAAGGGTTTACAGATACAAGTTATCTGGCCTCTATTTAAGTCCATCAGATGGGTACATCCGCCTGGCATATTCTCTCTATATAGTAAAGGACATTGTGTTTATATTAATATAATATCTGTTATTTATTTATATTTAAGACAGTACTTCGTTTACTAAATGTTGATAAAGCTTTCATTCCTATTCGCATTAGCCTCAAAGCAAAGTGGGACTACCACAACAGGATATACCGCTGCATAAGTTCAAAAGTAGACGAAGAGAGATAGTTTGAAATACTTAGCATTTTTTTATTGTTAAGAGAGAATTCTTCACAGTGCAGCGTGCTAGTTAGAGGCTGATAATATGATTGACGAGTAATTTTACACTGGTGTCTACTTCAATGCTGGTCACTCGGACCTTGTTTTTTTTTTAATTCGAACTGATACAGTCGCTGTCTATATTTCTGAGATGAGGTATTATGTACAGTATTTACATTATTCGGACTATTGTCCTCATCTTTGTCACAACGTTTCGGCCGTTGTACGCTCCGGCCTTCTTCAGGTGGTTGGAATTTCGAACCGAACCCTTTATTTCGATCACTGGGGTAGACTGTTCTAGTTCCACGAGCCATGTTTGATGGATGTCAGTTATCAGTTATCTCCTGGTAATTTTTCCCTCTGAAAGTTCTCCACTGCCTGAACCGGGTATTGAACTCACACTCTTTGGGTCTGTTACTGGATCTAACCAACGCCTTTATCCACCGTACCATGTGTCCTTGAGGACACATGGTACGGTGGATAAAGGCTTGAGGACACATGGTACGGTGGATAAAGGCGTTGGTTAGATCCAGGACACATGGTACGGTGGATAAAGGCGTTGGTTAGATCCAGTAACAGACCCAAAGAGTGTGAGTTCAATACTCGGTTCAGGCAGTGGAGAACTTTCAGAGGGAAAAATTACCAGGAGATAACTGATAACTGACATCCATCAAACATGGCTCGTGGAACTAGAACAGCCTACCCCAGTGATCGAAATAAAGGGTTCGGTTCGAAATTCCAACCACCTGAAGAAGGCCGGAGCATACAACGGCCGAAACGTTGTGACAAAGATGAGGACAATAGTCCGAATAATGTAAATACTGTGATACAGTCGCTGTCAGCGTAACAAAATGATTGTCGGAGTTAACTCCTCATTAATTGTCCAAATTGTTCACTAGGGGGACACTGCCTCTACACATTTTCCAGAGAGTGCGACACATCTCAAAAGACGACTCACTGTCTTTATCTTCATTCTGCAACGATGCAAGTCGAACACACTAAGAATTTGTACGTACGATATTCAATCGACAATAATAGTAAATTTTCTTAAGTTCTGAAACAACATTCGACACAATCAGCTCAACTTGGCTACAACACTGCTTCTACACATTTTCAAGAGAGTGCGACACATTCACCACGAATATTACTATGCGACGACCAGCAGCGATTATCTGCAACGACCAACCTTTCCCGTATACTACGGGAAGTTTCGACACCGACCTCGACCAGCAACTCCTGCACCTCAACTTTCAAACGTTGACACGACCGGAACGAATGCACCTCAACACCCCGTCGTCGACCTCAATTCCCAACCGTCAACGCGACCGGAACGTCTGCACCTCAATTACACGCATCTCTACCGACACCTTTTCTTTTCAGTTCACAAGGACAATATTCAAAACTTCCATGAACTTTTACATATCCAGAAAATATTTCCAGTCTATCTTGAGGGGGTATTGTCGGTGTCAACTCCTCCTTAATTGTCCAAATTGTTCACTAGGGGACGCTCTCCCAACACTCTAAATACTGAGTGATTTCTTGCCTCGTTCTCTTTTTTATTTCTTCATTTTCAGCGAACACATCTACAATGTAAGCTCACGCAGAAGATTGCGTCTTCCCATTTGTGGGAGACGCCATGAACATTATACACACATACACGTACGTACGAACATTCACCAAAATACAAACTCTTTACGTTCACACACAAATGTTAATGTCTATGTCCATTGTAAATTTTGTTGTTTAATACATATATTTGTTGATATATATATATATATATATATATATATATATATATATATATATATATATATATATATATCAGTCTTGTTGGTTTTCTTTACACTTCTTTATGGTGGATTCAATCTCTGAGTCCGCCATGTTATTGTAGTGGACCTTCTTCTAGCAGGAATAAACGCAAGTGTTCCTAATTTAACAACACATAAACCCACGGTCTGCCATATGATCATGCAATCATTTATTTTACGGTAAATAATAATTATCCTATTATAACGGTGCTTGCCACACCCCTCTCTTCGTTAGTTCGCACAACCGTTACGTCCTGTCAATACATTATAAACAATGGACTATTCCGTTTTGATCGCCTGAAAAGAGGGAAAGGAACGCTACTTGGTTTAAATGAAAGAAACAAGGGAAGATATTTAGAGTTCTAATTTTAATTAATTTTTAAATCTGAATATATTTCAACAAATATTACTGTTTTTTAAATAATATCAACATGAATGTCATGTAGTAAAAAATGTATGCCTTTTGAATGTATACAAAGTAGTTTCGTCCAATCAGTGATTAGTTAAACTGTAGGACGCCTACGCATTTCTTAGAATTTAGATCACTTTTCTTGGAAAAGGGTCTACCTTATTTGGGTAATCATGTGACCCAAGTAGTATTTAAACTAAAGAGCGCGATTCTTGAGTCAATGAGACCGGAAGCTTGCACCAGTTAAACTAGAATCTTCCAGCAGTGAAACCAAAACTGTTCGTGAGAATTGTAGCCAAAGACAGTGGAGTTAAATAAACCTTTCTTGAATACTGAATCAGAAAATTCAACATCCACTACAAAAAGAAGCGGCATGAACTATTGTGAAAATTTGCATAACAAGTAATATAAAAAAAAATAATCTTTTTCTCACACACTCACTCAAATTCAGATAACAACTTTTCCAACAAAATACTCACACGTTTCACAAGGAAAAATATATTCCATTACAATAACAAATTTATAATATTACAAGTTCACATACAAACTTTAACTATTGTTGAATTCGATCTGTCTTGAATTGATTAATTTTTAATTCTATTTCTTCTCTACAAACTATCACAATTAAAGGCAGATAACTTCGTTCAATTATTTAAAATATTGCAAACTACTGATTTGTTGTATAACACTGTTATAATAACAGTATTTGAATTCAAAACTGACTTAAAAGAAAAAGAACAAATCAAAAACATCCGAAGTTATTTGACTGAAACATTTCAAACCAGAAAACAGTTCCTGAAATAATTCACTGTCGTAAAATCATTTTTGAACGATATCTTTTAATAACAAAAATAGTGAACTTTTTTTCTATGAGCATAAAACAAAAAGAGGAAAAACACAAAAGCTTTTCAAAAGATACTTTCTTCGAATATTTTATTTCAGCACGACCTAATTGTACATTTCTGTATATAAATTCTAATATTTCCATTCTCACATATGAAAGTGTTGTGGAATGTCGGGAATTTTAAGATGATTAACGAATAAACGGAGTTTAATTCAGAAGGTTTGGGTTAATTGCGTGTTATTTTCCACAAACAATTTAGAAGATATTGTCCAAACACATACCATGCAAAGCAGAACAAAGAACAAAATAACGACGACGACAATATCTGAACGAGAACAAAATTACAATTTTTTTATATACACATATATACAAATTATGAGTTGTAATAATGTTTGAATGTGTGAACTAGAAGTTTAGAGTTCATATGTTTGTGACAAGTCGATTTGAATTGTTCTTCTGTCGAGATTAATAATTTTTCACAGAACTTAAATTGTTGCCAAAAATCCGACAATTTAATGATTGCCTTAAGAGTAATTGTGTGTGTGCGGGAGAGAAAAATAAGTCGTGCAAAGTAGCGTACCTTTATATGTTGAGTGAGATAATATTTTCTTCGTAGTTGATTTGGAGAAAAACTCTTGAATATCATTCACGAGAACGTTCGTTGGAATGTTGTCGATGAGTTGGCTTTGATAAGAAAAGGAGTTTTCGTTCAAGAATTCAGATTCGGCTGAATTTCCAAAGGTAACTGATGAGGTAGCTGGTGAGTTGATTTGAAGACATTTGGTAAAACGACGAAACGTAAGTTCGTGTCGTAGGAATGATTTGCGCAATTAATGGAATCTCGAAAAAGACTGCGTTCCTTACCTGTTGCAATATTCGTGTTTTGGCGGGAACATGTAACGACCTGTAGCGGTATTGACAGCGTAAATCAACCCGCACATTTTTTACTTTACGAATGTTCAAGCAAACAAAAAGCAAACAAGAGAAAAAACACAAGAAAATAACATTTCATAATAGGTACAATATTTATATAATGTCAACAGTTTTTTACATGAATTATTAATAGGATTACTTCCCTTTGACTGGTTAAAGATTTTACTACTGAACATTTTTTTACCTGAGCTCACAAAAAGTTGAATTAACTTATCGCTCAAAATGTTCGGTGAAAGAAAGTTTAGAAAGTCCTGTAAAGCTGAAATTATGTTGATAAACTTTTAGCTTTAAAGAAGTCGGAGAAGTGAATGTTCCGTAAATGTTCAATTTGGTTTCGTTGCTCGTAGTGGAATGTTTGTAATTTAAGTTTCGTAAGATTCAATAGCGTGATTGAATAGTTTTTTGTAAGTTGCAGAAGAAGTTGGTGAGTGAGTTGAAAATTTAGCTTGAATTACAGTGAAGTTATTTCATGTTAAAGAATTTGAGATTCTAACTTTGTACTTCGCTGCAGTAAAGTTACAAGCGTCGTGAACTAGTTTAGCAAACGCTAGTCGTCGTAAATTCTCACTGCCTGGGTTCGCTCGTACATTCAATTTATATGTTTTTTTATCACGTGATAAGATCCTGAAAGCATTGTTTTTTCGTCAGGTCAAAAACTAGGTTGATGCTATTCGGACGTAGTTGTGAGCAGGTAAATTGTTTTTTTAATATTTGTTAACCACTCAGGGAGCGCTTTACAAAACTCAGTCTGGAGCCTGATATGTTTTGTTTCGCTCATTGAGAACAAATGTACGTGAAGATAAGCGAGATAATTTTAATATTTATTGTCCAATGAGAAGCTAAGGTTTTCAGAAAAAATGTATGAAGCTGTGATCCACTTTTTTGCACGAAAATCGACATTGAAGAAAAAGTAGTTGCGGAATTCTAAAGACCGAACTGATTGGTCGATTTACATTCAACGGACTTGATTCGTTAACATATGATATAGGAATGGTTCATTGTAAAATTTCAGGTATCAACAGAGTTGGACTATCCCAACAAAAGAACTTTTTTTGTCATTTTTATCAAATTTTGTTACTGACCTTGTTCCAGGCGGAAAGCAAATTTAAAAGTTTGTAGAGTTTTTCTTCATGCAAATTTGTTGCAGACTGGTGAATGTATTTTAAGTTATCAGAAGGATTTTCGGTGTCGCTGTTCTAAAACATTCGTCCATAACAATTTAAAGAAGAATATTGGAAACAAATCATGCAAGAAAATTGAAAGTGAAGACAAACATTAAAAGTGCAACAATAACATTGGTTTATATACAATACACAAATACAATTGGGTTTAATATTTATGGATAAATGAGGATAGATGAATTAGGTTGTGTAGAATATTATTGTGGATGTTTCAGCGTGTTTGAAATTGTTATTAAGATTTGTTCATAAAATTAAACTAAGTCTTTAGTTATGTACGAAATTGTCCTTTGTGCGAGTTCAATTAATAGCGTGTGTGCGTGAAATTGTTTGAGTTATTGTTCAAAATTGGTAGGAGTTGCGTACCTTTAGTTGTTTGGAAGTTTGATTGATTGTTTACTAATACTTATTAGGTAGTGAGTAAATATCACTTTTTAAGGATTGTAAGTGATTGCTAGAAAGTGTTCCTGGGGGAGAGCGTGCTTGTGGTTTTGTTGAGTCAGGGAAATTTGAGTGGTAAAAGTGTAGTTGGTCAAGGTTTTGACTTGCGTGGATTAGTTTCACATCTCTCCAGGAATGAAAGTCTGACTGTTTGAGGCGACTCAGAATTTTCTATTTATAGGTTTTCTGGTCAAAAAAGTAGGCTCCGGTGAGCTGGGCGCGAAAAGACATTTTCGCGTGAATTTGCTACAGTTCTAAGGCTTTGAGCCAATGAGAAGTCTCGTTTGCTGAAACTAGAGTGTTGATTGGTTGATAGGTGATTTTGGTGTAAAGTGGATTATGCCGGGGGAGGGGGGTCAGAGGTTAGTATGGATTATTCCAATAAATTTGCCAATTATTATTAACTATGTTAACTAAAGCCTTCTGATAATAATTCTTTGAATTAACACCTATAAATCTGAAACACTCTCATTGGTATGAACCTCTTCCCATATCAGGCATTACAGCAGAAACTACAGAGAAGATTTTAATATTCAGGTGGGTAGCCTGTTTTGGTGTTCCAGCTGTCATCACCACAGACAGAGTTCGACAATTTGAGTCTGACCTATTCAAACAGTTGATGAAACTTTTAGGATGCAAGAGAATAAGGACTACTGTGTATCATCCAAAGGCCAATGATTTGGTGGAAAGGTTTCACCAAATATTAAAATCAGCCCTGAGAACATTGAAAGACCACTCAAAATGGCTGGAAAATCTACGATTAGTTCTCCTTGGACTACATACAGCTGTAATGGGCACGTGGCTGAGTGGTTAGAACGTTCGCATTCTGACCATGAGACCCGGGTTCGAATTGCACCATGGTTGATTTGTCAGCAAGGAGAATTCTTGATGTTATCGGACTGGATGGGGTCGATCTTTGGAAAGTGCCTGAAAACCATACCACAGTTAACTCAAGCCTTGTGGGTGAAATTTGGTAGACTAAACCCTTGGTTGCCAGCAGAAAATCACAAGTCATCGTGGCCGAGGGCTTGAGTGTGCTGGCCTTGTTCAAATTGAAACTGTAACTAAGGTCTGCTCAACATAGTTGCCGTATAAACCACAGGTGAGCTCTGTGGGTGTTGAATAAACACAAATGGGCCTGAGCCAGTAGGGATAGCTGCCCTAGTAGACAGGTATCCTAGAATACTAGTGGCCAACTATACTACATTATTATTATTATTATTAACTATGTTAACTAAAGCTTTCTGATGAATTAACTTAACACCTATAAATCTGCAACAGGTAGATGTATTTAAAGTCAGTTTTAGTGAAATGGAAAAGTTGCCAGTTTTAAATCTTTTCATTTGTACCCCCTTACTTCTTAAAATAACGACCAGAATTCATATATTTGTAATTGTTATTACAATATTTTGTTAACATTTTCAGCTCGAATATTTAACGATACGATAGGGTAAATTCTATGGATATTTCATTGTCCTGGAATTCGCTATGAGCTTATTCAATCATTAACTTAAGATTCATCAGAATGTTAAAATAGGAAAACCGTGAAATTTTCACGAGTTTAGAAATAATTATCATTGTTGTTAAAGTGGTTACATCTGCAAACTGTATATCGATAAAAGAAAAGAAAAATAGTTACCACGGGAAGTAATTCATGACGCTTATAAAATAGAGTCATTCCCCTTGAATCAAGTCAAAAAAATGTTTTAGTTTCTAGTACAATGATTCTTAACGCATGCCTCACCAGTGGGGTACGATAATATTTCAGTGGGGCATGCGTAGGATGTGCACCCTTCGGTTTACTATACCAACAAAATAAGGGTGCAATTTAAGAATTATTAAGAGTTATTATTAGTGAATTTTTTTAGTGAGTCTGAGTGAGAGTGTTAATATTATTGCGTGTACGATGCATACGTTGTGCATAACAATATTGTGTGTGTGTGTGTGTGTGTGTGTGTGTGTGTGTGTGTGTGTGTGTGTGTGTGTGTGTGTGTGAATGTGTGTGTGTGAATATGTGTGTGTAGGTGTATAATTGGAATACAGGAAAGAATTAAATATTACAGTGGTGGGGCACCAGAATTTTAGAAATACCAAAGTAGGGGGATGTTCCAAAATCGGTTGGGAACCACTGCTCTAGTAGTAGTATTTTCTAGTATTTATTTAGAGATATAGATTACGGTACCTGTGGATTATCTGTCGATACTTTTTAAATTAATTTTCCAACTTTTTCACAAATGCAGATGTGTAACAATATACTATCCCAAAAATTCATTTAGGACTATAAAAATAAACATTTAAAATACCACGTCTAAAAAAATTTAAGCATTCTGCGTCCATTTGATTGTATTATATTATTATTATTATTTTCGATTCAGCGACTACTATTGGTCGAAAAAGATTTCAGTGCATTTTCTATGTAATAGTTTGTCGGAGTTAACTTCTCTTTAATTACCTAACTGTTCACTAGGGCACGCTCTCCCTACACTATAAATACTGGGCGATTTCTTGCCTCGTTCTCGTTTTGCTTTGCATTTCAGCGGACACATTTAAAAATGTGATCTCTCGTAGAGATCCGCGTTTTCGTCCACTTGTGGGAAAACGCCATGAAACACACATACACGTACGTACGAACATTCACCAAAATACAAACTCTTTACGTTCACACACACAAACACAAATGTTAATGTCTATGTCCATTGTAAATTTTGTTGTTTAATACATATATTTGTTGATATATATATATATATATATATATATATATATATATATATATATATATATATATATATATATATATCGGTCTTGTTGGTTTTCTTTACACTTCTTTATGGTGGATTGAATCTCTGAGTCCGCCATGTTCTTGTAGCGGACCTTCTAACATGAATAAATGCACGTGCTCCTAATTTAACAACACGTAAACCCATGGTCCGCTACAAGTTTCTTTCGACGGCAAATTTTGTGCAAACCAAACGCCAAGTTGATCACAGAAATTTCGATTAAATTTCCGACATCTGATTGGGTAATATATGTGATATGTGAAAAGTATTACAAGGCCTACGTAGTTGTGTTCAAAGTCAATTTACCGCCAAAATCTGGTTATGTGTTCTCGAGCTTACCATGTGATTCACATTACTTATAAATACTTTGGCACATCTTCATTCTTCCTCTTTTCTCCTTTTTGCCTTCTCTCACATACAAGATGTAGCTCAGTGGAGAGGTCGCGTTTGTCCCTTAGGGGTAACGCTATGAAACGTCATGACACACACGTGCACCCGCACACACATACGCACGAACATCTGCGAACATTCACTAATTCAACTAGAAGGACAGAAACACTTAACATAACATTGTGAGTAACAAACTGTTTAATTCTATTATAAGTAACAATACATCTTACTAAAGTTCTCCAAACTCACACAGTTTTTAATATACATCACAGTTTATCAACAGGAACATTTTCCTCCTTCGAAATTCCAAGGACAAGTAAATTTCAGCATTTCAAACACAATTGTATTACTGCCTGTATAATTATTTATTATTGAATTGCTGCCTGTATAATTATTTATTATTGAATTACGGCCTGTATAATTGTTGTTATGCATTTATAAATTCCATTTATGTATGCAACTTTTCTTCTTGAATGTTTCTTTTTGTTGTTTCATATTTTGTGATAATTTGCGTAAATATAAATACAAGAGGCCGATCCAAGCCTCTACAAATGGTGACCCCGACGTGATGGCGGTGGACAACCCCGACGCCTAAATTCCACGCAATATATTCTTTCTAAGGAACATTTTCGAAGAACATTCTTGCATCGCTTCAGAGAGTAAACATTACAATGGAAGATGCAGCCAAGCAGACGCCATCCGTCACTTCATTCAGCAATCGCATGCTATTTAATCTTAAACCTAAAAAAGGCGAAATTACTGTGGAATCTTCCAAATTAACCTTTAACGCCCTTCAGAAAAATGTATCCTTCTCTGAAAAGCCTTAACCAATCATCATCTCGTTTTTGCAAATCCAATCTTTTTATTGGATTGGTAGAAAGGCGAGATCGGAGGTAGGAATCGTGGAATCTCTCTGTCAGCTCTCCCCAACTGCAAAACGCAACTGGCTGGCTTTTGCGCGCGAACTGTCGAACTGCCCGAGGGCGCTCGCTTATATGGACTTCGACCAAAAACCGCTGTGGGGTTAGACGCAACCTGGAGTTTTCGGCGTATCCCCGATTTCAACAATGGACTCTTAGTTGTCTGAATAGGAAAATTAATTACTTCCCATTTTTTGAAAATTAATTACTTCCTATTTCTGGTGAGGAGAGGTTGCAGGATAGCTATCCTCCTAACCCCCCCCCCTCTGCACATTAGTACTTTACACAAATTCCTTTCGATGGGCGCTAGTAACTCCTCCGTCTTTTTTTGCCAATTTACCTCCGCCTGTCACCACTGCTACCACCTGACCAATGGCGTCTCGATCGTGCTGGTGTGGCTGAGCTTGCTTCATTAATTAACTCTTTGACATCACTGCTTATTCAAGATTTCTCAGTTCAGAATTCTCAACTGGAACTTTGTTTATGCAATCATATGTTCTGAGTAGTTTTTGCTTCGCTTAAGCGTCTCGACGGGAGATTTCTCCGCTTGTTCCAACGAGGAACGTGGAATCTCATATCAAGGTGCCAGGACAGGCCATGTATTTTCTGCAGCAAGTGTTGTGGGTTGTTTTTTCTTTGCTGAGGTGTTTCAAAGGGAGATTTCTCTGCTTTTCCAACGAGGAACGAGGAATCTCATATCAAGCTGCCAGAACAGGCCATGTGTTTTCTGCAGCAAAGGTTGTGAATAGTTTTTCCTTCGCTTAGATCTCTCAAAGGGAGATTTCTCCGCTTGTTCCAACGAGGAACGAGGAATCTCATATCAAGGTGCCAGGACAGGCCATGTATTTTCTGCAGCAAGGGTTGTGGGTTGTTTTTTCTTTGCTGAGGTGTTTCAAAGGGAGATTTCTCTGCTTTTCCAACGAGGAACGAGGAATCTCATATCAAGCTGCCAGAACAGGCCATGTGTTTTCTGCAGCAAAGGTTGTGAATAGTTTTTCCTTCGCTTAGATCTCTCAAAGGGAGATTTCTCCGCTTGTTCCAACGAGGAACGAGGAATCTCATATCAAGGTGCCAGGACAGGCCATATGTCTTCTGCAGCAAGTACTGTGAGTCGTTCTCCGAGCTGACCTTGAAAGTACCGACTGCTGTAAAAAAAAGTGAAAAAAGAGAACTGGCTTTGAAGGTAGCAACCGCTGAAAGGGAAAAGTGGAAAAAGAGACCGAATATGGTTCGGTCAGTGTTTTTATAACTTTTGGGACTTCCCACTGTTTCATGCTGATTACTTCCGTTGCTGCTACTGATGAATCGAGAAAAGTAAGGTAGCCTCCACATGCCACAATAGTCAATAAGTGAGATAGTTATTATATCTTCCCCTCAGAAACGAACGCAATGAAGAATTTATGTATGACATTATCCTAATCATTTCCTCCGCAAAATTAAAAGGTGGAGGTTAAATTAGACGACAAACGTAGGTTGGGGCGAAATCATATATGTTTCAAAGACTTATTTCTCGTCAAGGAAGGTACGAGAAAAATCAGATCAACTTTGGCGCAATTCTTAATATATAATAAACGCCGTTTTCCAAAAAAAAACAAAAAAAAAACACTTGATCACATTTTTTGACCAATCGAGTGTACAAAAAAATACGCGGCCATTTTGTAAGAAATGTGTAGGGTATTAACACGCGTGTGCGTAAGCCCATCAGAACAATATAAAAATGAGAATATTTTCAAACTGCCTCAGAAAAGTTTACTTGCTCGGCAGGATGAATACAAATGTGTCATATCGCAGCCAGCTTCTTTGGCCACTGAACGAAAAGCATCAAATTACGATTCTGAATTTGGCGATAATGCTTTTGTAGAGGACCCGGTGTGTTTGAGTGTTGTCGAATTGGGAACACGTGCTGATTATTTCCTGCTAGAAGGTCCAGCTACGAGAAAATGGCGGATTTAATTTGTCCAACCGGAGATGAAAGAAGACAAACAAAACCTATATATATATATATATATATATATATATATATATATATAGTCAAACCTAATGAGCCAGACAAACCTACCAAGGTTTCACTTAGGCAGATCGTCAGGGTCAGGATGCCGAAGTGAAACCTTGGTAGGTTATATATATATATATATATATATATATATATATATATATATATATATATAGTCAAACCTAATGAGCCAGATAAACCTACCAAGGTTTCACTCAGGCAGATCGTCAGGGTCAGCTGATCCTGACGATCTGCCTAAGTGAAACCTTGGTAGGTTTGTCTGGTTCATTAGGTTTGACTAGGTTTGCTCTACGTTTGTATCGAGCTCTTTAGTTAGTTGTTTACTTGTATCGGGTTTTTTTCATTGGGCCTTGAACCTGTATCTGTGCGATTATTTTCGACAGGCTTTCATGTTCCTGGCTCTTTCTTTTTTAAAACCTTTTTTCCTTCGAGATTGATTTCGCTATTGTTAAATCAATAATTCGAAGGTTTTTCGACACGAGTATAGTTACCTATATATATATATATATATAAACAAATATATGTATTAAACAAAACAAATTTACAATGGACATAGACAATAACATTTGTGTGTGTGTGAACGTTTGTGTCTGTTCTTTAGTGAATGTTCGTATTTTGGTGAATGTTCGTATTTTGGTGAATGTTTGTACGTACGTGTATGTGTGTATAATGTTCATGGCGTCTCCCACAGATGGGAAGACGCGGATCTTCTAAGAGATCTTACATTGTAGTCGCTGAAATGAAGAAATAAAAAAGAGGATTTACCTCACCTCCACTCGAGGTGGGATGCGGCACGAGGCCTGAAGGAAAGATGGTACTTCACTACAACTCGCAGAAATTTGAAAGAAAAACAAAACACGAACGATTCAATATTTGGTTTCGGATTTTTTTTCACAAGTTATTGTGTTTTAAAACAGAAAGCAATAAAAAAAATAAACACTCAAACAAACACACCCGGTCCTCTACAAAAGCATTATCGCCAAGTTGAGAATCGTAATTTGATGCTTTTCCTTCAGTGGTCAAATATGCGGTGAGACAGTTGTATTCATTCATAAAAATTTCTTTATTTTGTAGCACTCATGTTAATCGTTTCATTCAATTAACATTAGTAGCCTGAAGACTCCTGATTCTAAGAGACTGAATCATAAATAATTACTGAATGATTTGTAATTAGGATCGCACGTTCATCATTACAGGTGCTTTCCAAAAAAAAAAAACTAAATTACTAATAATTCATCCTAATATATTTATTATCTGACCCTCTCATGAAATGTTTTTTTATATCTCTTATCCTACTGTGAAACATGACATCAACAAAACAACTTAAACAAGGCAACTTAAACAAGGAAGCCGTCCAGAAGAGCCTGGATGTCATGGTTGAAAGCAATGGTAATTTTATTGAATAAATTTATTCTTTAGTATTTCAATATATTTTTGTGTAATTTTGGTAAATAAAAATATGTCCATGTTATTTTAATTTTTACATAATTTAGAGGACAATTTATCCATCGCACCCTCGATGTGTGCCCGTGTGTGTGTGATATCAAATATATGTTGTTTTTTTTTTTGCGTTTCGCTGTTACTTAACTTCTAGAATGAGACCTATAGATTTTCTCTGTATAAAGGGGCTTCGAAAAGTAGGTATCAGTTATGCGCTTAGGCGATCATGTACCTTTCGATACATGACTGACAAGGTTGCCATTTCTTTCTGCGGAAGACCAATTGTCATCCTGCTATTTTACTCATAGCTGCGGGGAGAAGAAGAGGATTCATACTTTTCCATTACATTTACGTTGATGCATCCATTACATTCACTTACGTGAATGTAATGGATTCGACTGGAATTCGAACCCAGCTCTCCGATTCCTCAATCCGAGCTGCAATCCATTACTCCACCGTGCCTCCTCTTGGTATATGCAATAATGAAAAACAAAATGTGCCCCGTCCTGCGAAAAGTAGTTGTTCGCTTACCTGGGCTTACTGCATATCTACTTTTGCACCCCTTCTCTAAGATTAGTATAAACTTTTTAGAAGCTAATGTTTTACAGGGGAAAAAAATAAATTTTATGAAAATTAATGTCAGAAATGACTTTATTTAGATTGTCGGAGTGATCTCCTCCTAAATTCTGACACCACTACTTGGGGAGTTACCCTAAACTATATATACTTGAGAAAACCCTCTCTCTCTCTCTCTCTCTCTCTCTCTCTCTCTCTCTCTCTCTCTCTCTCTCTCTCTCTCTCTTATTTTCAGCGAACAACGACCATCATCTAAGCTCTCGGAGAAAACATAGCGTTCCCTCTTGTGGGAGACGCCATGAACATTATACACACACATACATACATACACACGCATTCACACGAACATTCACTCACGCATTTCTTGAAACACAAACTTTACGCAATTATTTTTTACACATATTATTGTTTTTGTAATTGTATCCGTTTGTTTGTTAATACACATATAATTGTTTGCATATATATATATATATATATATTAAGCGTTTCACCCCAAGTTGGGCGGGAAGCCACTAGCACGCAAGGGGTTACAGAGAGTTGGAGCTAGAGCAAATAGGAGTGATAGAGGAAAGGATGAAGAGAAGGATAGGGGATAGATCAGGGCATCTGGAGACGTCGATTGACATTACATTTGAATAGTTGGAGATTATAGCTATCAGGATACCAAGAAGAGGGAGGGAGTTCCACACGTGAGAGGTGCAAGACATGAAGCTATTGAAGTAGAAGAGACGGCTACATTTAACAGTTTCGACAGTGAAAGGGTGAGAGCGAGATGCCAGCCTAGTAGAACGCTTAAATTCATGAAGTTTGGGAACCAGCAAAAGCAGCTCATTGGAGCAGTTACCATGAAAGTATTTGTAAAAATGACAGAAGGCGACGACACGTCTGTGAGAGAGCGACTGCAGACGAGATACCAGATCAGGTATTGATTGTTTTCTTTTACATTTCTTTTGGTTGGACTCATCTTGAGCCGCCATGTTTGTAGTGGATTTTATTTCAGGAGGCTGTACGTATTCATTTCACAACGCGTATTAAACCCACGGTCCGCTATAAGACAATTGATTCAGCTAAGCTCAACAGAATCGTCACAGATTGAGACCAAGAAAATAATTTTTGCTGCGCAAATATAAAAATAGGACAAAAATAAAATCTTAAAAATAGAAATAAAAATAAGGCATTTGCTTTCTTAAGCAGAGTATTAAGAGACAAGAAACATTATTAGAAACAAAAGAGGTCTGAACTGTTACGTGATATATGTCCTCCTTTATGCCAGTGAATAGCTGGACAATCTGTTTCGAGAATGCTGGTTGTGTTTAGACAAAAAAACACGTGTCTCCTGGTATATTTTTCCCACGACACTTATCGAATGTGAGTCCTGATAAAACACGAATAAAGTAAAAACGACAATGTATCTATTAACCAATCAAAGGTATACATAGATAATAAAAAGTTGTTGCAGTTGATAAAACAATGACTATGAAAGAATAAAACATTTAAACTAATGAATGTGTTTGTGTGTGTAATATGTGTAAGTCTGTTGTGGACCCAGAATAGGTCCGAAAGAAAACTCGAACTCAGCAATTTAGTGAAAACATATTATTTAACAAAATAACGAATACAAAAGTGATGCACGTCCGATTGACGACAAAGTACGGTTGTCAACTCCTTAACTGTAGACAGCAATATTTACTGGCTCCCACGAGGGATAGATATTGCACAAGGCCGATTTTAACGTGGGTATTCCCGAGCCCGTAGGCTCCGCCAAAAATGCCCGTAGAAACTGTAAGAACAGAATCGGGTTGGTCAACCTCCCCGAACGAGATTCTCCCCTCTTGCGGAGCCTCGTCCGGGTTCCTCTCTGCTCAGAGGCAGAGAGTTCGACCGTCTTGCTGGAACAAGTCACAGCAAGGCTGTCAAGTGTAGACAGCTCCTCTGAGAGGCATAATCTCCCCGTATGTATAGTAATAGGACGAGTCCATTTAGTCCATAAAGGTAGGTCCCATAACAAAGTCCGATTGAATAAAATGAAGTCAGCGTGTGCGCTCCTGCGAGGCGGGGGGACACATTTTTGCTACGTGCGACTTCATTTTGTTGTCCAAAAGAAAAAGACAAAGAGAAAAAAATACAGACATAGGCTTAAGGAGCGTCCCCTAGCGATTTTTTAAAAGTTAAGTGGGGTAACAATCCTGTGAGTCTTGACAAAGGCCATTCTTCTTCGAACCTTGGTGTCTGACGATACAGAATCTCAAAGTTGGTCGAATTTTCTTCACTTGCTTTCGCTTTGAAAAATGTCTAAACGATGCATAGTTGAGTTTGTTTCTATAGATTTGTGTGTTCGCATATCCAGAAGAAAAAGACCATGTCTTGGTGACCAATTTGTTGCAGATGTGCAGATGAATTTAAGTAGAAAATATGTGTCTCCAGGTTATATTTTTTCCACAAAAATTATTGCGGACTCAAATGTGAGTCCGGATAATAATCGAATAAATAAAAACAAAACTAAATACCAGCAAACAGCAATGTATGTCTTCACCAAATAAAGGTATACATAGACAATAAGATAGTTTCAGGTGACAAAAACAATGAATATGAAAAAAGAAAACATTTAAACTAGAGAATGTGTTTGTGTTTATGGCGTTTGTGTAGGAAAAGTCCGAGAGAAAAAGAAAGAAAGTGATGTGATCGTGTATGTCCCGGTGGGGGGAGCGCATTTTTTACCACGTGCCAACTACATCTTATTGTCTAAGAGAAAAATACGAAAGAGTGACTGAGAGTGTCATTTACTATTTATACTAGCGGCAATTTTCTTTTACTGAAGCAACGTTAAGTGGGGTAAATCTCCTCAAAGATGAAGAGACTTGAAGCAACAGAAGGATGCTGAGCAATGTCGAGGTTTTAGAGAAAATGGAAACAAAAAGGAAACATGCTTAACATCAGGAAGAGGCAGTTGAGATTTCTGGGGCACATAATGAGGAAGGAGGGCTTGGAAAATCTGATACTCACAGGACAAATTGAAGGAAAGTGGGACAAACAAGATGGGCTTGAGCAAATGAATAGTAGAACAGGGTTTGGGAGATATAACAAAAAGACAAAAGAAGAGAACAATACGAGAAATAACAAAAAGAGCAACAAAGGAAAGAAAAATGTGGAGGTCCATGATCACTTACATCCTGAAGGGACACCGCACATAAACGAAGAATACTCTCTCTCTCTCTCTCTCTCTCTCTCTCTCTCTCTCTCTCTCTCTCTCTCTCTCTCTCTCTCTCTCTCTCTCTCAATTAATAATAAGAAAGCTCTCATATAAAAAGAAAACTGAACGACAGCTGCGAAACGGAAGTTGGCTGGTCCAGGTTCTAATTTATTGTGACTAGAAATCGACCAAAATAATGGCGTCTCCACATATAACTTCCGCTATAAAAGGAAAAAGAAAGGAAGATCCTGAAAATAAATAAAATAATTTTGGTCAATCAAAAAGACAAAGAGACATTTTGATTTTAGCCGAAACGAGCTTCGCGCCAAACCAACTTTCAAAATTGTATATAAGAGATCAGGGGAAAGAGAGAGAGAAGAGTGAGAGCGATAGAGAGAGCGAAAAAAGCGCGCCCTGAAGTGTCGCATGAAAAACTAAGCGGTCGTTTGCTAAGACATTTTCCCGCCCTTTTTGGAGACCGATATAATTAGCATATTTGCGCCGCAACATGTCTCCAAAGCAACCACAATTTCGACAGCTGTCAACATAACGACTACTGTTAACGTCTGACTGAAACTACTACGAAGCCGAACAAACTTTCAACAGCCAGATTTATAAAGGACTCGTCCATATTGTCATTCAAATAAATTATAATATTTGGTTTTATCTTATAGATTCTGTTCTTTAATTTCGAATTTTACGATAAATCTGACTATAAATCTCTGGCTTTCTCCGCAAAGCTTTCATTTTTCGTCTTAGTTTAACTAAAACATGAAAAGGACAGAAGCCTTCCTTCTTATATCTAATATGACATAATATGTGGTTGTATAACAGCTTGATTTTGTATGCATTTTTAATCAATTCTTAACCGACGCATTTGCCTTGATAAAGTGCCACAGAGTACGAAACGCGTTGTCTGAGATAAGTTTCCCGTTTGTCTTTTTTATTCATATATATATATATATATATATATATAGATAGATAATATTAGTGGTCAATATATATATATATATATATAAAAATAAATTCCCAAGAGGATAGAATCCAGGTAGAACTCAATGTCCAGGGCAGAGTAAGGATTTCTTTTTGAATTTGTAGGTCTGATGATTTGGATCGTGATTAAAATTGCGTTTGAGCCTGATATATATATATGTAATTAAGTAATTCATCGACTCTGAAACCTCAACAGAATGCTGAAAGCACTGTCACAGAATGCACTGGACGGCCGTTTCGTCCTATATTTGGGACTCATCAGCAGTGCGCATCCACTACCGAGAATTGAAACCCGGACAGTTAGGTTGTCAAGCGAACACCCTACCAACTGTTCTACGGGCCTCGGTGACGAAGAGGTAGCAAATCAGACTCGATATAGCGCCGTGGCGGAACCCAACTGAGATTCTCTGTAACCATAACTACTATCACCAAGCCGCCCCAACTGGAGCTATTAGAAGCTGGATCAAGCGGTGATATATAAGTAATAATTAGGAGGATTTGATAAATGTAATTAAGTAATTCATCGAGTCTGAAACCTCAACAGAATGCTGAAAGCACTGTCACAGAATGCAGAAAGCACTGGACGGCCGTTTCGTCCTATATTTGGGACTCATCAGCAGTGCGCATCCACTACCGAGAATTGAAACCCGGACAGTTAGGTTGTCAAGCGAACACCCTACCAACTGTTCTACGGTGACGAAGAGGTAGCAAATCAGACTCGATATAGCGCCGCTCACTCACATTATTCCGTGGCGGAACCCAACTGAGATTCTTATATATATATATATATATAAACGGTGTTTCATTAAGAAGAATTATATATAAAAGTGTTTCATTAAGATGGATCAAAGTCAGCAGTAAATAATTCTATGTTATTGGTGAAAATTTATTTATTACACTATTGGATCATGTCAATTATGTGTGAAAAATAATATCACCGAAATGTACGCCAAATCTGAAAGAAAAAGAAAAAAATCATTAGACGCTTAAACTTAATTCACATTTAAAATCGGTCCAAGTTATTGGAACACACTTTATATATATATATATAAAGGGTGTTCCAGTAACATGGACCGATTATATATATATATATATATATATATATATATATATATATATATATATATATATATATTTGTAAATAAATGACAATAAGAAAACAGTAATTGCTGACGCGTTTCGTCCTAATGCGGACTTTTTCAAAGCAAGTAACGAAAACATATATATATATATGTATGTATGTATGTATGTATATATATATATATATATATATAGAGAGAGAGAGAGAGAGAGAGAGAGACAACACCCAGTGGCGACAGTCTGTTTCATGCTTAAACGTAATCGTCAGGCCATGTGTGTTGCGTTTTGGCTCGATTAAAATAATGCTGGTCATCGGTGTATTATGGGTAGGTCTATTGTGTTATTCTAAGGTGATAATGCCACTAAGATATAAGGAGTTATATAAAAAAAATTATGACAAAATAACATAGTTCGTTCCTCACAGAAGGGATATACGGTTGCATACATTCAAAAGTAGATGAAGAGAGAAGTACTTAGCTTTCTTAGATTGTTGAAGTGCCTTTTGCTATTTAGAAGCCGATAATATAACTGGAGAGTAATTTCAAACTGGCGAGTACATCAATGTTGGTCGCAAGGAACAGAAACGAAACCATTCACATGAATTCAGACACTCTTCTCATTAACTTAATTTTTATTCTCTTATTATATCAAAAAGATTTTCGCGAAGACACGCTACTTTCTTTCCTTCTTCTTCTTGGCTGACGGGCTAATTTGTGTGAAGGCAGGGTTTTCATTGGTCCAAAGACAATTGCACATAGGCTCGGTACTTTCTTTCCTACTTCTTCTTGGCTGACCAGCTAATTTCTGTAAAGGCAACGTTTTCATTGGTTCAAAAACAATTACACATAGGCGAATTTCTTTTCTTCTTCTTCTTCTTCTTCTTCTTCTTCTTCTTCTTCTTAGCTCGCTGATTAATTTCTGTGAGCGGCAAATATCTCACATAGGCTCGCGATTGTTTTCCTTCTTCCTCATTTCTTCTAATTTTTAGGGGTGTGGGTGAAGGGAGTTATTATTTCGCACTCATTACACGATAATAAAATCTTTGAATAAGTTCGTTAAAATAAAAGGTGCACCCACCTGATGGATAGACGAAAAAAATCACAGAATGCAAGGAACTTTGGCAATTTCAAACCCCTGGTGTCACGGGAACTTTTTACAATTTATACTTTTTAGAACATGGTTCTATTTATAGGTTTCACTTGCTTTTTTACGAATGCGTCTCAGATGGCAGCCATAATATAGTTTTCCCTTCTGGATCTTCATCATACTGCCTTCAAGACAGTAAAATGCCTTTTCGCGCTCAACTCGCTGGAGCCTACTTTTTTGGCCAGAAAAACCTATAAATATAAAATTCTGAGTCGCTTCAAACAGTCAGACTTTCACCCCTGGAGAGATGCCAAACTAATCCACTTAAGTCAAAACCTTGACCAACTACACTTTTACCGCGCAAATTTCTCTGACTCAACAAAACCACAAGCACGCTCTCCCTCAGGAACACTTTCTAGCAATCACTTACAATCCTTAAAAAGTGATATTTACTCACTACCTAATAAGTATTAGTAAACAATCAATCAAACTTCCAAACAACTAAAGGTACGCAACTCCTACCAATTTTGAACAATAACTCAAACAATTTCACGCACACACGCTATTAATTGAACTCGCACAAAGGACAATTTCGTACATAACTAAAGACTTAGTTTAATTTTATGAACAAATCTTAATAACAATTTCAAACACGCTGAAACATCCACAATAATATTCTACACAACCTAATTCATCTATCCTCATTTATCCATAAATATTAAACCCAATTGTATTTGTGTATTGTATATAAACCAATGTCATTGTTGCACTTTTAATGTTTGTCTTCACTTTCAATTTTCTTGCATGATTTGTTTCCAATATTCTTCTTTAAATTGTTATGGACGAATGTTTTAGAACAGCGACACCGAAAATCCTTCTGATAACTTAAAATACATTCACCTGTCTGCAACAAAATCCTCACAATACTTAATATTGTTGAAATTATCGCTCACATTTTTGTCAAGATTTACAAACTCTACGTTGTCCTGGGTAAGACGTTAAACTACATCCGTGTGCTGGGTAAGACGATAAACTACATCCAGCAGCAAGGCCTCTGATCAGAAGGTTTTGAGGAGCGTGGAACCACCTCTTAATTGCTGGTGTTCCCAGGTCCACCCTGACCCGGGGTGGTAGCACCTGTTAGGGTCTCAGCTATGGGAAAATAGTTAACTATTACCAGCAATACTTTTTGAAAAAAATTATTACCAGCAATACAATTTTGAAGGAAAAATATTACCAGAAACAGATTTTTGACAAAACAAAATATTACCAGCAATAAAAAATGTTGTTGGCATTAAATAACCCATTGAGGTTGATATGCCGTAAAACAAAATAAACCAAACCAAACTAACTCTACGTTTCGCTCAATTTCGCAAAACCAATCGATGAAATTTGAATAAGCTGATTTGTTTGGAAAAATATTTTGACAAAAAAAAAAACCTACTTGGCGGGTTTTACGCACCCTAGTAAAGCCAAATGTACTTTATATCCGCCTTACCTTTTTGCCCTTCTGCCCAAAATTTAGTTTCGATCGGTCAGTGTGTGGTTATTTTAGAGTCACAGAAATTTATCTATAGATAGATAGAATTAATACAGTGTAACCCGGATATAAGAGAAACCCGGATATAAGAGATATTTTATCTGGTCCCAAATTAGAGCCTGTGTTAATGTATATATAATAGACCAAACCCGGATATAAGAGAAACCCGGATATAAGATACTTCTTATCCGGTCCCGACAACTCTCTTATATCCGGGTTACACTGTATAAGTAAAAGGTTTGGCACTTAGCAGATTGATGTTGCCTTCAGCATCCCGACTCCAGAGTTTCGTAGACGGACACGTCAGTCCACTCATCAGGACGTATCAGCAACTGACTGCTTATACTTATCGATTTTCCTTTTTTATATGCACTTATCTTTGGTACAAGTTTGTTTTCGTAGTGTGTGTGTGTGTGTGTGTGTTTGCTTGCGTGTGTCTATGCGTCAGTCTGCCCGGATGTGTATTTCTCGGGCGTTTGAATTTTTTTTAAATGAATTTTTTTAAAACAATCCACTTTGAGAAATATTTTGGTGTTTCTTTTACAGCGAATTCTAAAAATAGAAATTTTTTTCAGAAAAATGTAACAAGCCTGAATCAGCTTTCTTTTAATACATGTCTCCCAAAAGTAAGTGTATAAGACAAACCTAGTCTAGAATGATATTTATTTATTTACATTTTTTCAATTATTTATTTTTAAATATATAGTATTATTTTCCAATAAAAAAAAAATTTAGTTAAGAAGATTGTTGCGGGACGTCAAGCAGGTGCTGTCAACCCCGCAAACAGAAAAATTTATATTGGATAATACGATCGAAGCAAGGATAACAAAGGCGAGGGTTTTAAAATCTAAGCCAAATTTTATTCAACAATTTGGCAAAAGTATGTACAGGTATTGTTTTTGAGTAATCCGATATGAAGTCGGGGAGTGCCAATCGAAAGATCGTCTTGTTTCAGGGCAGCAGACCAGAGGCAGACAAGGCAGTGCTGAGGCAGCCTGTTCGTCCTTAGGGTGACGGTCACAAGGGATGCAGCTTGGTAGTATCTAGAAGGACTATTGCATAGGTATGTAGCTAGGCAATCCTCAGAAGGACTATCCCATAAACATGTGGTCAGGTAGTCCTTAAAAGGACTATCGCATAAGAATGTAGCTTGCCAGCCCTCAAAAAGATTGTATTTGATCGTGGAAATACGAGGGTCATTCAATAAATAAGGTGAATTTTTCGGTATAAAGACTTCTAATACAGATAGAAGCTTACTTTTTTTTTTAATTTTTCAACGTAGTCTCCCAGCACTGTCACACGCTTTTCCCATCTGTGCACAAGCTTCCGTATTCCCTCAGCGTAAAAATCTTTGGACTGATGTCTCAGCCAGTCGCTCACAACACTTTTGACTTCATCGTCACTTTTAAAATTCGTGCCTCTCGTGAACGCTTTCAAAGGACCAAACAGTGAAAGTCTGAAGGGGCAAGGTCTGGGCTGTAAGGGGTATGAGGGAGCAGTTCCCAACCCAACTCGTTGATGGTCTGCACCGTTTGGGCTGCTGTGTGAAGTCTTGCGTTGTCATGATGCAAGATGACTCCTTCTGACTGGTGACCCCTGCGTTTGTCCCAACATATAAGCTCAAAGTCCTTGCAATGTCATCCACTGTCACCCTTCTGTCAGACTGAATGAGGTCATTGTCTGATTCGATCACCTCAGGAGACTTCACTTCTGTAGGCCTCCCAGACCTGTCTTTATCCTCAACACTGCTCCGTCCTTCTTTAAACAATTTAGCCCACTTGTAGACATTTTGGGGGGGGGGCTGAAACATGTGTCACCATACACAGTTGACATTCTCCTATGAATTTCAACTGGTTTACACCCTTCAGCAACCAAAAACTTGATAACTGACCGCTGTTCAATCCTGAAGCATGCTTCTTGGTCGGCCATCTTTGTTAATCGCCAAAACTCTCAAAGTTTTATTTTTAATCTGCAAAAGAAATTAAATACATGTGAAAAAGAAGTAAAACAAAAAAATAAAAAAGAGTAAACTTCTATCTGTATTAGAAGTCCTTATACCGAAAAATTCACCTTATTTATTGAATGACCCTCGTATTTTCTTATGAAGTGGTCCTACTATGAAAGACTAATGACGATACTCAGTTGTCAACATTCGTGGAATTTCCGCAAATATAGTTAGATATTATTATCTGATAAAGAAGGAGAAAAAAGATAAGCTGCCGTGCCAGAAGTTCTTGCTAACCTCCACCGCAACACCATTGTTCAGTTAAACAATTGTCACGGGGAACCTGATGCAAGCAGTCACTCATTTTCTTTCTATTGTCTATTCATTTTACCTTTTAATCCTGACACACCTGACAATGCGATAGATGGCGGTGGGGAGGTTACCTGATGCTTTAAAACGAACAGCCTGACCTCCATCTCTGACCTGAATTTTTTTTTTGGGGGGGGGGGCAAAAACAAGAAAAATACACCTACTGTATATTCCCACCTGAGCTAATAATTTGATTATCTCTAAAACATTGTCGTTTCTATTATTATTATTATTATTATTATTATTATTATTATTATTATCAGCATCATCATTATTATTATTATCACCATCATTATTATTATTACCATTATTATTATTATCATCATCATCATTATTATTATCATCACCATCATCATTATTATTATTATCACCATCATTATTATTATTATCATCATTGTTATTATTATCATCATCACCATCATTATTATTAATAATATTATTATTCTTATTGTCATCATCATTATTATTATTATAATCATTATTATCATTATTATTATTATCATCATCATCATTATTATTATTATCATTATTATCATTATTATTATGATCATTATTATCATTATTATTATTATCATCATCATCATTATTATTATTATCATTATTATTATTATCATCATTATTATTATTATTATTATTATTATTACTACTACGACAACGAGCGATGAGTGCGAATAAAAAGAAAATACAGCGTTTAACTGCGTTTAACCCCTTTCCTCGCCAAATATTTTTCGGAAAACCGTTTCATTTCAGCCGAATTTTTTTTTTATTTGTTTTTCATATAGTAACTAAGACACTGAGGTACCTTGAAGTACCCGATCGGTGGCTAACACCTCTACCAGACGTATGAGTTAACAATTGGGCTCGTTTCAAGTTCAGAAGGCATAAAAAGAATCAAGATCGATGTACAAACACATCTGCAGCTGGTTTTTGAACGCTATGTTTTGGACGTGTTTATTCGTCCGTGTCTGAAAAAGTAACTTGGTAAAAAAAAACTTATATACACGTCTACACTGGAGAAGGAGGAAAATATTTCACCAGTATGTCTGTCTTCTTCAATTGACTTATTATCACTAATATTATTACTACTACTATTGTTATTATTATTATTATTATTATTATCAAAATACAAGGATCTTGAAGCGAAAATTTAAAATATGCTTCATATGAAGACATCAATAATTGCCCTTGTTATTTGGGTCCTGGGATTGGTTGGAAAAGGTTCTGATAGACCCCCATTGAAGGGGTTCCTGGTAGTCCATGCTTTAAAGAAATGCAGAATTCCCTTCTCACAAACACAGCTACGAAGAGCTTTATCTGTGTAAAATCTAAGTGTTTTTAGATTGTCTTATTATTATTTTTATTTATTTATTTATATTTTTACACAAAGATGCAGTGGAAATTGCCATGATGCCATTTTTGACCTTAGGTCTCTGGTTGGGACTCCGGAAAGAAATGAGTATACAGCAAAAATGAAAGGAAACTGTAAATGCTGGTTGTGTTGAAAAGGTTGATGTGGCTGCGTGTTGAGTAGCATTTAACAATTATACATTTTTGTATCAAGGAAAAACAATGGAAAACTGATTTTTGTTTCAACGATAAAATATATATTAAAATCAACAAATACAAAACATTTTTTGTAATGTGTGAAACAATAAGATAGGAGAAGTTGTTTCCCTTTAACTGTTAGCTGAAAGATTAAATGTAAATAAACAAGTTTTCTGAAAGAATGTTCAAAGTTCTGTATTAGATAAAATGATGTTTTTAGAAGAACATGTAATAAATCAGTTTGTGGATTATATATAACTAACAGAGCTGTTGCAACTTGGCTTGTTACATAGAACTGATGGTGAATGATATTTAAGTTCTGTGTGCGTGCAGTGAGTAGAATGAATAGTCTGTGTAGACGCGTGTGAGTTGCTGAATTCTACTGAGTTCTGCTTCTACTGTCTATTTTTGGAATGAATTCCGGTTTATATAACCATGGGTATGCTCCCAGGACAATGGCGGGAGAAATTTCGTGAACACACAAAAAATATCTGATTGGATGAAAAATTACCCAAACGATGATTTTATAACAAAAGCATGTTTGTGAATTAACAGTAGGAAAAATTCAGTGTGGTGAATGCGATCAGTAAATTGTCCTGTGATAGTTAGTATTTATTATTTGACCAATCACAGTTGAGAAAAATGTAGGCTGTCAAACATAGTAGTAATCGCTACAATACAATATGCAGATTCTGTGATAAATATCCAGAAACAATTGACCATATTGTATCAGGTTGCGCGGTATTGATAAACACTGAATATAAAACACGGTATGACAGAGTGGGCCAATATCTGCACTGGAAAATCTGCAAGGTTAACGGAAAGGAAACTGAAAGAAATTGGTATGAACACCACCCAGAGATAGGGCCTGTAACAATTTTATGGGACATTACAATACACACATACAGAACAATCAAAGCTAATCGCCCTGACATCGTGATTAGAGGCTGCAAAGACAAAATATACCTCCTTATTGACTGCAGACTAGAATGTATCTTTGAAGATCTTCAAAAAACTATCAAAATACAAGGACCTTGAAATCAAAATCTCAGAAATGTGGCACATGAGGACATTAACAATCCCACTTGTAGTTGGAGCCCTCGGATTGATTGGAAAAAATTCCAATAGACTCATTGAAGGAATCCTTGGTAGCCCATGCCTTAAAGAAATACAAACAATTATACTCACAAGTACAGCCACACCTTACGAATGGCTTTATCTATGTAAAATATGTGCAATTTTTTTTTCAAAACTGCTCAGTAGAAAATGGCATGATGCCATTTCTGACCTTAGGTCACTGGTCGGGAGCCGGAAAGAAATGAGTATACACCAGAAAGTAGTCTAAACCCTTCTAAATAAGACAGACAGCAGCAGCAATTAGCAATTCTCACAGAATATATATCAGATATAGGCTACATAAAGGAAGATCAAAACGTTATAGCTGATTGCTTGTCTACACCTACCCTAGCTGTATGGTAGATCTGTGTGACTTGCCAGCTATAGCTGCTGCACAACTTAAGGATCTTGGGTTATAAAAATTTCCAGACTTAAAACATACAATTTTATTACTGATCATAATAGCTCCATATACGTTGATAATGCTACCAGTGTTTCCAGACCATATATACCTAGTGAATTACGAAAATCTATTTTCGATAGTATTCATGCAATATCACATCCGGGAATTAAAACCCCGTGTAAACTTATCAAAACGAGATTTTTTGGCATTATATGGACAAGACAATAACAGAAATCTGTAATGAATGTCAAACTTGCTAGAAAAGCAAAATTCAGAGACATAATAAATCTGATATTCATCCTATTGAATTGCCTACTATTCGCTTTAATACAGTTCACTTGGATATAATTGGTCCACTCCCTGTTACTAGGAGACATTATGAAACATACCATAGTCCTTACAGATATGTGTTAACCTGTATTGACCACACAACTAAGTGGAACGAAGCAGAGCCATTACCAGATATAACAGCACGATCCGTTGCTAATGAATTCGTTCACGCGAGAATCACACGTTGGGGTGTTCCACTTCACGTGATAACTGATCGTGGTACTCAATTTGAGAGCGAATTGTTTTCAGAGATAGCCTCATAGTTGGCTTCTATAGATTGCGCAATACTAACGGAATGATCGATCGTGCGCATAAAACAAAACAGTATTAATAGTTAGAAAGGAATCATGGTTGACTAATGGGTATTCCTGCCGCACCTAATTATTCCAATACTTTTCCTTTCCTTACAGCTACAGGAACGCATATAATG
Organism: Acanthosepion esculentum; assembly: GCA_964036315.1. Taxonomy (NCBI): domain Eukaryota; kingdom Metazoa; phylum Mollusca; class Cephalopoda; order Sepiida; family Sepiidae; genus Acanthosepion; species Acanthosepion esculentum. The sequence goes on from OZ038514.1 coordinate 70,292,672, forward strand.
ATTCCTCAGTTGCTAGTAGATTATACTAACAATAAAATAAATAATCAGAAGTTTGCTAAGGAGTTACAGCGTACCTTGCATTCCTTACATTCACCAAGGTTATAGCTCTGTAAATAAATCACGTCAATACTTTCCTGACAAGCTTAAGACATGTAAAAGTGTAGACAGACTTCGCAAGCCTCTGGAAGCCCCTTATACTAGTTCCTTCCAAGTGTTACGTAGAACTGACAAAGATTTTGTAATTAAAACGAACAATGAGATACAGCCAACAGTATCAATAGATAAATTAAGACCACACGTTGAACCTAAAAGTGATAAGCAAGTAATAATTGAAAAGAAACCTCATAGTGATTATATAATGATGGACACAGAAAACATAGACGGAAATAGTAAGCCCAGTCATACGAAAGCAGGTAGAAAGGTTTCTTGGAAAAGAGACAATCATGAGACATCGAGGCACGAGACATCGTTAGGCGGGAAAGTCAAAGTACCAGGTTGCATGTAATTCGGGCTCGTGACAAACCAAACAGATAAGTACAAAAATTCATTTTTTTTTTGGTACATCGTCTTTTGAAAGTAGATACATCTTAACTTTGTATTAAGAATTTCAAATATAAAATATATATCAATATAAAAATACGCAAGTGTTTTATGCAAAGACTTTTGTGTTTTATTTGAACACTATCAGTATAACCCGTCTTCGACCGGGTGTTTCATTACTGGGAATTTTTGCTGTTCAATTAGAGCAGTTTAATTTTAAAGGCAACCCGCCCGAATATAAATATTAGTAACAACAATTGGGTGCAACTGAGGCACATCCCCAAATGGGGGGGGGGAACAATTTGAATGGGGACCTGAAAAGGGCCGTTTTTGCCTTCTCAATCTTGCAAGGAAGGAACCTCTTCCATGGGCCGTCATAATAATAATATACGATAATTTTTATTTATAGTATAATTTTTTTATAATTCTAATAATCTTTTGCGTTAGATTACAACTATCTAAATTAATTGTACGCTGTTTCTTACAGACATTAAATTTTGCCTTTGATTTTTGCGTAAGTGTAAAAAATCAGTTTTTTCGATTTTTCACCTTCAAGGTTGTAATTTTTTCCAGCCAATTTGGACTCAAAACCGGCACTGAAGAATTATCTATCAAACAAAAAAAATTTCATCGAAATCGGATGAAAACTGTGGAAACGCATAAACAACATCGGATCATAACCGCACATACATACACACACACATTTTGAGAATTTAGCTCTTGAAAATACATTTCAATTGAGCACTGTTGAGTGATACGCTAATTCTATAAACAACAGCCACTTGCACTAATGCAAAGCTCTTCACTAAAATGAATGGAGCACTTTGGCTGATGGGCATTTGTTTACATTTGTAAAAACAATACGCTAGATTTAGTTGTGTAACAATACCGAGTGAAGATAGCCCTGACTGACACCAAATTAGTTGTGTTTCAATCCTGGCTTGAGGCATTCGGAAAGTCTAGTCGCACTGAGGAGCTGTGATACAGCGAAACAGTACTGTCTGTGAATGACATAAAAAGAATTATATAGATTTATATATTTATGTTATCGTATGTTCATGTTCATTCACTTTGTAAATGAGGTCGATGTTACATACCCGCGCATAACTTAATTACTTTATAAAACAAACTTCACTGCAAGGAAAATTGAACAGTTTATTGCTGTTGTATATTTCTGAAAGGAACATAGAAATGTTATTTCAACTGAAGTTCTGTTTCTACATTTCCTTCAGAAAATACCTTTTTATATGTTTCATTTAAAAGATGTGTTGTTATCGTTGCTGTTAAATGTTTGGAATCCCGACACAAAGCTAGCAACAAAAACCTGGGTAGACAGATCTTAACAGTTTTACTTTTAACGTACCAGATATGATCACTTTGAATTTCAACATCTTTATGCGTGTAACGAGGAAGGTTTCAAGTTCAAGCAAAAAGATCCTTAAGACTTAGAATAAAAAAAAGAATATTGAAATTTCTTGGACACATAATGAGAAAAGAATGGCTGGAAAATTTGTCACTCACAGGATATACTGAAGGCAAGTGGGACAGAGAGAAACAGCACGTTGTCGGGTTATTTCCTCCTAATTTACGAAACTGTTTCTAGGGGGCGCTCTCCAACACCATAAATACTTGGCGATATCTTTTATCGCTCTCTTCTTACTTTTCAAAAAAAAAAATTATTTACCCGCAGCCCCACGCAGCAAGATGTGGCACAAGGCCGAGTTTTAAAGTGGGGTATCCGAGCCCGTAGGCTCGGGCAAAAATTCCCTATTGACCACGTAAAAACGGAGTCAGTTTCCCGAGACGAGACTCTGCCCTTCGGCAGAGCCTCGTCTGGGGGATACCCTCTGACATATACGACAACAATGTAAATCTCTCGCAGAAGAGATTTACATTTTTCCCACCATGGGAAATGCATGAACAATACACACACACACACACACACACACACACACACACACACACACACACACACACACAACACACGTACGTACGCACATTCACTCACTTCATGACCAAAAAGTTTCCCCATTCATTTGTTACATAACATTATTATCTTTATCACTTGTAACCCTTTTGTTGTTAATACATTATTATTTGTCTGTACACACATATATTGGTCCTTATTGATTCATTACATTTCTTTTGGTAGACTCATACTCCGAGTCCGCCATGTTTGTTGTGGCCATTTTCAGGAGACACACATGTTTATCTCACACGGACACCCGGCAAGTAACAAGATAACCCATCAAAAAGAAGCAGCCCAATATGCGAATTACAAATTGGTGATACCAAAATTAAACAAGTGCAAAATTTAAATGTCTAGGAAGTGTTTTCACAGAGAACAGAAAATGCAGCACCGAAATCCGAAGCGCATGAGGATAACGAAAGGTGACTCCCCTTCCAGAAGCTAAGCAAAGTATTAAGAAACTAGAAATTTTCATTAGAAACAAAGAAAAGTATACTGTACTATCAATCCTCTTCTATGGTAGTGAAAAATGGAGAAGTGACTTGTGGCAACAGAAATGTGGTTCTACAGAAGGATGTTGAGTATATTATGGACTGAACCTGTTAGCAACGACAAAGTTTTAGAAAAAAATGGAAACAAAAAGGACTCTTATACTTAACATGAGGAAGAGGCAGTTGAAATTTCTAGGGCATATAATGAAGAAAGAAGGCTTAGAAAATTTAACACTCATAGGACATATTAACAACCAGGACAAAGGAAAGTTAGAAGAAGAAGAAGAAGAAGAAGAAGAAGAAGAAGAAGAAGAAGAAGAAGAAGAAGAAGAAGAAGAAGAAGCGGATGGCAGAATAGGGAGGAGAGACAAAATTAAAAAAGACAACTATCACAAAGAACTATGAAGGATAGGAAGTTGTGAAGAGCCATGATTGTCTACGACCTGAAAAGACATGGCACATAGAAGATAAATTTATTTTATTTTTATATTAAAAAAGCCAAAAAAAGCCGCCATATCGGCTAGCTCCTGCGGAGGGTTCTTAATTCGACCATCATCACAATAGGTAGGGAGGAGGAGATACGATAGGCAACAATAAACTACAGAAGAACTCAAAATTGGTCACTGCATTTAAGTATTGCATTAAAATTTAAGTCCGACAATTATTTTAATATATTTTATTTTTATTGTTATACGTTATTTTTAAAGATACAAAAGTAAACGCTCTGTTTATAATAAACAGTATTAACAACATTTACCGGCCTGAATTATAAAATAATAAATGAATGAAATCGACCTTGCTAACCAGATGCTCCTTCGTAGTTAAACTGATGTAGTACGTCAGGTGATATGATGGTTCTGTGTAGGATACAGGTTCGATTCTTGTCGGAGGACGCATATTTTCTATGAAATTTCTCTGGCATAACGATAAAATATATTAATATTTAAGCTTACTTTTTAAAAGTTCAACGATAATTCTTCTGTCACCACTTAATTTAAAGACAATTTGATGTACGTAGGTCCTTACTTTCTGTACATACAACAATTAATTTTTTTTATGGGTGACTTTCGCTGGATTTCGCAATTAATTTTGATTATTCTCAAATTTATTTCCAAGTTATAAAAATTGTTATCGTACAAAAAAATTCGTCGCAAAAAATCGCCGAAAACAACCACAGTAATAAAAACTTGGGAATCCAAAATTTCAAGATTGCGGGTCCAGGTCATTGGTCCGGAATCTTTTTTTTAAAATTTACTCACGGAGTCAGCCTGATTCCAAAATGTTATGATATGTTGGGCTATATGGCCTCTGGGAGTAAAGTTGAAAAAGTATGACACAGTGACACACTGACATTCATATTTATTACATAAATAAGAAATAAAAATTAAATTGAATGTATCATGGTACTCTGACTACCAGGGAAGATACTGCCTATCAAGTCACAAGGACTTCCGACAGACTACTTTTCAAAGTATGGATCCTGTCCCCAATAAAAGTACAACTTTTTTTTTATAGCAAACGCACAGTATTTTATTTATTTATTTATTTTTATTATTATTATTATTATTAAAACTACAACATTATTATTATTAATTAATGCTAGCAGCAGCAGCAACTTCAGATTTCAGTGAAACGAAATTTGTTGAGAAAAAGTCAGGTTGAGAGGGAGTCAAAGTATCGCCCTCCTCACTTCAAACTTTTCTCTACCTTCAAACAAAAATTATTATAAAAAAAAGAAGCCTAGCAGAGGGCGATAAAGAAGTTTGTATTTCTTGATAATTTTCACATATAGTGGATTTCTCTCTTTAAAAAAAAAAAGAAAGGAAAGTAAAACAAAAAAATAACGAGGAAGAATCGTTATTGTAATTAAAAAAAAAATTAATTAGAATGGCCGACGATACAACAAGTCTTTTGAATAATGATTCCTCAGCAGACCCAACAACAAGAAATAGATTTTACCAGAATGCTGATTCTCAAAGACCTGTAAGTAACGTTTATTTACTTCTTTTTTTTTATTATAGTCTCAAATGAAGAAAAACATGTTTAAATTTTAATCTTTCTTTTTGATAAAATACTTTTTAAAAAAAACGAGTACTGCCTCCTTACTTTCGTCTTTTTACGTGAAAAATAAAACTTTGTTTCTGTTTGTAAAACATTTCCATTTTTTAAATAAATTAACTAACATCTTTTTTTATTTTATGATGTTAATATTTAGTTATTTTTCTCATCTTATTTCGATACTTCGCAATATTTCATCAGTCCCTAGAAATTTAATTCATAAAGTTTATAAAACACTTCAAGTCTTGTTTTAGTTTTTTAACTAGTCACATTATTTGAGTTTCATAACAAATTTTTACGATAATTATTTTATTTAATTTCATTTTGAAATCTGAATAAGATTTGCCTTTTTTTCTGGTCAAATGACCGAAAAAAAATCGACAGTAAGTAAACAAATAATAAACATGAAACAATATCTTTTCTGGGTCGAGTTGTCTTTCTACGACTTGAAATAACCTGGAAGTTTAATAAATTCAATAAATGAAGCACAAAATTTTTTTAAATACATTTAGTAATGTTGACCATACGTAAATTTTAATTCTTTTAAATTTAATTATATATATATATATATATATATATATATGTTAGAGATAAAGAGAAAAACAAACAAGATAAAAAAACAAATCAATTAGTTTCAATTTCAATTATGAACTAATTTTAAATTTCTCCCACTTAAAAACAAAAGTTCGGAATTAGATTCTAGTTTCAAAATTAAATTGACTGATAATGGCTCAAGGCGAGTTTTACGAAATTTTTTTTTTTATAAATTAATTTTTAATTTAATAGCTATTTTATTTATTTTAGTATACTCATCTCATACGTATATAAGCCGACTTCATGTACAGTTCGCCCCCTTTGAATTTTAAATTTTTATTTTATTTAATTTAACGTTAAACCCTTTCAAAAAAAAAGTAGTGCAACAGGTCAAAGAAAATGCACGATTTTTATTTTAACTTCTGCAAAAAGAAAAAAATTACCTTTCTATAGTGCGTAAAAAAAAAAAAGGACCTAAAAATTCGTACTATACTCAAGTAACGGGGTAACTGTTTGGTGAAATAGAAATTTTCCTTTATGGATCAATGAGGATGTTTTTATGGGTTTTTTTTTAAACTTAAAATATAATATTTAGTTTCGCTCCTCCCTTGTACTTTATTTATTTTAAATTCAGTGTCATTAAAAAAAAAAGAAAATACATACGGTGACTAACGAGAACAAATTCTCCGAGTAAAATAATTCCGGGGACTTAAAAGTTTTTCAGATAAATCAATAATTATTTACATTATTCAAACTATTGTCCTCATCTTTGTCGCCATATTTATTACAACGTTTCAGCCGTTGTACACCCCGGCCTTCTTCAGGTGGTTGGAATGTCGAACTGAACCCTTTATTTCACTAACTGGGTTAGACTGTTCTAGTTCCACGTGCCATGTCAGTTATCAGTTGTCTCCTGTTAATTTTTCCAGTGACAGGATGCAAAGAGTGTGAGTTCAATACCCGGTTAAAACAGTGGAGAACTTTCAGAGGGAAAAATTAACAGGAGATAACTGATAACTGACATCTATTTAAACATGGCACGTGGAACTAGAACAGTCTACCTCAGTGAGCGAAATAAAGGGTTCAGTTTGACATTCCAACCACCTGAAGAAGGCCTGAGTGTACAACAGCCAAAACGTAATAAATATGGTGACAAAGATGAGGACAATAGTCCGAATAATGTAAATGATGTACATAATACCTCATCTCAGAAATGTAGATAAATCAATAAATAGAATTAAAAAATTAGTGCTTAAAATAAAACATTCAACAAATTTTCTGTGTTTAAAATTAAAGATCTCATTATTAAACTGATTTTATTTTTCGGAAACAAAATAAAGTAAATTTTATTACATGATAAATATTAATTAATCTTAAAATTTGTTAAATTAATGCCATTAATTTAATGGTTATTGGTTAATTAACTGTTTCCACAAAACATTTGGCAGTCAATTACTGTTGAAATTTAATTTATAAAATTTTAAAATGTTTTTCTTAAAGTTTTTTCATGAAATTAGGCTTCTTCAGTTCGCTTTTGAGTATTGTTGGAGTTTCCTTCCTAAACTTTTCTTTTCATTTTTTCTTTGTTTGTTTTTTTAAGTAGTATGGAATGTCAACATTTTCAATTGATTATATCATTATTTGTCTCTTCTATATGTGCTACCCATTTTAATTGTTGCTGCTGTTGAAAGTCTTCAAATGATGTTGTCTTTGTTATTTGGCAAAGTTCTTTTGTTAGAGAAGATTTTTTTAAGATTTAAAAGATTTATCCGTTTGAAGCCATTTTTAATAATTTTTAGCAGATTTGAATCAATCCAAAACAAGGGAAAAGGCAAAAAAGGTTTTTAAATATAAAATATTTTTTGTGTTTTTACAACTACATGTATATGTGAAAACAGTCAAGGGAGAAAGTAGTGCCGAAGAGTGTAAGTGTCATGTAGCTTGGTGCCGAAGAGTGTAAGTGTCATGTAGCTTGGTGAAGAAGATGAGTAAGTGAATCTCTTAAGCTGTGCCATGAACAGTTGCCATCTGTTGGCATTCCTTACTGCATGTCTGGTCTAGAAGTTTTGCTTAAATACTCATGAAAAGGATCACAAAGAATGTTTTTATTGTTGACGGGAACCTTACCCATTGGTTGGAAAATGTTAAATATTTATTTTCAAAGGATTAATTTATTAAGGATGCGCAAATCCTTCAACTCAAAGAAAATTAAAATTCAACC